>VZSV01000011.1:2131132-2200919 GCA_013398735.1 Nothocercus julius | reverse complement strand
GCACCGGGCTCGGCCGAGCGCGCCGGCTCGCAGGCCCTGTCATGTGGAAAGTGAGCACATTGCAACGGGAGCGCGTCGGCCTCGGGCGGGGGCCCGCGGGAGTCAGGCCCTCCGCTGACCTTGGGACGACTTTGACTGTGGAGAGGCTGGAGGAGCGCTCGGGAAAGGCTGATTCGGAGAGACAGGTGAGCGAGGAGGAAAAATCAAGGAGACTGGCACAAGGACGAGGTAAAACAACCTTGCTAAAGAAAGCAGGGAAAATTTTTACACTCAAGGCCAGTGCTAAGCCCTTATAATCAAGCTCTTCTGGCCACGCACCAACGGTCATGAGAGCAAAAGCTGTCCAAGCGCAGCTTTTGAGCTAAAACCTGTGCAAAAGCTGCTGTTCTGCTGGAAAGGAAAATGAGCATGAAGTGGATTTGTTAGAGAGAGGAGTCACTTAAATTAAGCCCCAGGAATAGACAGGGTTAAAAATTAGGGTTGTAAAAAATATTTTGGATACTCTGCTTCCTAATTCCTGTTGTCTTGATTATTGCTTTGCTGTGAAGAGTGGAGCCGTCCCCAGTATCAATCATAGTAAGCTATTTAGACACAAAAACAAGTGGCATATGGCTTAGCACTTTTGGGTCTAGCAATCAAGTAGCAACCTTCTGCAATGCAACTGTAGTGCAGTTCCCAATGGGCTTCACTTTGATGATTAGATATATTGAGTTCCCGGTGTCATTCAAAGACAGCAGAATTTCATACAAGTTGGTGTTAGCTTCCTCGCACTTCATTTCAATTTTCAATACCCAGTGTCATCGCATGTAACAGCTCCTTCATAATGGAACTTCATGTCGAATCCGATTTGGCTTTCAAGGGAAAGAGCACTGTGAAAAGTCCTCTGAAATACTGATCTCGGGAAGAATTTTTACCACAGTGAAAATGGGGAGGACTTATTTATTTATTTCTGTTAAAGATGCTTAGGTGCCCGATCCCAAGGCAAAGCCATTCAGGAAGACTCACAAAAAAAGGCGACTTAGCGTTGCGTTTGGGGCCGGTATTAGCATTCTCTCCGGGACGTAGTGCAGCTGCTCTGCTGAAGGCACTGTTGTGCTAAGGAGACAGAAAATATTTGTTCAGTCATATTTGAGAGCGAAACACTGATATTGAAAGCCAAATTCTCTGTAAGTGGAGTTGCGTCGGAGGTGAATTTGGCCTTCAGACTTGAGGCCTTTTCATTTCCTCCCCATTAAAATTCCCCTCGCGGCGCACCAGCTACCACCCGCCAGCTCCCGCTGCCTCCGCGCGTATTGGTGGCGATAGATACGAGGACAGGGCGAGCACTGTTTTTAGAAAGTAAACTCGGTGTCACATTCACAATGAAGCACTGGGGGCAATTTGCAATTAGTCGTAGCGTGCTGTAAGAGCAAGTACATACCGATGTGTCCCGGATTTGTAGCCCGCGCGCACCAAGCTGCACAGACAAAATGGCTCACTGTGCTGTACTCCAGGGCTGCCCATCCCGGAGTTTTTAATTCTTGGCAGTTTCCTGCAGTTTTGTGATTTTTTTTCTTTTTTCCTTTTTTTTTTTTTTATGTGTGTGTGTGTGACAAAGTCACTTCAATTACACAGTCATTATAAGTTTTGCCAAGGTTGACTATGGGTCGTTTTGTGTTCATTAGAGCACAAAATTAGAATTTTCATTGCAGCAACTGTAAACAGTATTGGCTCGAAGGATTCAAGCTTTTTTTCCTCTCATAAAATGTTGGATAAACTATAACTGAGGACTTCTGTGGTTTTTGACAGATTTTAGGCTTTTTTTTTTTTATCTGTCTTCTGAGTGATTGGGTTTTTCTTCTTTCTTCCTAGCCCTTGATATATTTCTTTTGGCCTAGAGACTGAATAAGTGGTTCCTTTCAAAATGATGACATTGCCACTCTGTGCATGAACAAGCAGGTGCAGGCAATATCTTGCAAAGGCTGAATATATAATTTCTCCAGCTTCTTCAGTGCTTGGCACTTACTTGTTTAGACCCAGTCCATAAATTAGCCATAAATGCTTTTCAGAAGAGTACCCCTGTTTCAGAAAGTGTTTTATCGGGTGTGGTACTCCCACTGAGTCCCATTAAGTTTTCCTTTAATTCATTCTGGAGTTGTGTAAGTAGTAATCAGAGTTTCTATTTAATAGTCTCACGCATTTAGAGGTAGAATAGGTTTGAATTTGCCATTCATGCTGAGGTAAATGTGAGACAATCTCATCACAAACAATCATTTTATATATGCAAAAATTAGGCATATAGGGAATAAATCCAGGACAGAGTGCTTCAAGCCACGGAGAAAAATACACAATGGTTTTCAATAAGGTCCAAGCTTTCAAAGCTGACTGGGACAGATAAAGAATTGGACTATCTCCTCTGTTTTTGTGTGTTTAGACAAATTAAAAAGATCCAGAAAAGCATCTTGGAGAGAAGAAGATTATATTTTTCTGCCTGATTTTTCTAGTAAATTATTTTAGGTTAATTTAACCTTTTTATTGCTGGGTTAGCTTGCTAAAAACAATATGGTATTAAATAGTATTAAGATTGCTCAAGGGAAAATATAAGTAACACATCCCATCTGCTATTCCTCCTCTGTCTCTGAGGTTTAAGGAGTTTGTGCAAGTCCTCACTTGTGGCTTACTTGGAGGAGTTTCGAGGCCTTGTTCTTAACCTGATGTATATTTACGAGCAAGAGCAGGAGACAGAGGTTGTTGAGAAGGTAGCAGTGAAGTTCAGCAGACACGTCTGCCAGTGCTTGCGCAGCAGCAATCCTCTGTCCCGCTTCGACACGTCCGTGGAGTGTGTGTGTCTCTTGGCATGTTCATATCTTGCCAATGGGATGCCTGGTCTTCAGCTTTGTCTGTTTAGATGTAATATGCCAGGATAATGTCATTCAGGATAGAATATGTCAGCAAGTGCAACAACAGGCTCTATCAGCCTATTTCTCTTAGCAAATCCTGGAGCTACATGAACAGGGACAGCAGATGTACAGCAAAGGCATATTTCTTCCTTTTAAGAGAAATGTATTTAACAGGATTATGTACTATTTGCAATCCAAATTTGCAGTTAGCACCCAATGAACACACAATGAAATCATCCAAGGGGCAAAGAATGTGTTAGATATGTTCTTTGACTTTTTTAGATTAGATATACTATTCAGTGTGAGATAGCACAGCTAAAACAATACATTTCATAGAAATCAATATAATCTCAATATTATGAGTGCTTATTGAAATATGGTTCTCTTATTAAACATGTGAAGTGTGTATGTTTGTGAAAGTGCATGTATGTGTGTGTGTAGGCATGCAAATTAGTAAGTGGAAAGATTAGCAAATTGTGGATAGGGGAAGTCTTCCTGTATATAGCAGAATTTTTTCCTTCAAAGCATGTATAAAGGTTTGATTCTGCAACTTTATTCCCAACCCTATAATTTTACACTCGCTGGCATAAATTAGCAAACTAAAAATCTAAATATATGTGTCTGAAATAGTGTCTCTTGAAATAACAAGATGAACACACACGGTGAAAAAGGAGTACTATGTGAAAAATATCTACATACTTTTCTGCACACAAGTTAAATCTGAGTCAAGGAAAGCAAAGAAAAATCCTTCCGCTTTAATGGTCTATCTGTGTTGTTTGTAGTCTAGAGTTCTCTGGATATATTTCTTTTCAACTTCAAGGATTTTCAGTCTGTAAAGAAACTGGCAGTGCCAAGCATTCCTTCTGTACCAAATGTGATCATTTCTGAATCCAGACAGTGACTTACTTGCATTAATGTGCTCAGTGGTCTGGTTGAAAATCAGTAAAATGATGAGGCAGGGTGAAGGGGGAAGGCGGACCTTCCACATTTATTTATTCTGGGTAAATGGTGCCCATTAATCTATCTTGAAAATATGGAATTAGCAGGGAAGAAACCACAGTTGAAAATTTGGCAGTTGCTAGCAGGCACAGATGGTCTTTCAGTGTTTTAAGATTTTCCAGTCTTTTGATATTGATACCAACATTGAAAAGTAGCCCGTGTATTGCTAATGTTTATCTAGAGTATCCATAGAAAAATATCTGTGTATATTTTGGATTGTTCAGTCTCTTCTCTGAATATTTGCATAAAGTATTTCATCCTAAAGTTTTTGTGCTCTGTCTTTGTATAATTGGAGTGTGATTTCCTAAAATAAAAAAGACACCATCTAGCCAGTATATCTAGACAAATGCATGAGGAAGAAAGAGACTCTCATACATGAATGATGTTGAACAAAGTTTGCAGAGAGGAAGTCAACATGGATTTTCTGCTGATAGGGATGATATGGCATCTGTAGGATATGATCTTGGTAAAGCACCAGGATGCTGAGTGCCTCTTCGGTATGGTGTGGAGGGTTGTTTATTATGTAATTTGGGTGGATTTCCAGTCACTGTTACTCACCACAGCTTTGTTGAAGCTGGGAACCCGATCCTGGCAATGACTTCATTCCTAGGAGCTCTGGGCACAAAGTCAAGTGGGAAGGGATGCTGTCTTCTGTCTGATCTGCTTTGGAAATGTTGGGTTGAGTCTTTAAAGACCTTGTAGAAAAAATTCACAGAGGAAATCACAGAAGAGCTGTTGCTAACTTTGCTTTGAATTTATTCTCTGCTGATGCAGAGGATTCGTTTCATGTTGTCCCTTAATGACAGTGGTCTGAAAAGCACCGTCTGAAGCACGGTAACTGTGTACACAGCCCACAGATGCTCAGGAGAAAGGCACCTCTTAATACAAGCAGCCTAAGGTGCTTTGTAGAAAAAAATCACTAAAATCTGTTGGGAGAAAAAAAAAAAAATGCCTCAGCAGCACAACAAATTTCAATGAAAACTTTCAGCCTCGTGAAAAAAAGATCTGAAAGGTGAAACTAAGGAGAAAGTTTTAGATGTGTGACAGAAAGGAATTGGAAATCAAGAGCCTGCTCTCTCCAGTGTATCCAGATGTAAGGGCCCATTCATATAGATCTGTATGAAGATAGATAGACAGATTGATAGATATGGATATTTAGATACAGATATGGCAAACTTACAGGATATTAGAGAATATAGATATTCTTTTAAAGCTTTTTGTGAAAAAAAATGAGGCAAGAAAATTCTGTCTTGCTGATATCTATCAATGAGAGAAATATTTTTGAAGAATTATGTATTAGGTACTAATGACAAAATTTTCTAATGGATTTTCAGCAGAAGTACTCCTCAATATCCATTGCTGCTTCAGGCAGCGTTCCCCTCTTTGACACATGTGGCCAGATTTCATGTACCACTTGGGAAACAGAACTTCATTTTGTTTGATAAGCAGAGATATAAAATGTAGAGTTATTTCCCATTTTGCCAACACCCATCTCGGATACACTGGTATTTTAGTTTAGGCCTTACTTGCCACATAGGGCAGAAGAGTTGTCACTTGCTTCACCAGATACACTTTTATTTATTCATCCTAATACATTTTTGCCTCTTCTGCAACCACCTGACACTGAGGACTAACGTTCAGCTTGTGATCCACTACAACCATCCAGTCTTTTCCTAGAAAACTTCCTAGCCGGTCATTCTCTCTTTTGTATTTATGCTGTTGAGTCATTTTCCCAAAGTGTAGTACTTTGCACTCGTCCACAATTAATTTTATCCTAGTGTTTCAAGTTCTGTTTCCAGTTCATCAGGATCATTCTTTATGCTGTCCCATCTTCCAACATGCTTGCAGACCTTCTCACGCTCGTGTTATTTGCTAATTTAACACACACACTTCCTATTCCCTCATCCAGCCTGGTAATGGTATTCTAAAATGTCCAGGTCTCTCATATAGCTACTGTGATAGTAGTTAGGCTCCAATCTTGACTGCTGTCTTTTTGCCAGATCTGTAATAAAATGATGATGATTAGGGCAGTATATGTGATCGGTAATGGATAGATTACCAAAATGGATCAACTCTTTAAAATTAGGAAATGACTGTGCATCTTGCAGGGCTTTGTAGTGAAGTCTGAACATCCTTGGAGGTATGAGCTTTCCAGTTTTTTGCACGTGTCTGAAGCTCTCATTTAGTGAGCCACAAAAACGCACTAAGGAACGCACTGCAACACATTTCAAAGTCCCTCAGCAGCAATTAATGGCCCTGCAGCTCTGATTGTCTTTTTGCTAACCTACCTCATATGAATGTTATGAAATACTGTCTGCCATCAATGTTCTTGCAGCACTACCCGTTCTTTAGTTTTGTGTATTCCTGTTTTGTCATGAAACTTATACTGAGGAAAATCCCCAGATTTCAACCTAGTCTACCCAATATTTGGAAGAGTAGTGCAGATCCTACACTACTGGTAGGAGAGAGATGCAAAACCCAAGCAAAGCAAAAAAAAAAAAAAAAAGAAGTAGCTGAAAGCAAGAAGTCAGATGTCAAGTTAGACTTGAAAATGAGCATACAAGCTTGTTGTTGTGTAAGCTAAAGCTGGCCCTGGTCGGCTCTAACTAGTGTTATCCTCACTTATTCCAGATATTGCTAGAGGAATTTCTTCATTTGTTTAATATCAACAAGCAATTTGTCTAGACTTCACTCAGCAGTCATATACAATCATATCATCGCTCATGCACATATTCCAAAATTCAACTCCACATTTCAAAAATAAAGCCATACATTTAATAATATATTCAGGTCAGGACATATTCTCCTGCATATTTATTTGACTTTCTCTTTTAAAGGAATTCAAATTATCTTTATTTTTTAACATTCCGTTGTGTTATAGGCAAATGATATTTTAATCACTGTTCTACATCTTGGTTACAGGGTAAGGATTTCCTACTTCTTTTGACCTGTGTTATGCACTACAATGAATTTTTCAATTCCTGTCCCTATTTTGCCCATTTATGGTCACACTGCAACCCAAATCTGCCTCCTGAAAGTGTCTCAGACCCTCACTCACCTGTTTTTACACCCTCTTGCAGGAGTTTACAAGCGTTTGGGGCCTGCTGTCACACTGGTAATCAGATGGCCATACACAGAGCCCTACCCAAAGCCAGAGCATGTGTTTTGCTCCGTCTTTTTCCCTGAACAAAATGTCCTGGAGCTCAGCTGCCAGGATCTCTCCAGGCAATCCCCTGCTCTTTAGGTGCTCCTCACTGCAAAACAAGGCGAATTAACTAACTCTGTGTGTCTCATCATTTTATTCTGCTTCTCATCAGTTATCTGTGTCCATCTATTAATTTCACTTTTGCCAGAGTAGAAGCAGAGTTATAGCCTTGTGATTTGGCCCACTAAAATATTAACAGTGTCGTTCTCCACGTGAAAGCATTTCTTTACACTTTAACTTTACGCTGTAACTCAATACAACATTTTTTCTTGGCCCCCAAGAAAAACAACAATCAGTCTTTGAAAGACAAGTTCACATCTCCAGCACTGAAGCTGGAAGAAGTTGGTTTTGTCGCTGGTTTTCCAGTAGAGCACATAGTGGAAAGCTTGTCCTCTGTCATCCTCCCAAGGGACAACATGGGGAACAATTTCATGTGCGTTTTTCCATTTGGGTTCCCAAATGCCTTTGCATATTTTCCTGTGACCATACTTCAGTGTAATGGAAACATTCCAAGGCAATTAGAAATGCAGTCCATATAGTATCCTGCACTCAAAAATACAGCGTAAACGCTAACCTACTTTATAGAGGCAAACCCCATCAAGAAGATGGGGTTATTGAGAGTCCTGAATCCGTTCTTCATAAGCTTTACACTTTGTTCATAAACTAGACTGCATCTTAAATATAAACCTATCATCAGGTTTAGCAAATCAATACCGTAAGAGTGTGAAATGGTCCCCAGAAATCTCCAGAATGCCATTTCACAGTAAAAGCAATTGAGAAAGAAGCTGCAGTGGAATATCTTATGAGATAGCCATTTAGATCACAAAAGGATCATAAAAGTCAGAAGCAGTTTGTTTGAAGCAAGGTTCATAATATAACCATACAGGGCTTGCTGGGAAGAAAGAGGAAAATTGCAAACCAATTTGTGGTTACGGCTTTTTCTGTCAATTCTACAGGGATTTAAAACTTGTAAAAGGTGGAACTTCTGCCATCTTACATTGCTGAGCTAGAAAGAGATAGCTATAATCATAGGAGCTAAACAAACACCACTTATTGGAAGCTAATATAGTCTTTATTAACTTCAAAGCAATTAGCACTTATTTACTTCATTTACTATTGAGGAAGGTGGTGCCATTGGTCTGTAGTGACCTGGGCATCTTTTGAGGCTCGCTTTCCTCTATATCTTACAATATTTTGTTAGTGAGGTTTTCATACTTTGTGCATGATAAAGACACTAGTGAAGCACTCAAAGAAACCTTTCCGAGAGCAAAGGCTGCCTGAACCTGCCACCCTCTATCAAACCTTTGGTGCCCCACAATTACATACGTTTTTAAAGATAATTCTATCTCAGTACAAGATAATAGAAGAACCTTTTGGGCAAAGTGCTATGTCACAAAGCAAAGAATATCATAAGTAATTCCATTAATTTTGTCATTCCTGGTATTCCTGGTCAATTCTACAAATGTATTGCATATACCTTGTGAATTAGTATGTAATCTTTACTTTTCAGTAACAGCTAACAAATTCCCTGACTAACTAGCATGTCTGTGACTAGGGTCAGATTTAAACAAATCCCTCCCATGGCTGGAAACTTAATTAGGCTGCATTTGCAAGTCCTTTAACATTTTTGTTTTAAATCTCTTATGATTCATGGTTGATTACAAGCTAATATGGAGCCAGTCTACCTTCCTCCTTGCCTGCTTCCTTCTTTTTTTTTAATCTAGAAGCTATAAAATAGTTTCTGTTTTTTAGTTCTGCTAACATTTCTCTTTGAAGAATGGCACTGCTTTAATAAAGATATAGGAAATGAAATTCCAGCTATGTTACACTCAATCAGATTACCCTGGACAAATGAAAAGTAATTCGGCCTCCTTTAATGCCATTAGAAGAATGGATATTGCAGGATTCTCGGTAGGTCGCAGCGTGCCGGCGATCAGGGGCCTGATGTCACCACCCTCTGGTGACACCCCCCTGCCTGTGGCTGGGAGATGGCTCTGTGGTGACACGTGGACGTGGCAGGGGCCACCACGCCCTGAGGTGACCCGTGTCCTGGCCGAGGCCACCACGGGTCCATGCCCAGCGCCAGGCTGGCATCGCGCTCCTGCTGCTGGCTGGGCACTGAGGACGTGCTCAAAGCGGCAGGGCCACCTTTGGCTGCTTTTCCGCACACTGCGTTTCCGTCGTGTCCTCTGCATGTGCTGGTAAAGTTGCTGGGCTTTGGGGTGATCTCCACTGCAGAGGTGAGCGTGGCACTTGCCTTGCGTAACTCTCCCTTTATCTCTCCATGCCTGCATGCTGGACCACCCCAGTCTTGCTCAGTTTTGTATGTGTTCTTCGATCTGAAACAATGCCAAATAAGTGAACATTAAAACATCCAGTCTGATGCATTAATCAGAGAGGGACAATTGCACATAGCATTTTACCTATTAGTAATCTTACTCATTGTATAAACTCAAATAGTGCTAAACCAGCCTCGATTCCTTTGCAGGATTTTCACCCATTTTATCATCCTGTACAACTGACTGATGAAATAAATTTCTCAACACAGTTCTGAAAGACAAAGACAAATTATCTCCTTCCCCCAGTGAGCTCTACCGAATAGGCGGCTGCCATGCAGCATCTCCCCCACTTCCCACTGCATCCCTTGCTGCAAACTGAAGAAAAACAAAACAGAAAAAAAGAAACCCTACTTATTTTATCGCCCCAGTTTGCCAATAGCTGGAGCACTCTCCAGCTCGGGGCTGCTGGTCCCTGTTAGGCACATCAGGAGCGGGGAGCTAATAGCTGTAGCCGTGAGGTATGAGATATAGAAAGAAGAAAAGCAGTTTGGTGGGTTTGGCTATGCAAGCTAATTCTCAAGATATAACCTTTTTTTTTTTTTTTTTTCAATCCCTCTTATTTAATAGTTTTAAGTAAAAGCTGGCCTGGTGTAGCTAAGCTTCTCATAGCATTAGGCACTCTGAATAGGGCCAGGTTCCCTTCTGAGCACATTAGTGTAAATCCAAAACAATTCAACTTTAGTAAAGGAAATATCTGTTACACTGAAAGAAATTCTCTTTTTTCCTAGCTCAGTGTTAGGACTTGCAGTCAAAATAGAGTTTTCATTACTAGTGTTTGCTTTGAAAAACAGTTTCAGCAAAGTGATATGGGATTAAGAGACCATATTAGTGACACAGAGCTTTTGCTAGCGTTTAGGAGTAAAGTTCAGCCACTTCACAGCCACCAGAATGTTTTGGGGAGATCTTATCATAGGACTGTTTATACTTTTAGTAAAACTGAACATAAGGAAGGAAAAGAGTATGTTTTTCCCCTATGAAAATGTGGAAATGTAATGCTTTTTTGTTACATTTTTTTGTACTTCATAGCAGTACCACTTTGGGGTATGGTTTAGGATTCACTCCAGCTCTCAATCAAGTTAATGGGAGTTGGATCAGTTCCTTCAACGCATGCAACTAAAGTGGAGTTTACTGTGGAAACAAGCAGATGTGGTTGAACACAGGACTCCATGTGCCATGTGTCCCCAGCCGCTGGCTGAGAGACCTCCACACTTCGCGTTTTCCAAATGCAGCCCTTCAGCAGCCATGTGAAAATAGTCTTTAAAATGTAAAGTGAATATAACTGATACAGAAGAATCTGTTTGACTTGTGAAGCGGCTCAAACTACCCTCCAGGGATACAAACTCTACTGTTTGTTATATCGGGGGCTGATAGTGATGAGAGTATTTCAAGGAGCAACACCATCCAATCCCCATGTTTGGAAAGGAGGGAAAACCTCTTTGGGGAGGTGGTGTGGTCATTTACAGGGCACATTCAATCTGTGGTGTGGGAAATAGTCTGTGAAGAACTACTAGGGTGGAGGGTGGTTGCAGGGGGGTTAATCATGAACATGTGCGAGCATCTAGCGAGGTATAAATGGTAGCACAGGTGGCCCCTAGGGCTGTTTTACTGAACCATCCTTCTGCATTTAGAAAGATGGTGAAAGTGCTCTGATAAAGAGTGGACCTGTTGTGTAAGAACAAGAAATTGAAATAAGTACTCTGATCTTTTCATACTTTTTTTTTTTTTTTTTTTTCCTCCAAAATCTCTGTAATATTGATCAATGCTGAACTTTCCTGTCTGTGCACTAAGAGTTAGATATCTTAAAAATCCTTATTGGAACATGGACGACTGACTGTTTAACTTAGGATTGGTATAACTATTGTGGGAAATGCACAAGAATTTGGAGCAATGTTTTATTGCAATGTTCATATATTGGATAAATATTAGATGTTTTCATACCAGTTTAATGATCCTGTACTGAGTGACAGTTTACAGAAAAAAAAAATCTTCCAATTACATCTTTACAAAATCTATATGTGAAGAAGGGTGTAGAAACTCTTAGCACATTCTGGTTGTTGTTGTTTTTGTAGGAGTATGTGAAAACACAGGTAGCTCTTGTGCGTAGGAATGAGGAAATGAGGAAAATCCCAATATAGTCTAAAAGATGATTTTATATGGAAGAAAAAATGAAACAATTGCTTTTTCATAAATATTTCCAATCAGCTAACATATTTTGACAATCTTAGAAACCACATACTTTAATAAATTGACAGATTGGTTCTACTGGCTGGTTGTGTCATGAGAGACTCATCCCTCATGGACAGGCTGCAGCCAGCTTAAAGCTCTCAGGAGGGGCTGCATGCTGGGCTTAACTGATGCCATAAAGCAGGTTAAGTCAATTTAATGAAACGAAATAGTCCATTTTTGGTGGGAACTAGCTCAAAATAATTTGAGTTTTCCAAAATGAAAAGTGTAGCTTTGGAAGAGAGTTTGAAGTCTTCTGGAAGATAGTAATGACAGTTTTAATGATTTTTGGGGGGGTGTTTTTTGTCTAATAATCAATTGTGAAGGCTCTGCTAGGTCTTTCATATAAGAGCCAGTGACCACTGGAGCCCCAGACCCTCAAATAGGTTGGACTACCTTGCCATAGGAGCGCAAATCAGTGCTATGAGACAGGATCAGACTCTGTGGGGCTGCAGCAGGAACGGTACCCAGGGGAGAGTTTGCTATGCCAGCAGTGGAGGGGTGAAGGGCACCAAGGTCACTGGGGTGACTGAGTGAAGAGGATTTCTTCCAAGCCCATCGGGCCCGTGGTGGTTACTGAACACTACAATCAGGGTCTTTTTTTTTTTTTTTTTTTTTTTTTTAAGTTTGATTGCCCTTGCATGAGATGTAAGGCAGAGAAAGGGCTGTGGCAGTACAGACTCCTATGATCTCCCCTTGCCATGCAATCAGAAGAGCTCTGCAATTGAATATTTCACAATAATCACTGCATTTTCAATAGGGATGATATAAAAGCAAATATCAAGGCCTCTAGCTGACAAAAGCAGGATACAGAGGGAAAATATGAAAATAGCAACTTACTTCAGCAATAAAGAGAGTATATTTTATACTGCAGTTTTTCTTTGTGTTAAATCATGACTTTCTAGTAAATGACATCCCAGAAGATATTTATCAAAGCAGGAAAGCACTAGAAAGGAGCACCCTGCATTCCCTTTAATATTGCTCCTTTTCTTCTGACATTTTCTTGCCTAGAGATCTAATTCCATTAAATATGTACATTTTTGACTGGAAGACTTCTTCATGTATCTTTCAGATGAATCTTAAAAGTACATAAGGTCTGTAGGGCAGGTTTTTTTAAGTGCAAATGAGGTGCGCGGTAGAATATTGTCTATGAGGCTTTTCAAATTATTTATATTCCTGCAGTGCTTTACCTTTCTCTTTCTGTGATAATGATAAGGAAGAAGTGAAACTCCAGTGCCCCTTCTGTGGAGCACTGTCAAACAACATTAGTCATATTTAATATCTGACATACAGGAACTTACTTTGGCTGATCTCCATTTTTATTGGATTTATTAGACGTTATTGCGCCTGTAACTTTTCTGATCCCCATAGTGCATCTCAGTGTTAAAACCCGTTAGGCCCACGATTGTTCAGTGTTAGAGCCCTGTTACACCATTGTGAAGGGATATAAATTAACATTTGCTCATTAAACCTACTTTGCAGTACATGTGAATCTGGGGAAGGAATAATGACAGGTAAATGCTCTGCTGGCCCCCAGCCACGCCGGTCTGTGCTGGTCTCCTGTAACCTGTGGAAGGAGGGTGGCGTTGGCTGTGTCGGTGCTGGGCCTCATCTTCAGGTCACTCGGCTTCTGTAGAAAGTGGTGTGGGGGGCTGTTAGGTGACCGTTTTCCCCACTGAAGCAATGACATGATGTGGTGGTAGGGGCCACTGTGCTGCAAGGGGTGCTGCTTCATGTGCAGTATAAATCCAAGGTCCTGGCAATCACTGAAGATTTCAGTGCTCCCTCTTAAGAATTAGTTAAGGGCATTAATCCTGGTGTCCTGGCCAAATTGCTACTTGAGTAATTATAACCTGCCTAAATGTCTGCTGTTCTGCTTCTGATTCTGGTAATGTCACCCTCCTCTCATTATTGCTGAGCATCTTGTGCCTTATTTCACGTTCCACATTCAGTGCCTTATCTCACAGTCATGCTGTGCTTTACCAAGAAATATTTAGAGCTATGCTGCTGTAGACCAGGAGGGTAAGACTTTGCTTTCCCTGGTTGTGTTGGGATGATGTTCAGCAGGTTAAACTGCTGCAGAAAAGAGAGGTCTTCTGCAGGAAAAGGGAACAACAAAATGATCTATTAAATTTCTTTAGCAAGTTTTTAAGACTTTGCAAGTCATCCTGAAGCTTTTGGTGCGCCACTTGTTTACATACCCCATAGTGTTGCTTGGCTGTAATACCCCCCCTAAAATAATGTGGTCAGGGCTATACAAAGTATAAGGCCATGTTCAACCCACAAACTTGGCCCCACTTGTTCCTACCCTAATAAAAATGGCACATTTTAAGCAGAGCAGCTCTCTGCTGTTCTGGCTCCAACTGCTTGCTTGCTCCAATATGTTTGGCAGTTCTTCTGTCTTATTCCCAGACTGCGGTGATCTGTCTGAGACCTGGTGTGGAGCACCAGGCCTGTGCAACAGCCCCTGCACAAAGGCAAGGACTCACATGCCTCCTTTTTAAGGTTAGAGCACCCTGCTCTGGTGTTCAGCACCACCAGCAAGAAAGAAATGGCTGTTACAAGCTCTCTTGCCTATCCCACCTAAACTTTTGTACTGCATCAGGTGACCATCTGCACCCCCTTAAATGAGCAGCAGCTACCGAAGCTGAGCAAGGTCAACAGAAAATGCCTTATTCCTGATTCTCTGTTACTGTCCCACAGAAGTGCTGGATAGAGCTGGGGCCCCTTTCCAGGAATTTAGTTTACTGTTAGCTTACAGATTGAAGAATACAAATAAGACTCATTTGTGGTCACCACTAAGACAAGCCTAAACCCCAAACAATTGACACTGCTGTATTAAAACATGGCACACTCCCAGTGACAAACTGTACTTGTGTACACACTGTAGCTTTGTGGTTGCCCCTGGAGTTTAGCTCCTTGCTAGATCTGGAGCTTAAAAGCATGGCCACAGTTCTGATGACCGTCTTCCACAACAAAACTTCTCCTTTTTTTTGCTGTTGAACTTCATTCGAGGTGTAGTCTGATATAATAATGTTGCCTTCACCTGAATTTCACAGTGTTTTTGCATTGACGTGTGCTCTCAGTTTTCCTTCTCTTTCCTCTCCTTCTCTTTCTCTATCTGTGGTTAATTGCTCCCACATCTGGAAGGAAATATCCATCCCTTTCTGAACTAGATTCCTTTTGTTTCCTGACTAAGCCAAACTCTGCCATTCAGCCATGAAGAGGGACCCTGTGAATATGGTTGTTTGCTTTATCCTCCCTGCCAGTTCAAGCCTGCTTAGAAGTCCATAGACTCTTCCTATTAAATGTGATCTCCTCCAGTTTCTCTCCTGGAGCCTGAGGTGCCAGGATTTTAATGTAATAAACCTCACAGCCCTGCAGCGCGCTGGGCCCCCAGTCTTGTTATGGGCCTATTTTTCCTGAAGTTCAGGAAAGTGGTTGGTGTTCTGTAATTGTTACTGTGTTGTATGGAATTATTTCCCTTTTCTGAGTCTTAGGTTGGCTTTCAGCCAGCACTAAAACTTGCTGTAATAACTGGACTTGGCTTTTGAGAGGGCTGAATTCAAAGAATAAGTCATCCAACTTTGCTACAAGTTATGATAAGTTGTAGGGCAGATGTTGAATTACATCTGAATCTTTTACCTGCTCATGGAGTTTCTGTGCCTGCTGGCCTCTGCAATGTATTGTCTGACAACATCTCCCATTAGCTTGCTATATTCCCCAAAGTGCTTGAACTGCTGCATTTTTAGTTGCATGGCAATCAGTGTCCGGAAAAACACATCTTTCTGATTAACACTACAAGAGACAAGAACTGCCCCTCAATGTTTTTTCTTGCGGGCTGCTTGGCTGCTATTCCTTTTCCATGCACATGTGCCATCCCCAGATGTTTTGATAGCATCTCTGTTGATAAGTCCTAGAAATGCATCAATAAATAAAAGTGCAAAGCAAATAATCACTGTCAGCAGTAATATATAGTTGAGACAGCACCTTTTGAAATATGCAGAGGTGAGAGTCTGTGATCCCTTGAAGAGCCAGGACCCACATACACTCTACCATATGGTTACAGACACCTATGGGATCCAATAAGTCTGTCAGCAGTTTTTCATTTGCACTCACATAGCAGGATGCAAGGTGCTCACATCTCTTCATGTCTTATATGTAAAACATCTAAAAGACAATAGGTGAGACATCAGAAAGATAAATACATGGCCAAGCCCCAAAGAGACAGTGCAGGTTGGTGCTGGGTGAAAAAAAAGTAAATTCTGTTTTGTTTTTAACAGTCTGCCACAGGGAACTGGTTAGGAGAAGAATAAAGCTAAGTATGAGAGGCAGTTTCTTCTGTTTTTCACAAGCTCTTCCTTGCCTCAATCTCAACAACTGAAAAGAGCTACTGTAAAGCTTCTCTTGTCCCCACTATATTAGATAATTGTTAAATCCTTGTTTTCTTTTGTTCCTGTTTCTGCTATTGATAGCAGCCTGAGGGAGAAGGGGTGGGGAAATAGTTTGCTCCTGCAAAATCATTGCAGGAGAAATAGCCAGGACATAAATGATACTGTTTTGGCTCCAAAAGGGTAAGCAGGTGTCTTAGGAGTCCCAGAAGAGCGATGTGCAAGCTTGTACAAACAACCTCAGAATCATCCTGTTTGTTATTCACACAAACAGAGTTGAAACCATCTGAATTCCTCAGTTCCCAGAATTCAGATGGAGCACAATGGCCCGTAATGAAGAGCACCTGTGCTTACCTCAATTACTGTACAGAGCCGAACAACAGCAAGAAGGGTTTTCAAGAATATATTTTCAATAATAGATTTAGTTATGTCTTTCATAATTGGATTCAAAAGCTCAAAATTTCATTTTGCAACTTGTTCATGAAATTTGTATGAAAAAGTCTGGCATTTATTCAAAAGAAATACTCTATGAACAAGAAATTGCAAAACAGCCAACTGCTGGTAACTAAGCAGCCAAATTATAGTCCAAGTGCTTGGCAAATGCACCATCTTTTTTATTATTTCAGTAATTGAATTTCTGTTAAAGCGTGGAGCATAATTTAACATCAGGAATTTATTTATAATACAATAGTGTTTCAGTAATAAATGCATTATTATTGTCACTTTTAATGGAGTCTTATGTATTCCCTCGGAGACTACGTGGCAGACTCAGAGACAACCGCTGCATCAGTGTTGTTTGTAGACAATTGAATTAATTGGAGACAGGGTCATTAACTCGACCTGAATACCTCTGATTGCTTCTGTAAATAAGGTTAGAGAGCAAATGGCTAATCTTTGTTGTCATTATAGATTCTTTTTACATTTTCACACTGCCTTGTATATTAAGATCATTTTGCTAAGCAGCTTTTTAGGCTGTCGTCGTGTTTACAGTATTGTCTTGCATGGCATACAACCATAATTGTATCAGACTTGCATTTCATTTCCCCTATCTATATAAAACATGATGCTAGAGAGAGACCTAGTCTGAATTGCAGCACATAAAAACCATTGGACCAACAAATTAATAAACCAAAATGAATAAACTGTAGCATTAAAAAATAATCAAATCACAAACCAAAAGTTGATTTTGTTTGCTTTTGTTTGAAAATTCCAACCTGAGAGTCTTGCCAGTGACAATAGCACGAGTTCATTACTCGGCTGGGAACATGACCCACAGGGCCAACGCCGCGTATACCAGTCTGTAAGTTAAATGTTATCTGCGCTTCTGGCATGGATTTGCTTGGAAAATTAGCAGCAGGCTGTCACTTAAGCACAGATACAACACAGATATTTTTCAAGGGGAGGTCCAAAAAAGGTTGTGAGCGCATTGTTCCATTTCTCAACAAACTTAATAAAGAGGGAGCCTGAACGGCCTGAGCAGGCAGGCGTCAGGAACGAGAGACACTCTCAACTCGAGAAAGAGGTCAGGTTCACATTGAGCTCGGCAATATCAGCTTGTCATCACTCCTGTGTTCCACCGTATACTGCAGAAAAAAAAGACATTACTTTCTCAGAAACAGTCTTGTAAGTGGAAGAAAACAGCTGGCAGTGTCTTGTAATATGCCTGGTATTTGCATGTTTTTCTTTCATTCTAAATTTATATTCAAGATGGGCCAGAACCCAAACCCTAGATATGCAGTGTGAGTTATCCGAACTCTGGAGCCAAGTGTGGGATCCCGAGTCCATCTGTAACCTAGACAGTAAGTGGTGTTTTATGAATTCAGATTCAAAAATAACAGCCTTTCCACTTCAAAACTAGCAAGTACAGCTTTCAGCTTCAAAACTCTGCCCATGTCAAACTCCCATTGACAGCCCGTTGGTGCAGGAATCCAGCCTGACTTCAGTGTGGTGGGAGGAACACGCTGCCACTCCATGTTTCCTTTCATCAGCCTTTGCACAACTCACAGGAACGTTTAAGAATGTTATTTTATCAAAAAGGCAGAGGAAGAAACTAAGTATGGGATAGGATATCAAGTTGTTCTGGGTTTCGAAGGCATGGTATGGATTTACATAGCAAAAGACTCTGCAGGATTGGTAGCCCCAGTAAACACACAGATAATTCCATAAAGCCAAGGCGTTGGCACTGGTATTGGTACGTGCAAATCTGCAGCCTGGCTCTCCCAGCCTTGCAGGTTTTTGCTGTGAAAAAGAGGAAAAGGATTGGCCAGGTAGTCTTCCTACTGAGCTCAATCTTGATCTGAAATGCAGAATGGGCCCTTTTCTAGGTCCGAGCCCCATCTCTTCTGCTCCCCCTGTGTGTTTCTGGCTGTGAAAGCACTGGTGGGGCTCATCTTTGAGACTTGCCCAAGGAGCAGTCAGTTCTGCTCAGCCTCTTGGACCATTTGTACTCCCTTCCACTGCAGGGCTACCTTTGGAGTTCTCCCTTGGTTAATTTAGATGCATTTTCCATGATATCCCTAATGCTTCAGGAAAAAATAGAGGGAATTTTGTAGATCTAATGTAGAAAATAAACAGGTAAATACTTTTTACTTCCCTGCTGGTAGAGTGACGTGTTGTCCCTGATTTTTGTCATTAAAGAGCAAGAAAGCTTCAGGTCTTGTATAACAGGCAATTAACCACTGTGCTACTGCAGGGTGTGGAGAGGTTGAGGCTGCCTGGGCAGCTGTGTGAAGAGCACATGTGCACCTATCTAAAGGAATGATTACTGAGTTGAAAACAATAAAAAGTTCAAGGGAGAAGGAGCTTTGCTTATTTACTTCTGTATTTGTGTGGGGTTTGGGCCTTCCTGACCTTGACTTGTCAGCAGACCTTTGAAAAATCACTGTTGATACAAGAACCCTTCATCACTTTGAGGAAAAAGAGATGGTGGTAATGTAAAAAATCCATTTATTTTAACTCAGGAACATGAGCATTTGGGATGAAAGCCTCTTAGCTGTAAGCTGAAATTAGTGAGCAGATATTTTAATTAATCCATAGACTGATGTAGATTTTTTTTTTTTTCTCCCTGAAAAAAATAGATAAAATTTTGCCTCTTGTAGTACCTTATAGACCAAATCTACTTTGTCCCCAGGACTGTGGTCTCTGCCTAGTTCTCATCCTGGCTGCCTCTCAGGGAATAGGTGTGTTTATCCCCAGCGCTCCCAGGTTGTAAGTGCCCTGCCCTTGCTCATGCAGGAGAAGCAGCATCCCTGTTTCTCCCAGCCTTCATTAAAAGCAGGTGGTGTGACAGAGGGGACAGCACCCAAGTAACACCTCTGTGAGGCATTCACTGCTGCACGTGCTCCTTCTGGCAATCCCAGCTTGTCTTTTCCATTTAAATCAAGCCGGCTTCAGGTCCCTCCTGGGAAGGGGGTGCCCAGGCCAACAAGGTCTCAGTTTTGTGTTGGATGCTGACGAAAAAGGCTGAAAGGCAAGATTTTCAGCCGGATAAAGTTGAAGAATTAAAGGTTCTGTATTTCCTTTTGCTGTCAGTCAAAATAACAGGCATGCAAGATTCAGTTTAAAATAGCTAAGCCTTTTGACTTAAAGGGTTTTCATGTAGAAGATTTAAGATGTCAGGTTTAAACATGACACTGATAGTATTAGGCAAAGTATGGGAGCAGATTCTTGTAGTAACTGTCATTTTTTCTGACTGTTTATTAATGGTCTTTTGTGATTTATAGTGAATGTTGTGAAGGATCTTCAGGTCTATTTATCACTGAAAGAAGCACCTTTTTTTCTTAACATGAATATATGTCATAATTAGTGGTAGATGCTGCTTAAAGATTTAGGTCTATCCTTAACATAAGATCCTTCAAGACTATTTAATTCTAAATAGATTGAATAGTTTTTTCATCAATCAAGCAGTGTATTACACAACTGGCAAAAATCAAAGGCAGTAGAAGGAACTTGCATTAGAGAGAAGCATAAAGAGCCTAGATTTTCACTCCAGATAGAATTTTTCATCCATTAGAAATAATTTCCTTAGAAATTTCCTTAGAAATAAATTCTAAGGAAAACACCTGTGTTTCAATTTTCATCTTTATTAATGCTTCATTTTAGATGTAATATTAATATTTGCGAGACTTCAAAACCAGGTCATGTGTCCTGATGTACATCTTTATATCCCTGCAAGGCTCTGGTGGTGCCCCAGAAATTCATCATGTACTTTCAGAAATAATGGTTCATTCTCCTTGCTCTGGTCTGGACATGATTATAGCGATAGTCACACTGAGGGTTACACTGATGGTCTCTCCCAAGAGATTCCCCCAGAGAATAAATCCTCAGATGGTTTTGTGCGTTGATGTTGTCACCTGTGCGTAGCACACAGGGTTGGATGGCTGTGTTCTGTAAAGCTGGGGAAAATCAGGATATGCCTTTTGGCAACTGCTGATTTTAAGATTATTTTTTTTTCCAATATTGGAAAACTTGGAGGTAGTGTTTTTTATGTGGAAAGAAAAAAGTCCTAATTTCTTGTGTTTTTCAATTACTTCTCATTGTTTGGCTAGGATGTTAAAATTAATCTTTTCGTGGATAGCAGACAAGGCAGGAGATGTTGAGAGTTTGGAGGCTTTATGTAGATCCATTCCCACCAATGTGGCCCATAGCTGCCAGGTCTGTTCCACTGGGCCTCATAAGCCATGTCCTATTCCTTATTAGAACTGAAGTAGAACTGAGTCAGTACTGAATAGTAGTTAATTTACAGTGTTATCCAAGTTCTTGTCTTTCATGAATGGGGGGGAAAAAAAAAAAGCCAAATCTTTACTTTTAGAGGCTGATTGCAGAGGAGACATTTTTATCATGAGCTCACCTGGATATTTTTGTTGAAAGAAGTAAAATCAAAGTTCAAGTAAGTTACTCATCAAAAAGTATTTTATGTGTCCTTTAAATTATGAATTAGTAGAGGGGTAGATGTGTACCTATTTGCTGACTTTCACAGAAGATCCACAAAATATTCTGAAAGATGGAGTATTCCACATTTCTTTTGTGGAAAATAAATCCACTTCTGTGTATCAATACTCATATCCAGCCTGATTCAGTATGGCAATACTGATATAATAAAATGATTCCATTTACATCAGTTGGGGCCCTTTGGAGTTGCACAGTAACAGATAGTATTCTTGTTCTTCTGGATGCCAAACTGTAGCACATCAGGCCATAGTACAAATAATACTCTCTGACACCTGAATCCATTCACTGCAGTATTGTATGTCAAAAAGTCTATATACATTGCGTTCCCAGCATAATATCATGCTCAGAAAATTGTTTCCAAACTCTGAGGTGAGCAGGGTGATGCATGCACAAATCATGGATATAATATTGCTTTTAATATGCAAAATTCCCTTCCCTTCCCTGTCAAGTGTGTATAAGAACACTGTGAAATTGGAAGGAGAGCTATTACCATACCAATAGTTCAGAAAGTTTTTACGTGCACCGTTAGGGATGTGCCATTAAAATTCCTCCTCTTCTGCTATTTGTTTTTTTATAATTTCACAGGCAATTTGATGTGTTACACCTATGCTTTAACGTAGGTGTGATTAAGAGTCAGAGTTTACTGTAGCCCAGCAATAAAACCAGGAAAAGGGGCAGAATGAGATTCAGCAGTAGAAACAGTACCATGCTTAAAGTCACATTGCAGATGTCTATGCACAGTTCCACCTAGGATTTGTGGCTAATGTAATTCTTTATTGGAAGGCTTTGACCTTGTTACGGATTCTTGGCAGCTTTTCCCCACTCTATTCATTACTAATGCAAGCTGTCAATCACTTTAGTTCTGCTTTGACATAGATTGTGGCTCATAGGAGTTAGCTCTGTCATTCTTTTTATTTCTTTCATCTTTACTATCCTTTTTTATGGTCTTTAAAGCTGGAAGTATAAAAGGGTTGTATGTACGTGGAGAAAAAAATCAGTTTCAGTAACTCTATCAACCTAGTTATAAACAGTTGTTGATTAAAACAGTTACTTTTGAACACTGTAAAATGACAATGTGCCTTTTTACATACAACATCTTGTAAATTACCCTCCCCCTCAACATAAATCAGAACTCATTTTTGCATTACAGCGTTCAGGATTGATACAGGCTGCCACATCCTGAAAAGCATATTATAGAGGTTTTCCTTCTCCATGTGTTTTGACGTGACGGAGCTATCAGAAGTGATGTCTTATTATGAGCACTAATGTTAGCTGAAGTAACAATTTCCACACCTTATTTCATGTCATTGGACCTGGCTGCTGGTTAATATTTAAAAAGGGCTTGATACCAGTTTTCAGTTCCTGTGTCAACCTGATCTTTGAAAGTTTAGATATGAATCCTACCAGCCTGGTGATAAATAATTTAATAATAACCAATGGAAAAACAGTGAGCAAATCATTCAGAACAATCATTTTCTTTAAAATGCAATCTAATGGCAGTCATATAAGTTTGAAGATATAGACATGAGCAATTCATTATTTAAAAAAAAATTCTCCCTTTCCTCTTTCATGTTATAGGAGAATATTACTCCTTGATAATTGGGCAAGAATAGAAGAGAAATAAAACTTCATTATTGAGCAGTTATGGCATTAAATTCTGACACTAAATATTAATCTGCAAGGTGCTGCTCTATTATTCTCTGCTAGAATAATGAAGGGGCTTTTCTGAGCATTTACACAGAATGCAGCCACCCCAGTGACTCCTGCTGATGTCCTTCAAGTTCCTACTCCTTCTCTGTGCAAATGGGCTCTCTGGAGGAGGGATTGGGCTAGATTCAGAAAAGATGAAGCAGAGTAAGGTGTAGGGAGAGGGAGAACAATCGCATCCCCCCAGACTGAGCTTGCACTACACCTTTGTACGTGATGTAGCCTGGTTGTAGTGCACAGAACCTGAGCACCACGTCCCCATTTTTCAGTGCCCTGTGCAAACAGAGCCTTTGTTCTCAGAAATTTACAGCTTAAGTAGGCAAGGCAGATAAAGGGTAGGCAACATAATCCCCCTTTTACTCAGCAGGAACTGATGCACAGAAATATTTCTTCTCAGACACGAAGCAAAATTCATCCAAGTCCCAATCCAGTGCCTTAGCAGAGAACCCAGCCATTCTTTGTAGTCCACAGCTTCTCTCACAGCGCAGAGCTCCCCCTTTCCCGATCTCGTTTGGCCGACCTTTCCCTGCAGGCAGACTTGCTCTGTAGAGTAGCCTTTGTGGAGCACTGCTTCTTGTGAAAATATATTACCGGCGTTGATAGACTGTGGACTCGCTGATCAGTTCCCATATACATTTTCCCACTGCCCAGCAGTGTCCCGCTTGCTCAAAGTTTGCATTTCGATTTCTGGATAGAGCAATGGAACAAGGGGCCAATTCATCATTACCCTAGAAAGGGAGGGTTGGGTGAATAAAGCTATTGTCGGAGTGCACAGCCAATTTGCCAAATTCTCTTCACAGCAATTAACCTGCCTACATCTAATTGGTGAAAAGTTTGGGCAAATATCTGAGGACTTGTTATGAACTTTTGTTCTTTGAGGAGCTTTACCGTAGCGGCCTGAATTACACATTTCTTTTACACGTGTATTTACAGAGTAAAAAGTTTCTTATTTTTCTTACTAAAGGGTAATGAGTTTTAGTATCGCACGTTATCTTTGTCGTAAGTACCAGGTTTAATCTTGAAAACCATTTATTACAATATTAGAGTAAATGATGTGTTAAAAATATTATAATAGCAGTCTAGATGACAACAACAAAAAAGTGTAAATTGCACATTGGCCTTCACTTCTCTAGGCGGCATAATAATCCAGACGCGTAATAACGCCACGTCTGCTCTAATCGGCACTGGAAAAAGAGTCTATGAGTTACAGAAAGAGATGAAGTGGAGGGAGACACTTAAATTTAAGCGGATCACCCACACCAGTGAACCGCAGCAAAAGACTATTGGTGTGTTTGATAAGCTTGATACATTCCCCACGAGGAAGTGTCAGCAGTTGGCTCTGGTGCCTGCTCTTGACAGATGCCACACACCTGCAAGTCTCAGCAGCTCTGCGCTTCAAACCCTTGAGCTCCAAAGTGCAGAAAACCACTGCCAGATACCAGTGATCCTCCTGTTTGCCCCCTTCAAGACATTTCTCATCTTGCACTTTGTGCCCGCACTGTGCATAGTAACGCTGCCGAGCAGAAGCGATGTGTGAATGGGCCGCAGACGCGGGAAGACTGGCGGTAGGTGAACACCAAAGGACGGCTGCCTTCCAGCTTGCAATGTGCAGGTCTGCTGTAGCTGCTGCACTTGTCTGATGCCGGTCAGGCGGCCCGCGGTGCTTACTTGTCTGCTGGAGACGTTACCGTGGTGGGCTTTGCTGCTGCTGGAGATCTGGTTACTCCACTTTCAGCAGTGGTGCCACTGCAGTGGCACCAGCCCTACCCTGGTAGGAGAGACCAAGTCTGGGGAGGGGAGAGCAGCTGCTCATTCAGGTGGTGTGGAGGACAGGGGTCTTGCTGCTGTGTTGTGGCTTTTTTCCTCCCCACCAGCACAGCACACCTGTGGTCACTGTTGGTAGTCAGGGTAGATCATGCATGGCTACCACACAGAACTCAGGTAAAGCACGCAAGGTTTGAAAAATGCAGAGGATAAAATGAAAAATGGGAACAAAGCGACGCTCCCATTAATGGCAGAAAGGCCTTGCAGTTACAGAGTCTGGGACTGCCCTGAGGACAAGGATGATCATAATACCTCTAATGTTTGTTTTGCATGTTTGGATTGCAAGATCTTTGGCCCAAGGACTGTGTCTCATCATGTATTTACACAGATCCCAGCACAGCAGGTCACTGGTCTTGGTAGGGGCCTCCCATCCCAAGCGATAATAATGAACTGGCTTTCTTCTGTCCCTTATTTACCCAAATAACACTGTGTTCCTTTGTGCAGCATTGTTTTTATTAATTTTTTTTCTGGTCAAATGAAATAAAAACATTGTCCACCCAAACGCTGAGGAACAATATGAGTGCTCATCTCCTGCTGGGAAATAAAAATTCAGGAGTTTCAAATATCAGTGCTTCCTGCCCCTTTAGTCACTTTGAGGGCTTGTGTCTGATGATAAAATGCTTTAAATCCATTTTAAACCTTGTCGGGGCTGGCATTCCTTGCCAGCATCTTAGCAACACAACAAAGCTTGCTTTGAAAGTCTCTTAGAGAGGCAACCCCCAGTTCATGTAGTCGATACTGATGTGAAGAAATCCTGTTTTATTTGTGTAACAGCTGCTTGAATGCACGTTTGCAGAATCTGTCCCAGAATCTTTAAAAACATGTGATTTAAGTTTAAAGCTGAAGAAGCCTTTGGGAAGAGTGCAAACCAAACTGTTCTTTGTTAACTACTAGTTTAATTTTATTTAAGAAAAATGTAGAAGACAACCTATAATCTATCCATTAAATTCATTTTCTTTTCGGAAGCAAGGGTTCTTTCCCATGGTCTTGTGTATGAAAGGTCTGTATATTTTCTTCTGCTGAACAGCATTATTAGAAGTTGATTGTGTATATATCTATATGCAAGATCTCTCTAGCTTTGGGAGATGCTATGAAAGGTGTTATCTGACTGTGTGGCAATGTATATAAGCAGAGTTACACCTCCTGGATGAAAAGCAAATACTTCTACTTTAAAAATCTAGTTCAGGAATGATGTCTGCAGCATGAAACCGCCCAGTGTAGCCAAGGCATAATTTTATTATCCCGGATGAAAGACAAATATGACCTCATTTTGTTTTGTATGAAAACCATTATTTTGAGTCTGTCTGGTTCCTGCAAGCTTGCTGAGCTGTGTTACTCAGTAATGTTTGACATATGATAACCTCTCTGAGGCTGGTGTGCAGCAAGATGAAAATAAGGCCAGATTGGAGCTGCCGTCTGTTTGCACGGCTCGTACTTGCTCACGGAGCTCTGTGTTGGATGGTTACAGCCTGCGACAGGACAAATCCTGCTATTTCATAGGATCATGTCCTGGCCATGGGGTCAGTTCTCCGAATTGCAGTTGGCCGAGGTTGTAGTTAAAGGCTGGGGAGGTCTGGGCCCTGGCTGAAGGGGGGCTGCCTTCTCCTCTGAGCCCTGTCAAGACATGGTATTCCTTAAAATCAGATACCTTAATGGGAGCAAACTTCCAAGCACTGAACCAAACTTTTCTTTTTTGTGGAATAACTTTTTTCAGAAACATTGGGGTTTCACTGCTTGCTTTCCTACCGTTTTGGGGTGAGAACAGAAGATAGGAATGAAACCAGTGAAGCTCAAAATTTAGAGAAAAAAATATTCTTACATGTCTATATTACAGCTGCAGTGTTCTCATCATTCCCTGCAGAACAGGTTTTTTCAAAGCTGTTGATTTTTCAGAATGGAAGTGTTGTGTTTTCCAACTCAGTCTGGGAATCCATGAAGATCTGTCTTTTTTTTTTTTTTCTCATGTTCTTTCTTCCCGCAGATGAGTGTAACAAAGTAAGAAAACTCAGATTTCTTGCATTTCACTAAAAAAGGAGGATAAAAATGGAGGGGAAAAAAGTGGAAAATGGTTTCTAAACATTGAAATTAAATATGAATTATAAGATCCTTTTTTAGATTCAGCAATGTTTTATTACATAACGCTTCAGGAAAATTCCATTTTTTAAAATCATGCCTTCTTTTGATTTACCTTTTCCTTCCAAATGAAATTTTGTAACTAACTCCATCAGAGTCAGTTAAGAACCTCTAGAAGAAGAAAAAAAAAAAGTATATGCATCTAATGAGCAACAAAGTTAGTGATCTGTAGCAATTACCCAAGTGAGTAGTTTTGTCTCATTAATGCACCCCAAAGCACCAAGCTGTTTTGGCAATGGGCACTGCAGGCCCATTGTAATGCTCAAAGAGGCAGTTATGGTACCAACCACCGGTTAAGGGATGGGTTTACCAGGAAGGAGGGAGCGAGAAAGTAGCTTAGCTTAAGAAGAAATTAAAGACCATATATAAGTGTCACACAAGCCGATGGCAATGCTTCTGAAGACTGTAGTGGAGCAAGGTCAGACTGCAGTTTTTTTCTGGCCTTCCCAACTTCCAGTTTCATGGCTAGGGGATTTTTCAAGAAGTTTTTCCAGAGGGCACTTTGATGTGCATAGCATTTTGCTTTGAAAAGTGAAGGAGGGCCTGTATGCGGCTTACTTGAATCCTTCTGGAAGAAAAGTAGAAAAGCATATAGTAGCAATGAAGGGGAAGGGGTGTTGTAACTTCTAGGCTTTTCCTGACGATTCGATTTGCAACACGCACGCACGTATGATCTATTAAGGTGACGTATTGAATATCCATAAAGGAGAACTAGCAAATGGTGTCAATTTTCAAACACTTTGCTTTGTCAGCTTCACAAATTTAAAATCAATCATCAAAAAGACTCTGTATAGATCAGCTGAAGAGACATAAAACCTTATGGCTAGCTCCCTGACAAAAATATTTAAAATTAAACATGAGTTTATAAAGACTCCGTCTGGCAGATTTCCATAATGCTAAAAACAGGGGTCATCCAAACTCTCAGTCTTGAAATAAATGCTGAGGAAAAGCAATGACATGCAGTGCTCTGCTAATAAATATGCCTTGGAGGACAACTGAATGAGCACACCGAAAAGCAGACTTTGTAAAGAGGCGTATTTTTAACATGAACTCCATCTCCTCACTGCATTATCATAATCATGAGAGAAAAAGCAGCTGCAAATAAAAAATTCTTGGGCATTCCCTGGAGAGTTGTCAAAAATATGTAATTTTAATACACCGTAGTGTAGAAGTATTCATTAAAATGAATTTTTAAAGTGTCCTGTCCAATATGAGTTGTCTGATGCCCTTCCTTTGATCATAAATTATAGATGAACTGGTAAAAAACGAAGAAGCCACGTTGCCAGTAATAAATTATTTAAACGTGATTGTTAGTTTTTGCAATCACTGGGCTAATTAGCTCTGGCTTGTGGCACTAGAGCATTTGTCATTTGACGATGATGATGATATTACCAATGCTATGGTCAGTGTGCCCCAAGAAGCGCAAACCCAGCGCGCTCCTTCGGTCCGCACGCAGCAGAATGGCCCCTTGGGTGGGTGCGGCGGCGTTAGTGTTGAGGAAGGCTGGTGCGAGCGGGGTTCACCGGGCACCTTTCCCCAAGGGACCCCGTAAAAATAGCACTCTGAAGCAACGGGCTCTTCTCTCCGCAGTGGCCTACCGGTGCCAGGGGCGCACGCGGCCGGCTTGGCCCACTCCAGCGGCGGCTCCGGGAGCTCCAGCGAGTCGGAGAGCAGCTCCGAGTCCGACTCGGACAGCGAGAGCAGCTCCAGCGACAGCGAGTGCAACGAGGAGTCGCGCAGCGCCACGCCAGAGGTAAGGCCGCCCGCCCAGCCCTCCTCCCGCGGCGGCACGACAGGGCAGCACGGGCCGCCTCGGAGAGCGCCGAGGTTTGGCGCTCTGCGGTGCCGCCTGCTTTGCTCTGCCTTTACCGTTTTACATGGGTGACCCACATAGTCGTTCTAGCTTTTGGAAGAATCCTTCTGGCCTACATTTGAAATGCTTTAAAGAAATATTTAGATTTTTGCCAGTAGCTAGAGAAGATTTTATTGACATAGTATTCAGCTGGGACTAAGGAAAGGCAACATGACAAAACTGTATCTTCAGGGACCAGCTAAACTTTTTAGTTGTATTAAATTTCTCCAGGGCCACATTGTAAACCAGATAAGGAAGCCTAATTAACCATAAATACTCCATAAATACTCCCATAAAACTAGCAGTCACCGCTGCTTGACTGAAATAAAAGGGTATGTTAAAAGCGCCCTCATTTAAAGGGAAAAGCGTTGTTTCTGTCTGAGATTTGCTCCTTGCCATTCTTCCCACTGCAGCCTGAACCCCCCTCAACAAACAAATGGCAGCTGGATAAGTGGCTAAATAAGGTGAACCCCCACAACAAGACCATCATCAACAGCCAGAATGAGGCACACAGCGAGGCCAGCTCTCAGCCACCAAGCAACCAGCAGACCGAAGGGCAAAGCAAAGGGAAGCTCAGCAGCAGCCTGCCCCCGAGCGATTCCAAAGACCGGGCAATCCTCAGTCCCATCCGAGAGAAAGCCAAACCACGGGTTGCCCAGAAAACCCCAGAGGCAAAGGGCTCCAAGCAGAAGTCACCTGCTCATAATGAGCCAACTTCACAAAGGACTACTGGGAAAAAGCAACCCAAAAAGGTAGAAAGGACTTCCAGTGTAGAAGAGTATAACTGGCCCAAACCAAATAATACCAGCAACACCCCCAAAGAAAAAGACCCGCAGGAACCCCCTGAGCAGCCAAAGGTTCGAACTAAAGCAGCAGTTGGAAAGACCGCTCCAAGGAAAGAACCACGGACCAGCACAGGACTCACGTCTGAGAAGAAAAAGTACAGAGGCCCCAGCAAAATCGTCCCTAAGTCCCGGGAATTCATTGAAACCGATTCATCTACTTCTGATTCGAACACAGACCAGGAGGAGAGCTTGCAGGCAAAGATACTGCCAGCTTGCAGTGGGGCCACCAATGGCATCAAAGTGAAGGACTCTGGCAGTAACATCCTCAGCGTAAGTAGTTTAACCAGCAACAGCAGCAACACATCCATCGACCAGACCAGCAATGACTTGGAGGAGCAGCTCTTTTCTCCCATCCCAATCGTACAAAATGAACTCCTGTCCCCATTGAGAGAATATGAGGAACTCAAATCTCTTTGGGTGAAAATAGACCTTAGTTTACTCTCTAGGATACCTGGACAAGAGCCTTTTGAGACCACGTCTGTGAAAAGTGAACCAAGGGAAGCAAATGTGAAACACAGGCGACCATCTCGAGAGTCCCCTACCCCAGCAGCAGAAAAACCATCCACAAAATCCAAAAGGAAACACAAGGTAAGTCATTTCCGTCACTTGGAGGAAAACACTGCATCTCTGTGTGTCCTCGAGGTCAGAAGTGCAATCAGGGGTTCCTGGCTGCACCTGCACGGCTGTAGTCACCAGGCTGTTAAGGACATTGCAACACTAAGGCTTTCTCGCTTCTACAAAGGGCGTATGTTCACAAGTGCATTACAAATTTACATCAGAAACTATTAAAAATCAAACTCCAGCTGTCAAAATCAATGGCTAATGTATTTTTTTGAGATTTATCTTAAGAGCTTTTCCATTGTATTTGCTCACTTACCCACTAATCTGCAGAAGGACTCCCAATGACTAGTGTGGATTACTAAGGTTCAGCCATACTCAGAAAGTGTGACTGCTCTTTAGAAGGGAGGATTTTATTGTCTGCAAAATTAAGGTGTTTTCACCACTGGCTTAAACAGGCATAGCTTCATTAAAGTCAATGGAATGCTGCTTGCTTATGCTTCTGGTGAATTTAGTCTTTATACTATTTTTGTTATATAAACAAGTATGATTCATAGAAATATCATTTGCTTAACTAGCTGCCCTTTCTGTGCAGCTACCTGAGAAAGCAAGCATGTTTTGACTTGAGGCATTATGTTTTATCATGTGTTTTATGTTATTTATGCCCAAAGGTATCCTACCTTGTGAGATACAACAGTGCACTTCAAACTAAATGTCTTTTCAGAGAAGAAACTGCGGTTTTATTTTGTAAATGATTTTTTTCCCCCCACCTGAAATGGTTGTGCTCTGGTCTTCCTGTGAGACATCATAGCATATTTTTTTACCCAAAATTTTATAAATCAATGCGAATGGGACTTCAGCTGTCAGTTATACTAGACTTCTCAACTGTATAAAAATGCTGAGTTAGAGCAATTCTGGCAAGAGAGAGTTAATACAAGACAAAGCAGACAATGCGAGGCAGACAGAGGGTCTGCTGCCCCTGCCCACGTGAGTTGCTGCGCTGGCTCCTTCCCTCTTGAATTAAGCAGAAATAATCACATGCGTCAACTCAGCTGGCTTTTATCCGATTTATATTATAGCTGTACACTGAAGGCCGATAAGTAGGGAAGGAAGGAAAAAAGAAGGAAAGAAAGTGGAAAGGGATGAGTAAACATTGATGTTTACGTGTATGTGCAAGTGCACCAGGGTTCGCATTAATTATATGAAGATGCTTGCTAGGTAACTTAATGGAGTGTCAGTATGATGGAGTAGGAATCCTGAAGAAGAGCATGGTATTGGTAACTAAACTTCAGGTTTCCAGGAAAAAAAGGATTATATGAAAATTTGAAACTCAACTTCAGTAACTGAGAGTGTATCAGAAACCAACAAAATGAAAGGAATTTCACCCTGAGTTTACACAAACACACACTAAGCTCCAAAACAGTCTGCTCAGTTGCTGTATGCAGCGGTATGTGTTGCTACCCAAGAGGAAACCAGGCAATTAGGATAACTTTAGGGTATATCAACAGTTAAAACAGGGCAGGAAGAGCCTGATTTGGGTTTCTAAATCCTGCTATTAAAAGATTTATTTTAGCCATCTACTTGTGGGCTTGAAAGATGATATGGAGGTTCCAGTGACAGAGCAGTAATCAGCTTTGCTTGTATCATCCCAGTTCAGGTGCACAAGTCATGCATCAGGGAATCTTTCAAAGCAAATTTTAAATCAGCTATCTCTGTTACTAACTACTACCTTAGAGCTTGCTCCCGTAGCCTTTTAGTCCTGTGAGGAATACTTACTTAGGGAAGTTTTCCCATCGAATTCCACTAAGTCAATGAGTAAAAGCTATTTACTTGAGTAAGATTTGGTGCTATCAAGTCATTCCATCTGAATTATTTATTAAATTCCAGTGCACTACAGAAGATAACTATAGCACACAAGGCTTTTTGCTTCCTAATTATCTGGCTATGCCACTTATTATATAACTTTGTGTCATGTGTTTGGGACACGTTTAGTTCTGATTTCAGGTGACTTTCATTTCTCTTAGATCAGTTTTTTTTTTTTTTTTTTTAACTGCTGCAACTGTAAAGGAAATACACTGAGATTCCTGAGCTGATCTTAATGGTAAGTGAAATTGTGCATAGATGCTGGATCTTTCAAGCTCTGCATTTTTTTGTTCAAGCAGTCTGAAAGCCTGGATACCTTTGTTGAAAGTAAGAAACAGCGCCTGGAGGACCCTTCACCTTCATGCCTACTCCCACCTTGTATTTCTCCAATTCCGAATCACAGATTAACCAGCACTAAAGAGTAAGTTATTTTATTTATTTATTTTTTCCTCCAAAAAAATTCATAATTTGTAGTGTTCTACAAATGTTTTGGTTGTAGAGCCAGATGGGGAAGTGTTAATGACCTGGCATTGCCGTTCCCATCCATTGGGAAGAGGGGCCGAATTGTTTTGAATGAACTTTGTTCATCCTTCTGCTGGCGGAAATCAGAGTGCCATCACAATCCTGCAATATTCATACCCCCTATCCTTCATTCCTTCCAGGTCCTTTCTTGTTCCCATCATTCTTCATCTTTATGGGCAGAGAATCCTACTAGGAGTGGGCTTTATTTGATTGCCTGGAAATTATTTTTTAAATCGTTTTCTGAAGACATAATTTTCAATTTTATTGAAATAAATAGTGGCTTTGCCATTCACTTTAGAGGCCCTAGTTCTTTAACTGTGTATACAGCAATACCAGGGGTGACCATCTTGATATTTTAGATGCACATGCTTTATATTTCAGCAGACGTAGAAACAAATAGTTTGTGCCTTTCAAAATGTCTTTGGGAGATGGCTATAATGCTTCAGCAAACAGGCACCACATAAATAATGATTCTGATTACTATAATCACAAGATTAATATTCTATAAATAAGCAAAGAGCCCAATTCCCTTCTGTCATCAATTTTGTGCCTTTACAGTTTTGAGATGAGGCACTTCTTTCTGCTTCTCACAAAGACAAGCAAATAATCAAGTCTGCAGTGTGTTTGTGAAACTATTTCATTGTAGCAGAATTTGGATTTAGATAAAGTTCAGATAAAATAAGCCATGGATTTTAAATTCCATAAAAATGGTTATCATTTTATTTATACTGATGTAATGACAGCGTAACTTCAGTCCCTGAACTACCCCCTCATTACACCACTGGGAATATGCTTAGAGCTGGAGCCTAGAAAAGGCAGAGGATGTATAAGTTATTGTGTGGTCTGTAACATGTTGCTCATTTAATAAACATCATGATGGGTGTTGCTTGATTATCATTCCTAGAAATACAATCAGCAGAGATATATTGCAGAGGGAATCAAAGATTATCCATCCCCAACACCTCCACAGTCCATTAAAAAAATCTTTCTATTCTTGTCTCCAGCAAACCCTAAGGATCCACCCCCAACCTGGTGTTTCTGAATTTGGGCTTGTTTTCCAGGTCATTAATTTGATTCCTTAGAGCTTTCAAGCCTTTGGTATTCTCTGTTAAAATATAATTGTGTCCATCAATGGTTATTTCCATATGCTAGCTTTTTCTCTTCTCTGCCTCAAGTTGTGAAGCAAATTTTCCAATTTCTTTCCCTCAGCACTAAGACCTGGATCACCCCACATTTGTTGTTAGTATCTTCTGGGTTCATTTTAAACAAATTCAGTGTTGTTTGGTAATTGAGGTTTTGCAATGTCTATTGACATTCATCTAATGTGGACCAACCCATTTCCCGAAGTTTAGGGAGCTAATTGAACTGAGTGATAACAAATTTCTGGAGAGACTCAGATTATTTTTACACATTAGTAAGCTGTTTTTCACAGGGTTAAGTAGAATCGTAAGGGGAAGGAGAAGAAGGGGGAAGCTAAAGCTGCACATGATTCGAAAGTATGTGGGAAAACAACACTTCAATGGTAAAATGTTAAAGAACAAACTTTGCCAGTTAAGCCCCTTTTATCTCAAATCTCAGCGTTTTCATACAGAACTCCCGACTTTGAGAAATGCTGATGATGATCCAGCCCCCAGTGAGAAGATGCTCCTCACCGATTAAGAGCAAGTTCAAACCCATGGTGATGTTCTCAATCAGGAGAAACTGTAGATCCGTCCAACTAGATCTTAATCTCAGTGTTGGCAAGCCAGGTTCCCCAAGACAGACGTGCAGTGACTTTAGTTTGGCCCTTTTATTGATGGGCAGAAAGGTGTCTGAAGTAACCAATCACAACTATGTTTTTGCAGCTCCTACTATGTGCCTGTGTAGGCTTCAGGGATTTAAATGCCTTTCTTTTGTAATTTGCCCCTAAATATGTGAAGCGAGCAGAGATAAACAATTAATTTTAAAGGTTTTTTTGTGGTTTATATGTCTAATATGGGCAAATAGATGCCTTATTCCCACAAGATTTCTCTATGGCTACACGTGCAATTTGGGTTTAGACATTTCAAACAGTCAGTTGTGCAATTAAAAGCCATTTGCACAATCAAATAGCCATTTTGTATTATGCAGTCGATCATTGCATAAACATCTAGTCATCTCTCTTTCTTCATCTGTCACATGGTCTGGGGTTTTGCCTTTCCCTACATGTGGTGTGACACTTAAAATGCAATTACTCAAAGCATTATCACTTATTTTTTCTTATTTTTAATATTTCACAACATCCTAAGGAATAGATGGTATTATGCTGTGTCCAAATCATTCATAAAAATAACTTAAAACATCCCTATGAAGCCAGATCATTTTTGTCAGATCAGCTGCCCATTTTGAGCAGAGAATTTTTTAATTTGTTTATTTGCTTGCCAGAGCGCTTTTTTTTTTTTTTTTTTTTTTTAGGATTTTAGTATCATCAATTGTATGTCCTGGTGAAGAATGTTAATATATAAATACCCAATTGGTAGAGAGAGTCCAGACGGAGTGTTATTTACTGACATTTGGAACTGTATAACAACACAAACAGTTATTTGCAGATGCAAAATATGAGCCTCAATTTCAACCTACACTCCTATGAGTGAAACGTGCAGTGTTTCTAGCAGGCTTGCTAGATGTCTGCCTGAAGCAAACTTTTTGGAGCAATGGGTAGAGGCAGTGGCTTTGTCTCACTAACAGGCCGGAGGTGCCACCGCGTGCAATGCCGAGTGGAGAGGGAAAGGGCAGCTGGGAATGTGAGGCAAATTCCCTCTCCTTTGCATGTTGACCTCTTGTTGCTTGCCTGCTTGCTTGCTTCCTGCTCTAAAAGAAACCAGGCTGAAAAAAAGCAGATGGGGACTCTACTTGTTTCCTGATAATTGGCCTTTGCAGACACAAAGATTAAACCCTGCAGCCACAAGACCATCAGTTCTGCTTGTATTTTTTCCTTGCACTTTTATTGTGTTTCTCCCTACATTTTAAATATAGTTTAACTAACAATCATGTCAGCAAATTAAACCATTGAGTCTCGGTAATTATTGCAATAAATTCATTCAAAATTAGTGATTACTGCAATCAAAGACCAGTTTCTTAGCCCATTAACAGCCCAAAGCAAAGTGACAATCTGGTTAACTGCTGGTAACAACCTACTTCATGGAGGTTATTGTTAACATAAATGCTTTAGCATAAATCTGTGGGAGATAACATTGCTAAATAAATTATCAGATTAATTCATGTGAAAACGCACAGGATTAAATAGGCAATAGGGAGGGGGAAAAAACAGCAGAAATAACTGTAAAGAATTGTTGTTTGGTTTTGAATTTGAGTTATGCAGGAGGAAAAAAAAAAATCCCCAAGTGCCTTTTCATTTTTGGTGAGATCTTCCCACCCACAGCTTGTGGGCTGAGCTGAGCAGCTTCACCTGTAGCTTGGTTCGCTCCATTGTCCAGAATCCCAAGTGCTTCGTGGTGATGAGCAGACTAACTGATGCCATTTCAGGCAAGAACACTTTGGAGGATGTTTACAGGACCATGTGTGGGTAAAAAGAGCCCCATTCTTCTCCAGGAACTTGCAGTTGCTTCCAACTAGATTGTTTTCCTTTGATCTTCTTCAGGCCCACATGTTTTCCAAGCATGACGGCATCCGTGCCCTTCCTGCTGCAAGGCAGTAAGAACGCTGTGCTAGTTTTATTTCTTCTAGCTGAAGATCTTTAATATCAGAGAATTTCAAATAAGATAGTTTGAACTCCTCTTCAGTCAAATTAAAGGGTTTTGAATGGAAGAGCTATAAAACCTCAAATATGGGGAATTGTTTGATTTTTCACTCCGTTGAAACATTTTGTATTTCTAAATGGCAGAATGACCGAAGCAGGTGTAGATATTGATATGGTTGGTAAAGTTGTGCTGCAGAGGCCAGAATGGAATTATTGAGTGTTGCCGGGATGTGCAGTCAGGAAGGTCGTGTTGCCTTCTCCTCTTTCGCTGGTTCCTTCAAGATACTGCAAATCTATAATATCTGACACTGACTGAAAGTGACCACGAATGAAACATAAATTCATGTGGACTTAATTCGTTACTGAAATTGTAGTCAATAATCTTGAAAAGTAAATGATTGTGTAGTGCAATATTAGTTGCCTAACAAAAGATTAAAATTCAGGTAATCTTCATTGACTGAGCTAGGACAGTACCTAAAATAAAAATCTATGAGTAGATTAACATGTTAAGTAGTCAGCGGGGTTTTCAGTTTTTGATGGATTTGAGAGGAGATAAGTCTAGCAGGGTTTTTTTTTGTTGTTGTTATTTTTACTATGTATCACAGCTGCCGTTTCTAGCCAGCTAACCATTTCTGTACATAAAACAGACAATAGATTATCGTATTACTTGTGCTTTCAAGTCAAAACCACATTCATTTTCTGAATCAGGTTCAATTCATCAACCAATATTTGCTCAAGGGTTTTAGCTAGCTACAATGTATCATTTTAATATAGTGTTGAGCATTGCTTTTATTCTAGAGGTCAAATAATTATTATCTTGTTATTGTTATGGTTATTATTATGTAGATGTTATAAATTACGTTTTTTGTTCACGTGCCATATGCTATTAGGCATGTTTGCAAAGGTTGCTTATGTGGGTCTTAATCTGCCTCTTAAAAAGATATTTAATGTTTAACACATAAATAGCCATGCTTGATGTCAGAGGAGCTAACCCCGTGCATAAAACTTTCCAGCACTTTGCTGAATCCAAACCTCTGTGCCCTCTCAAATGAAGACTGACTCAAATTAGCATTTAAAGTGGGTGCAATTCGTGCTAATGGCTGGAAGTCATCCTCAAGGCAGGAGGTTTCTGCAGCCATTGAAAAGGCAGGGATGGCTCTTTTATTTTCAGTTCCTGCCTCCTCTTGGCTTTGTTCTTAAAACATGGGGCTTGCTGCAGTATTTGAGGGGAGAGCTGGCTTCTCTGTATAGAGTATCTAGAGCTTTGTGCTATGGAGAATTAACCAAGGAACTTGCAACTTAACTGGTTTTTATCTGTGTTCCAGGAGCAGCAGTAGCTCAGTGAAGAAGGTGGCAAAGAAAAGAGAAGAGAAGCTGTTCCCTCCTCCCTTGTCCCCGCTGCTGGATGAGCCGGTGCACAGGCGGCACGGCAGCGACAACAGCTCCTTCATCCAGGAGACCAACATCACTAACACCTCCCAGACCAGCAGCTCGTCCTCCTCTGTTTCCAAACACAGAAAGAATGAGAATAAATCCTCTTCTAACCCCAAAGGAATCTGTGTAAGTAGCCGACCTCTGTGGCTGAAGAGAGCAAAGATAAAATGAAATTAATTCAGCTTTGTTCTATTTGATTTCTTTTCCAATATCTATTTTAAAGTCCTTGTGTAGTCCCACTCAAGATCAACGGGGAGTGGATCTTTGCAGAGCTGTGCATAAGCAACTATTGCAAATTCCGTTTTTAGACTGGCATTAGGCATCTCCTCGCGTTGTGTAGCACTCCCTGGCACATCTGGTCCTCGAGCTTTAGAGGAAAGCCTTTGCAGCAACCTACAAGCTGCAGTTACTCACCCCGCTCTGTAGCTCCAATGTACATACATTTTTAAAAGAATATCCAACCCCAAATCCTCAGCCAGAAAATATATTTATCTATAGCACATGCAAGATCACAAGTTCCCAGAATCATACAGTCTGATAGTCAGGTTTATTTGCACCTGACCTCCATGGATCATGTATGTAGACTTTTAAATACCATGTAAAAGGTGATATCTAAATAGTAGATATATCTATTTAAAAATAATTTACTAGGATTTTGTCATAGCAAATTCCCCTTAACCCCAAATATTCTGTTAGGGCTATTGCCCCTCCAAATGTTTTAAGCTTTTTCTTGCATTTTCTGCAGATTCAGATGAATCTTTACTAAAAATGCATTAAAAAAAATCCCAAACTGGAAGCTGCATAGCAGATTGACTTAAAATAAAAAGTAAAATTTCACACCAATTTGTCTGAGAAACTTGAGTTTTAGGCCCATTTTATAAAGTAGTCCTCCTTTTAGGTTTCAAATGTAGTGCTCAGTATAGAAGTGTATCTTAGTATCACTATCAAAATTAACAGACAAGAAGAAAATTCTTTCACAAAAAAAGGGCATGTATACCCCCATTTTTCACAGTTGGCCCCTTTATGAGAGGTTGCTAGCCCTGCACGGTCATGGTAAATGTTACTTGGTGTTGTTGCTTGTTTTGAGTGAGCACTTGCTTGAGCTACAGAGAAATAACAGCAGCCCTTTTCTCCAGGAGGAAGAATCCCACAGTGCACCAACAGCCAACACTCTCCTTGACACCAGCCATCTAGAAACAGACATCTGGTCTGCAATGCCAGCGCTCTCCAATGGCAACCCCGAGCCCCGAAGGCCTAAAATAACATTTGATGATGTGTGAGTACTCTTGGGTGTCTTTGTACCCGCTGTGTTGTATGGTTTGGATCTTCGCACAGGCAGAGCTCGCAATGAGAGCCTATCTTTGCAATAAAGCTAGAATGGCGCACCTTTGCGGGCAGTGCTGTGCAATGGCACATACAACTTCATTTTACAAATGAACTGTTGTCCTTGATTAATGGATACCCTTTTGGTAAATGTTTTCAGATCATAAATGTTGGAATCACAGGTAATTCTTCTTTTTTAATTATTTTCTCTTAACTCCTCTAATGGAAGCTTCTTATACTTAATTGACTTGAATTATTTTTCCTTTTCCTCTGTTCAGCCACATTAATGGCCCCTTCGGGCAGCCAGTTTCCACAGCTAGCTGTTTTGCATTCTGGTCACCCATTGTATCTTTGCATTTATCAGCTTCAGATTAATATCAGGAAAAGATTTAAAGAGATATGTGGGTGTGTATGTCTAAATTGTTCTTGGAAGGAGTCAGCACTTTTTGCAGACAATGTTTGTCCAAATGTACGAAAACAGACTTGAAATAACTAATTTTGTCTCTTTAGGCTTCACAATGCAGATTATTACATGCAAGAGGCTAAGAAGCTAAAGCATAAAGCTGATGCACTGGTATGTTTTCGTGGATTTTTGCCCCTTTCTTCAGTTGAGCTGTGTGTTACAAAAATATACATTGCATATCTCATCTAAAGCCTCAGAAATGAGGACCCCTGCTATTGACTAAAGTGGGGTTCAGGTTGTGCCCCAGAACCCTGTGCCCACTGCAGGCCAAAGCCTGAGTGCTGCTCAGGCTCAAAAGTGATGCTCCAAAAAAAAATAAAACTCCTTAACCTCCTTACAATAGCTGGCATCTCTTCTGGGAGGAAGCAACATTCATGTGGTGTGTGAAGGATGTAAGATCAGTTTCTTGAAACATGACATATTTTTGAAACTTACCCACATGCTAATTTTGAGCCCAAAACAAAAGTTTTGAAATATTCTATAATGGATAGCTAAGAAGGAAAGTCACCCTCTATCCCATTATCATGTTACAAAAAAATGTTGTTTTGCAACAATCAATTTTAAAATAGTTCACTCATTTTTTATTGTAGGATATTAGATTGGTAAATTAAAGACTCAACACTCTTTTTTCCAAAAACTCTTGCAATGACTTCAATGCTGGGAAAAACCTTTTTACGATTTTCTCCCCAGATGAAATTCTCTTAAAATTGACCTAATTTTGTACGGGTTTTGTTTTGTTGTTGGTTTTTTTTTTTTTTTTTTTTCCCCTCTATAATTGCAAAATCGGATTATGGTTTCATCACAGTTTGCTCAGTTTCCATTCTATTGCCAGCCCTGAAATGCCTTTAGTGATCACTTGCTTTGTAGTATAGACCAGGCTCCCATATGCAGAGTGCAGAACAATAGCTTATTTAAAATCTAGTGTTGCTCATCTCATTTCTTTAAATTAAGACATCTAAGACATGCATGCTTGTCCGTGTGGTGTCTTCTTGCAAAGACTCAAGCCAAAGAAATTTGTAGCTTATACTAAGTCACAGCCAGTGGAATGCAGTGAAAATATATAGACTATGTCCCTCTTTTTGATCATTCAAGTAATACTGATCAATCATACAAGAAAATATTTCATATGTGGTTGTGTGTGGAGCAGAACTGGAAATGAAAAAACCTCCTACAAATGCAGACGTAACTCTGCTACCTATAAAAAGAGCTTAGGAGCAACTACAAAGCAACATATATAGTTACTGTGAACCAGTATTAAATATTCTACTAAATATACTGCTAGAAGAGGTTTCCATTTTGTGAATGGAAAACATATGCAGATGCATCAAAAATATTTTGATAGAGATGTGCAAGGAAATTTTTAAATGATTTACAGTATATTGGTTTTCTTACATTAAATGCTGCATTAGTAGATTCCATACATTCAGGTATCAAAAATAGAAGATGTTAAATACTATTATAAAATACTTACTATAAAAATGTCATATATAATATTCATTACACATAAAAAAGAAATCAGTATGTCTAAGTCAGTTTAATCACAACCATTATCAGGGCTAAAACCTTTTGCAATAAAATCCTACTGAAATAAAATATTTAGCAGTGCTATTTTCTCCTTTTTTTTTTTTTTTCCACATTTCAGTCATCACATAAGTGATGAGTTTTGTTTTGTTTTGGTTTGGTTTTTCTGGTGAACAGTTGCCACAATGTGACATATGACAAGTGGCAGGGAGTTGTCGCTTAACCCTTGCATAATGCTATTCAAACCTAGTTTGTGCATCAGGGAGCAATAAAGAGGTCATGTTTAAGCATGCTGAGTATCCTTCATTGCCTCTGTAAATCCACAGACATCAGTGAATGTACATCGATTTACTTCTGTCGAGCATCTGGCCTTATGTTATCTGAAAAGACATAGTAAAAACATAGAGCTTGCTTTAATTCCTGTATGCAGTCACCTTTAACCACCAGCCTCACTTTGCTTTCATCTTAACGCTGGTGTTGCTTTGCATTATGATTTGTCTACCTAGAAATTAAAGCTGAAGCATTTTCTTGATGGTGCCATTCCTATTTCAGCTGGAGAAGTTCGGCAAAGCAGTGAATTATGCTGATGCTGCCCTCTCCTTCATCGAGTGTGGGAATGCTATGGAGCGAGATCCATTAGAAGCTAAATCTCCATACACCATGTACTCGGAGACTGTGGAACTCATCAGGTTAATGTCCTTTCTGTGATCATTTTCATAATCTCATTTCAGTCATAATTAGAACCTGCTATGTTTTAAAAAATATCATTTCCACATATTAATGATTTGTCCAAGGCATCTTCATCTCAGAAGTCATCATAATTAGTTCTTGCCATTTTATTAATGTCATGGAAAATTTATAATTGATGGACACTGCTTTTATAAATTATCCCCTTTAGAGGTTATAATGTGAGTGTTATAATTTGCAATATTCATAAAATTAAAATTGAAATGTAGTGGGTGGAAGTAAAGTATAGTAATTTCACTGTTTGGCAATGACACTTGTCTTTTAAAAGGTGTACTTTTATAATTCAAAACATTAAAGTGAGTCTATCAGGATTTCTATTATAAACCCTGTTTTTAGAGGTTTATAACATGGCTGTAAAAAAACTGTTCCAAGCTGAAACTTGGCACATAAGATCATAGCCAGAGAGGAAGCTTTTTGCATGTATTATATTTTAAAAGTATACTTTTTAATGTTAAGGGAGTGTGAACCAGATGAATTCCACTGAACTAGTTTTAATGCAATTTTAAAGACACTTAGACCAGATTATAGATGAGAGAGCCTTTGCTTAGTAAAAAAATGCCTGAGTTTAGTGCTTGAAAATTTGCTTCTGTTGTATATAGCTGTTTGAAAGTGTGGGCTCCATAGAAGAGATTGTCTCCTGAGTAACTAATGAGCTTGTTTGCTTTACTCACACAAATTATCAAAGCAAAATCAAGCAGGATAAAATTTATCTGTGAGTAGAACAACAGGATTTTTCCTCTTCATCATGATGCTCCTTTTCCCCAGTGTACGCTGGGAATATCACCATTAATGTCAGTGTAATTACTGGCAACTTACAGATAAAGAATGAGAGAAGAATCAGACCCAAAGTGTTTGGTTTTTAATAGGACAGGAGTGGTTTTTTTTTGTTTTTTTTTTTAAATGTGAAGAATTTTAACATGCCAGATTAGCATTAAGAGACTGTCAAAAATAATGCATGTTTTACATTTTGAGTAAGTAGGTATTTACATAATAAAATGTATCAGATCTTAAGAAGCTTTTACTCTCAGATAAATAATATGCCTGTTAAATATTTTAAAACATGTGTTTATATTCTACACTTGTTAAAGAGAAGGCAAAAGACTAAAGAGATTACTCAATGAAAATGATGCTCACTCAGCATTTAGGATCTAAGTTAAGCCCTCAAGAGCAGCAGGATTATGAACAGGAGGTTCGTATCAGTGCGCCGCCTGCAGCGTCACGGCAGATAACTCGATGCTCTCTGCACTGAGCTATACAAGCACAGCATAAGTAAGTGAGTGTTCCTTCCTAAGGAACCACCATTTATTTATGTATTTAGTTTAGAAAACCACAAAACAAAGGTGAATAATTTTGACCTTCAGTCCAGCAGCCTGTTTTTTCAGAAGTTCTGGCAGTGGACGAATCTGGATGACTTCAGTAGGGCAGATGCCCTATTTCTAAATAGCTGAAGTTGGGTGAGATTCATTCCACCACTAAACCATCTAAGGGCTTAAAGCAGAGTTTCATTTACAAAATCGTGTGTTCAGCATCTCGTAGGTAACCAGTGAGAGACTGATTTGCCTATGTAATTGCCATCAGTCACCAGACACTAACAAAATAGCGACTGTCTAGGCAAGCAGTAGGCCGGTATGGATTCAGTAAACTCCTACAAATACCCAATTCCTGCAGGCTGTAGTGACTGCTGAATGCACAAATTAAGCATGCAGTTGTGCACACCCTTTTTTACTGTGGCTGCTAATGTTAACATAGGTTATCGTTGCGGGATATGAAGGAGAAGACATTTTTCTCACTTTCCCTCTTCCCTCTTTTAGAGGCCCCATTTCCCCTCTTCCCTTAGCTATGGTTGTCCTCGGACACCTATTTGTGAACAAGTGGAGCATCAGAGAGACTGAGAATATCAAGGATCTGACTGCCAAAGGTGTTGAGGTTAACTCTAACACTAGAATTCCCTAGCCTGATGCTACAAATTCCCAAAAGACCTACAGCTCTGTGTTTGGGATTCACTCAGCATGACTGGGACAATAATAACAAAGAGCAGGTGAGGTGGGAAGCAGAGGAAGTGCATCAGGTGTTGTACTCAGAACTGATGATGGGGATGATGGGATGAAGGCTATGTGAGAACAGCACAGTCTGCCTGCACTCCATTACCTCCTTGCAAATGAGAACTCATCAAGGCTGCCCGGATACCTTAAAACTTTCTTATGCAACACTGAACCCTATTACTTATTCTAACACAAGTACCTGTGAAATTGCATTAAGGCTCAGAACAATGATTTTATGCGATGAATTGATTTTCAAGAGACTAAATGCATGGAATGAAGTGTGCTCAGTTAAAAAGAAAAAAGAGAGAGGAGGCAGGAATACTCAATCTTTGATCACCCAAATGCTGGACGGCAGCAATTAAATAGAGAGGGAAGACAAAGTATACAACCTCACAAATTAATGGACCTAGGAACTTAAAAAGCTGTGAACATGACCTTTCCTGTGTTTAAACCCATTTTCTATATAAAACATTTTAAAAGCTTTGAAGAAGCATTTCTGAGAATGATTTTGAAGGTATTATTCAAACCCGAAGTATTATATTTAAAACCTCGTTACATATTACTCTACTCTTCAATACGTACAGGGCTGAGATCTTATGCTTCTTCCAACACTCATCACAAAGGTTGCTAGACCCAGCTTAGATGGCCAGATGTAACGATCTTAAATGCTCTCAGAAATAGTTCACCTTATTGGCCCAGAAAATGGTTTGATGATTTGCATTAATCCTCCAGATTTTAAGTGGTGCTTTCTGTTGAATGTTGCATTGATCTCGTCATTATGGAACAATGTGATCACTAACTGTTGTGCTTGGAGAGGTGTATCTGTATGTGATTGTTATTTCTCAGTGTCACATTCTCTTGGAAACACCTTAACTCACAATTTCTTCTCTCTTTACCTTTCTGACAAGGTATGCAATGAGACTCAAGAATTTCACAGGCTCTTCTGCCACAGAAGGGGACAAGAAACTAGCAGTTTTATGGTGAGTCCCACTGCAACAATGAGAGAAGCAGCTAAAAGCTTACAGACTTTAGAAGTGCTGAATTACTTAAGCAGCTTACAGAAGGTCATTATTCTTGTTTTCCATTAAACTATTAAAGGATAACTAATGAATTTCTTCAGCAGTTGACTAAACATTTATTCTTCTAATTTATACTCTTATCAAGATGGGTTAGTAATGCTTCTGACCATTTTTATTAAAAAAAGAAAATCTCCATTTTCTTATGTTTCACAATCTAACCTTAGAATAGAAACTGCAAAATATAGGTCAGCCTTATAGGTTTCATTGAGCAATGGAATTAACATAATCCTTTCCTAATTACCACAGCTACCGATGCTTATCGCTTCTCTACTTGAGAATGTTTAAACTAAAGAAGGACCATGCTATGAAGTACTCCAGATCTCTGATGGAATATTTTAAGGTAATCTTTATTCTGTTTAATTTACTGCTGCAAAATGAAATTCATACCAGCACTGAGGGCTGTCGCGAGTATAACTGCATGACTTGAAGACCCACATTTAGCCTCTCCCCTGGGAAATACAGACAGAATGGCTGGAAGGGGGTGGGGACAGCAGCGAGTTGGGGATTTTTGGATTAGCCACTTGATTTGAAAGATCATACTCAGTAACTCTACTAAAATAACATTATTCTCAATGTCGTGTAATGTTTATGCAAGTTTCTGTAAAGGAAATCCTGATTCTTTCAGGATTTCAATGTGCAAGTGATTGTGAACTGACCCCAAGCAAACCAAAATAAAGCAGATATTTAGCCTTTAGTTAGTTAAATTTAGGTTTTTTAATTCAGCTAAACTTACTGGAGCTTATTACAGATACATTTAGAGATTTCTTGAATACTTCTTCAGTAGAGTTCAGTTATCTCCAGTGTAACAGTCTGGTGCTTGGCGGCCGAGGCTCAAGAGGAGCAGCCTTTAGCGCTCTCTATTATTTCTGTGGAACTTCAAATTGCCTCATCTACATTTTGAAAATATACCTTAAAATGAGTGGAGATCAGCTGAGTGTGAGACCAAGGCGATGTTTTACTTTACCTTATCAAATGGTGTTTACCTTATTTCAAGAACATCACATACTGTTCCTAAATTGAGAGAAACATAATGTTTCTTCATCTTTCCATGGTTTTGATATTTGTATTATACAAGTTAATGCTGTGTTTGAGTCATGCATCAATTCTTATGGTTGATTACTACATATTATTCTATAATTATATAATTATACTGGTTTGTGAGCCCATCAGAGGCTTTTCTTATTTTTTCAGCCTTTTTGAGTTTGGTCCACACTTTGATGTATTTGAATAGAAAACTGAAAAGGTTTTAATGCTGCATTTTTATATATAGTATCATGAAAAATGGTAGTAAAATAGTTGTTCTTTTGTGAAACTGTGATGCTATCTTGCCAGCAACCCACATCAGCCTTGACCTCACTTCTCTGTGTGTTTATGTGTGTGAATATGTAGCTGTGTATGTATCTGAGTAACATTACTGCTGGTCTTCTGCTTAAATTGAAGGTCTTCTGAAGTCATCGGGAGTGTCTGGCTTCAGTAGGTTTTCTGTCAGGGCTTTGCACAAGGAAAAAATCTAACTTGAGTTGGACACATTTATAGCATTAGCATTTTCATAAAATTTCTTCACTTCAGATATAATCCAGGATGAATGCAAGTAGTCTCTTACAAAAATGATGACTAGGCAAGTCATCTGATAAACTTCACACAGAAAGCAAGAATTTCTTTAAAATATCTTTTTTTAAAAAAAAAAGAAATAAGACAAAAAAAAAGAAAGTTGGTGTGATTCTCTCTTCCATTAAAGCCGCTTTTCTCTCTGAAGCTGTGCAAAGGAGAGAACATATCACATGTAATGAAGAACATATTACTGCTCCCACATAAGACTTTTCCTGTTTCTGCACTGAAAATATGTTTTAATGTAAATGAAAAAGAAGAGCAAATTTTTTAAAATGTACTAAAATAGACAAACTGGAAATGCTATTTGTGTATATGGATTATATGTTCGGAATCTCTTTGTAGTAAACACACAGGGTGGGGGAAGAGAAGAATAGGAGCTATTAACTGCATATTAGTTTTCTATTGCTGCATAATGTTCTCTGTGTTCACTAGCAAGAATCTGTATATAAATGAAATGGATTAACTATTTTAATAGAGATGTTGTTCAAAGTTTTGCACAATTTCAACTGTGAAAGGCAACCTACTGTTTACAACAGAGCGAGGGAGGAATCTTTCAGTATAATTGTTTTGCATGTTTTTCCTCACAAATGCCACTTACTCCAAATTGAAAGCAATTGAAACATGGATCGTGGCTGGTTTTGATTAATTTCCAAGTTTCAAATTGGTATTTTTGACATTTCACAATAAAAGCTAACTTTTTGGATCATAAAAAATAGCTTTGAAATTTCATGTCAACTTGACATAAGTATAACAACACAGATAAACGTTTAAATTTTGTAAAAATCAGCAAGAATGACATCTCTTGCTTCCCTTTTTGAGGAAGATTTTTATTCATTCAAAAATATGTTGTCAGTTTGACTTCGGAAAAAAAAAAAAAGGTCCCACAGTCATATATCTACCTCCAATGAAGATCTAATCTTCATTAGATTCACTAGAGGGTGTCCCGAGACACTCTCTGGAACAGAGTGTAGACAGTGTGAGCCAACATCAAACTACTATTTAATTCCTAAAGACCTTTAAGACCTCCTTGTTTTTTACATATCAATATGCAACAAAACATAAACCACACCTGGGGTCTGCTCCAAAAGTTTATGCTCACTTCTTTAATGGAATAGAGTGACATGCCAGAAGAGCATAGGAGCAAGACCACTGTTCCAGTTTTCTGCTTTGGTCAGTAGTGCTTAGCAATTTTAACTATGTGATAAACATCAAGGGTCGGGTTCTACTCTACAAGTTGGCTGCGTGACCTTGGGCCATGCACTTAATTGCCCTGTACTCCATTGAATCTCTGTGTTGTATGTGCTAAAACATCAATTACAGTAGTCAAATAAATCCTGTAGTAATAGTAACAATAATACTTTGCAGAGAAATTATAACATTAGATTGAATTTTCACTGTGCATGCTGATGTCTTTGCAGTAGAGCTCACACCAATCCGTCCCAGAAAGGATCCATAGATAGCTTCAGCCCAGATACTACCATCTGGAAACTGTTAGCAAATAAGATACCAACTAGGTTGAGCAAGACTGAAAAAATCTAGGCCTTTTCATTGCTGAGCAATCTTTTTGTACAAGCTTAGACAAGGTGATACACAGGCCTGAAAGGTAGAATGAGTAAGCAGGTAAGGAGGGTCTGTTTGTGCAAATAAAATATATGAGAAACTTGGGAGAATTGCATTACTTTAAGGCATCAACTCCAGGGTTTTTGTTTGTTTCTGATCAAAAATGTGCAGGTCTCCATGAAGCTGGAAAGCCATCTGTGCTCTGGAGAGCATAAAATAGTAAAATAAAAAAAAAAGTAGCATAAAATTTAAAGAAGTGTAATTAAAACACTTCTTTGTAAACCATGTCTGCTTTTACTGGGCCTTTGCTGTATTCTCTCTTTTGTGAAGTGGCTTTCATGCAACTAATTGGAACCTACCAATTGCCCACCAGCCATGCTGAGAGATGCTAGTGCTGAGCTACTCTGCTGCACATGCTGCAGCTTTTGCAGCTAAAACAGGGAGTGTTGAGCCTTGCATAGGCAGTATTTGTGTATTCTCTATTTTGTTTGCATCTCCCTTATTTACCCCATGGTTTTGTATTTGCAGAACTCTTCAAAAGCCTCGCAGGCCCCCTCACCTTGGGGCGGCAATGGAAAGTGAGTATTTTCTGCCAAATGCTTCTCTCTGGGAACAAGCAACCAAAGGGGTGGGTGAAAATGTTTTGGTGCTTCTAAAGGCAAAGGCCTGGATATGACAGAGTGGCTACAGGTATGTTTCGGTTAGGTAGCAAATAAAAAATGTTCTTTTGGGCTACAGAATTGATTTTAGGGGTTCAAGGTCAACACTGCTGCCTTGGGCTTGTGGGGGCGAGTGGTTCCAGCCAATGTCTTTATGCAGAGCTCCCGTGAGCCTGAAGTCAGACCCTGGTGGGTCTACGCTGCATTCTTTGACAGTTTGCATCTCAGGCCAAATGAAGGCCATAAAAATATCTGTTAATTAGCTAGCAAGTACCGTGTCATTTCAGGAAGCCAAAGCAAAGTTAACCTTCACTGCAATGATTTTTCAATGATTCGTTCAGTAATGAAAGACCAATGAATATTTCATTGATATATGGTAAGTGCAGTTTAATAAAACTGGAGGCATAATAGCGGTGAAAATGTGAAGGCACTTAGTCAACCAATTATCAGAGGCTTTATACTAATGTTAAAACACCCTCACCTCAACTACAAAATCAGAGGAATGTAATTATCATCTGCTTTCCATGGTGTCAGTTGCTGCTGCAACCTTGCTCTTGTCTGGCCACATTTATTGCCATCTAACACATATCATTCTTGATCCTTTCTTCTGGCCACACATACAGATAAAACAAAGCAGAAGGACTTTCCTGTCCTAATATTATCATGACACCTGTTAATCTGCATGCAAAGAGCACCGCTCATACCTAGGCCTTCTGTTGCCTGTGTGTGGAGACTCAGAAGAAAAACTCTGCACCTGGCTCACAGAGCTGACATACAGTTCAGGTGTGTCCTGGTAGCCTCAAGTATTGTTGTGAGCCTGGTGCTGCAGCGGGGAGCACGTGTGCCGTGGTCCCCAGGACTAGTGGGTCTAGAGTTTCCTCATACTCCCCTGTAAATTCACAGCAGATGGTAAGAGAAGTCACATCACGGAGAAAAGACCAAACACCACGAGGGTATGGCACCAGTGGAGACAGATAATCTGGTTCAGGATGGGGCAACAGCAGGATATTCTCAAATCTTTTTTGAACAAAGCAAAACTTATCCATTGCTATGAAATGTCTGGCTCAGGATCTCAAATCATCAAAAATATCATCTAGGCTTACTGGAATTTCTGGCCACTTTTGTTTGAAAGGGTTGTGAACCTCTATGAAGTTGGCCTGAGTTCCAGGCTGGCAACGAAACAAATTTTCCTTGGTTTCATTACAGAAATGTTTCCCACCTCTAGCGACAGAAAGCACGAAGTAGAGAGATTTAATAGACTCACCACAGTAATAATGGCTGTGCACAACAGGGTAAATCCAATGAACAATGTGCTTTATTTGGCAGAAGTGCATCAGCTTGTTGTAAGTGGCTCTAACAAAATACTCCTGGTCCCCTCAGATACTTTATGATTTTTAACTGCTCCCAGACCTAATCAAGTATAGCTCAGCTCTTCTGTGCCTTAAAGAGACTGTAGTGTGCCAAACAACCAGGATGTTCTGTGACTTAAGAATAAAATGTTTGTGCCATAAGATATGCTTAAATTCTAACGTGTACAATCTGTGAAAAGGTCCTAGCATCTGAACTAACTTGGGTCTTTAGCTCTGGAAAAAGGATGTATCTGATCTGGAGGAGCCTGTTGTTGAGCACAGGGAAGAGTAGGGAAACAGTTGGAAAATGTGCAGCAAAAACTGGTATCAGAAATGTCCCCTGGCCCAGGGCTATGACGTGGGAGGCAGATTTCTTGTCGTACTGCACCTGCACATCACAGCCCTGTTCCCACGCTTTGTGTCTGTGACTATCGGCCGTGACTACAAAGCCTTTCCACACTGGGGCTTGCGTGGGGCCCCTCACGAGACTGGTGAGCTCTGTGCTGTTGTCTGGCACAGGGCGTCAGCGACTGCCCCTCAGGAAGGGTCTGGACATTCCTGCCCAAGGAGTTTGGGCATCTCTGCTTCCTGCAGAGAGCACAGGGAGCACCTTGGCCCAAGTGTATTTTACAGTAAATTGAATGCATTTGTTTAGGGAAGCAGTTCCAAATGAGGGCAAGCAAGAGATTTTTGGAGGCCGTAATCATGTTTGCTGAAACCAGTTTTCAAAGAGAGCAGCTGTACATGAGCATTCAGCGCTGTGCAGCTCTGAACACGCAAGAGTGCTGTGCTGACCTCCACACTGCCTGCACCAGCAGGTGATTCCTAATTGCTGGCATTAGAATTAAAGGAAAATCTATATTAGAACATTAGTGCTGCACTAAGTAGGTAACTTAAAACATGGCTCTGTACAAAGCTGTGGAGATGAAGTTTAGGCAATTAGAAACAAATCTCCATAGCCAGTCTTAAAGAATCCTATAGAGATATTCATAATCCTTCAGTACCCTCAGCTCCTAATACTGCTCTGCAGGGTGCTTTTAAGACTTGCTCTTTGCTTATTGTGGTGACTGTATTTGGAACAAACTGTCATTGTGGTTTCCACAAAATGCTTTGATAATAAGCCAATATTGCACATTGAGTGTTTTCTAACTGCTATAGCAGCTTCTGGCAGCAGGTAGAAAAATCATTGCAGCTATGAGATACTTCTTTCTCTGAAAGATTGCTCTATTTTTATGATAGATATATACATTTTTTTTTTTTTTTTAAATACCAGGTTCAGTTGTAGGGAGAATTAAATCTCCTTTTCAATCATCCCCAGTTTATAAGCTGCCGCCTCATAAAACCAGGAGATACAACCACACGTTCTCCTCCAGCTGGGGCACAGAGCTGATTTTTTTGCGAGCTCAAGGTAGGCAGTGTGCTTGGGTGGGACTAACTCTGCTTTCACCTCTTGCAGGAGCACAGAAACACCATCGCCCATGTCCCTCAGCCCATCCCCAGCCAGCTCTGCCGGGAGCAGCGCGGGCACCGCCGGCTCCTCCTCGGCGGGGACCATCACCATCCCTCAGCGCATCCACCACATGGCTGCCAGCCACGTCAACATCACCAACAACGTCCTGCGGAGCTACGAGCACTGGGACATGGCTGATAAGCTCACTAAGGAGAACAAAGGTGCCCCGCGCTGCCGCGTCCTTGTCCCCTTTCACTCGTCATCGTTAGATTTCCTTTGTCCTAATAGAAATTGTTAGGAATTGAACCTAGAACTGCCCCGTCAAAGAGCACAGCTGTGACAGCTTGAGCAAACAGACCAAATCTGCTCGCTGGCCACCATAGCCAACTTAAATCTTCCCTTGTCAAGCACAGAGGGAGATATGTGTAGCATGCTGAACACTGGGTTATCGGAGCAGCTGACAAATAATTTAGCAAGCACGAGCCCCAAGTGATGAGGGCTTTTGCGTCTGCAAATTCGTTGGCAATTTCAGCTTCTCTTGGAGCCCAGAGGTTATTTCCAGACTGCCCTGTCATCCAGTTTAAGACTATTTAAATGCTGGCTAGGGTAATAAGTAAACGTTAGATGTTAAGTTTTTGCAGGAAGTCTGCTTATGACATGTCCACTGAAAAGCACAGCCTTGCCTGTCCTGTGGTTGGAATGCAAATTCATCTATTTATTTCTAACAGCAAAACGTACGTCTTTATCATGGTTGTCTCAAGGAATTTTGGCAAGTGGTTTGTGCCTGGGTTATAGTGACTATAGTGAAGTTGCAGGGATGTAACTAAAGGACAGATCTGCCCTATTGCTGGCCAGCTGTGAACTGCCCCCATAGTAAAGTAATTATTCAGATTCCAGCTTGGGCTTACACAAATCATCGACAAGGCTTTCTTTGATACTGGAGGTGCAGAGCCTAATTGGGAAATAGTCTCTTTGTGAATTGGCTCATTTTCTTAAATTATCCTGAAACTTCAGATGGCTGACTTTTCCCAAGAAACGTGCACACTGTATGCAGTTTGATCTTACTCCCATTAATGTCAGTGGCAAATTTCCACTGATTTAGAGGAACCAAGCTTGAGATTTATAGGGTTTTATGTCTGAATAGTAGGTCATAATGATCTATCCCTGGATGAGGAACAATAATAGAAGCTCTGTCCAGTCCTCCCCACTGCTTCTTCTCTTTGTTCACATTCATTAATTTAGTAGCAGTGTAGTCATTTTGGATTTTTTCCATAGTTGCATCCATTTTCACAAAATGTAAAAGTGATTCCCTGTCAAATGTACGCAGAATATTATAGTGGGAACACAAAAAGATGCTCCAGTAGGAGAATGAGATGACAATAATCTTGTAATTAGCCCTGTGTGTTGTGGCGTTGTTAAATGTTCTGCCTGATATTGAATCAAAATAGCTCAGGCATTCAGCCAGCAGTCAGAAAATGTACCCAGGCACTGCTGTTATCAGTCCTGGAGCTGGATGAGGGAAAAAACACTGATTGTTTTTCTCAGTTCTCCCCCCTCTACTACTCTTCTTCTCATTTTGATTTATGATCAAATAAGCCCAGTTCTACAAAGTCATATAGGAGTAACCTTTATTCAGAGAGGTCGTATGGGAGTAATCTTTATTCAGACGAGCAGTCCCCTTGATTTTAGTGGGATTGGATGTGTGAGTAAGGGTTTCTCACATCAGCAAGACATTTAGGATTGTGCCACGTCTGGTCATACCTTTACTTGTTTCACAAACTGCAGCATTTACACAGTGAACGGAAAGTTTGCGTTGCTTCAAATCTCATTTAACTATAATCTCATAAGTCACTGGAGAGAGAAATCAGATGTTCCTACTTGTTATAGCATGCCTTTACAGTCTGTCTGCAAAGACACCTCAATCCTAATTAAATTTTAGATTTACAACTGCATACTTAAACTGCAATTTGAAAAAAGTATGGTGTAACAAAACAGGAGTACATAAGAACAGCTGCAGTAGTCTGCAGGTTTTTGTCATATCACATGATGGATTTCATTTACATAAGGATATATTTAAGACATTTTGACTTGACAAATAACATATTGTTTCATGAAATCTAACTGTAATGGTAATTTGTAGCGGTGTTCACCTGCATCTCTGAAACCACTTAAAACACATAGATGTGAGTGGCTAGGACAGGGCTCACGCCTTACTCTGTAGCTATGCCCGCCCGGCATTGGCAGACGGGCTGACAGCTGCTGTGCACGGGGCCTGGCTTGCTGATTTGTGGCCTCTTGCCCATGACTGCAAACAGGACAGGTGCAAACTTTGGGCTCTACCCTAAACCCCAACAATGTACAAATCTATTGGTCTCTACATCTGGGATTTAGGCATTCAGGTCATCATAAAAAATGAGAATGTTTTCCCTTGGAAATTAGAATGGTCTTTAAAAAAGAAGAAAAGAAAAGAAAAAAAATATATCTATTTGATTGAAACCCCAATATTCTATATTCAGTCAAAAAAACAGATCTAGTGACTTTTTTTTTTTTTTTTTTTTTTTTTTTTTTTTTTTTTTTTTTTTTTTTTTTTTTTTTTGTGGTGAGCTCTCATTGTTTTCTCTTGTTTTCTGAATCACAGGGGGGTCTTACCCAAGAACATGTCCTTGATGAGCTAATAGGGCTTGGGCTAAAACTGTGGCCCCATCATTGTAATGCCTAAAGCCTAGCAGATTCCTCCCGCTAGTACAGTTGTTTTTTAGGTTGGCCATGACAGACACAGGAGACCTACACATTATAGGTGGTATGGAGCCACCTTAGTGAGTCCATAGCTCACCCTTCCTGCATGCCAGCTTCACTTCTGTGCTCTTCTGAGCACGCTGCCACACTCCTAGTTTGGACTTGACTCATGTCCAGCTGGCTCAGAGTAGGAGGAGATCCCTTTCTTGTCAGCCTCCTACAAATGTGTACCACTAAAGTAAAAAAGCTCTGCAGCTTTCTGCAGCTGCAGAAAGAGCAGCACAGCGATGACCCACCAAGCTGCTCTGGCTTGAAAAGGAAAGGGGGAACATACAGCACTGCGTCTGTGTTTGCATTTTCCATAGTCAGTGGAGTTTAGGGCATGTTGGGGAATAGGAGTAAGTCATAAAACCTGCCTCTAGCAGAACAGTCTAAACTGAACACGTCCCAAAGCCAACCTGTGTGCTGCTCTGTGCTGGATCGCCTTCAGAGCTCTTCACCAGTTATAGCAACAAACTCTTAGCTGATTTTACAAAATCAGATTTTTTTTTAAAGTTTCTAAAGGTAACAACAATTTTGCTCTACAGCAGAAAACCATCTTCTGCAGTGATGAAGGCCTGTTATTTCACATATAAGTTAAATAAGTGACTTCAGTGTTTATAGCTTTTCCAAGACATAATTTCAGATTGGTAAACTGAAATTAGCCTTCAGGCTGAATTCTCAGTGTTTACAGCAATTATTGTTTAGTTGAGCCTAGAATTAGATCACTAGAACGCAGGCAAGACACTGCATTATTTCACTTCTAAAAGTATTGATTTCACACTGGAGGAGGGGGATAAAAGACAGAGGAAGGAAGATTAAAAGTAACTGCTGGCTACAGAATCATAACTCGACGGTGATATCCCTAAGCTTTCTTTATGCTTGCCTCCAGCCATATTACTTTGTGCTGTGATACAGTTGTAGCTCCCAAGCTGGCCAGGGTCAGGCTGTCAATACTTGGATAGAAGACCTCAAAGCAGCACCGCATGCTGAAGAAAGCACTGATAGTGATTTTGTACCCTGCATCTACTCTCAAGAATTGCAGCCAACACAGTGTTAGCTGGCTGAGTGCTGAGAGGACTGGATTTAGATGAGATGTGAGTGTAGGGGCTCAGCCAGTGGTTATCGTGATAGCTGATTGCCTCCTGCACTCAGAGGGCCTTCCAGCTGAGGAGACTTCCCATCTCTGAGATGTCATTTTCAGGCACATTCCCTCTCTCCCTTTCTTTCTTCTACTCCTCTCTCCATCCCCTGAGGCCTCTGAATGTGGTACCAGATAACCAGATAGCCAAAGCTGCTGCAATGGCAGTAACAGAAATCGGAGGATCCTCTTTATGATCCAGACCAGCCCTTCATGCCCTGGAGAGAGTACATTGTGGAGAAAAAAAAAAAGCATCATAGTTCATTGCCAGCTATTTAAATTATACATACAGCAAGTCTAGACTGGGCTTAAAAAATTGAAAAATACCATCAAAGCTAAAGAAAGGCCATTGGCAACCACTCATACCTTGTTTTGGTTGAATTCCAGCATGGATAATCTAATTTGGTCTGTTTAAGTACATTGCTGCCCTTGTTAAATTCTGTGGTTTTAAAATCCAGTGCAAAGAGAGTTGCAAGACAGCAATTTTAAATTTTATAGTTTTACCCTAAAGAAGCATTATAAGGTGAAATACTCTGTGACAGGTTTCTATGATGAGGTGATTCCTGTGGTGTGAGGGCAATTGATTCTTGGCAGCTTACTTAGAAACATTTTTTTCCATCACTTGCATTCTTTAGGGTGAGCGAGGACATTTTGCTAAATGATAGTGGTGGGTTCAAAATCATAGGTTGAATGGAGAAGTTGTTGGGGAGGTTCTCTGCAGTATTTTAAGCAAGACTTTAAACAAGATGTCACAGTATAACCCTCTGACCTTGACACTGGGAGCCACCTTGATGCAGACCATGTGTATCAGGACTGCCGTGTATCTTTCCTACAGACCACATGCTCGTGCGTGCAAGGTCTTTACAAGTCATTAATTGTACTGCAGCCTGTGAGCATGAAATGGTTGTGATAGATATATTTCTGTAGAGCTGCCTGAAACAATGACTTCTGTTTCCTGTGTATTGCAGAGTTCTTTGTAGACCTGGACTCAGTGATGGGACCCTTAACACAACACAGCAGTATGACCAATCTGGTCCGTTATGTTCGCCAAGGACTCCACTGGCTCCGCATTGAGGCTCACTTGTTGTAGTGACTGCTGCCCTATTCATAACATCCCCATTGCTCTACCTCTGCCAGCGCACAGACGATCACTGGTGGAACTCCACTCATTTCTGGAAGTTTATTCATGTAACTTCATTTTTATTGCCTTTTTTAATATCCTATCTCTTGGAAGTAGAAGTCACCATAAATGGAACTTAAGACTCAAGAGGAGTATGTGTTGTACCATCTACTCATTTTCGACAATTTTCTATGCCTTGTGTCTCCTGGATCCTGCTATCCTTATGTGCTTTATGGAACGGTACATTCCCTGCAGTATTGTTTTAAGTCCATGCTGCCTTCAAGTGAAAACAAAAAAGCACTTTGAGAAGATACGGATTCCTGAGAAATAGTACAAAGCGTGTTAAATATTTGAGGGTATATAAGAGAAATCCCTTCTGAAATAAATTAGTAGAAGTTATAGCTATTCACTCAGAATCACCTTCTGAACTTGAACCAAGCTTTTTGCCACTTAATTCTGGCATCATTACCTGACACAGTACATCATTGCTAAGATTTCATACTTTCTGTAGGCTAAATCTCTAAAAGAGAACATTGACTATCTTACAGGTACATAGTGTAAGATCACCAACGGTGTAAGGAGGTAAAAGGTGAAGGAATGCCTCATTAAAGAAAGATGACACACTATGCAATGAGGTTTTGATATTCCATTCTACCTGTTTATTGTCAGCTTAATAATTTCAGTAGGCAGCACAATGCAATTCAGTAGGCAGTTTCAAAATATTAGCTTTCATAGTCTCATCTACCATTCCTATACTAAACCTGTAAAATTTCTTTCAGTTTTACTGTTTAGTCTCAAGCAAATAATCATTCAAGGTTTTCTTTCATAGAACAGTCTCTTCTTGCATAGTGACTCTGTGAAAGCAGATTTTAACAGGAGCACTACACTTTAAGCATCAATATTGTATGTAAAAGTCCATTAATAACTGTATGCACATTCTTCATAAAATTCTCTAGAACTTTAACTAACCAGCTACTGTTGAAACATTATAATTCCATATGGCATCAATTTACACCTGTTTTGTTCATTTCAGAGCATTACAAACAAACAGTATTATATTGCTATCTTGAAAACAATGACAAATTAAATAAAATCACTAGATTTATCCAAAAGAAATATAACATTTGTTTAATAATGGCCATGAATTCTTCAGTCAAATTACCTATTTTCCAAGCTTTGCATCTGTTTACCCATGCTGTCAAGTTTCAGACCATTCTTCTAATGCGTGAATAATATCGAGACAATTCAGATAGAATTTCAAAGCAATTGTGAATAAATTAGACCATTTCACATTTGCTCTTTCCTCTTCTTCTTTTCCCTGTTATAAACTGCACTGCTGTTCTGGTGCCACTGCAAGAAGCGCTGGTGCATGAAACAAAGCAAAATGAATTTATATCAATATTTCACAAGACTTTAAATGGTCTCATCTCATTCTTGATGTAACACCTGCATACCTTACTAAACTGTAAGTTCCACTTCTATAACCTGAAAATGCTCACAGCAATGTAAATATTATTCTGTCTTATCTCATTGGAATAATACAATATGTGTATTAAATGCCATCCAGATATTAGTTAATTGCAATTACCTTCTGCTATATAATCCTGTATATCCTTTAAACTGGTGAGTTATTGGATTCTGCTCACTGGATTGTGACCAGATAAATAGGACAAATTTCCATTTAAAAGGTTCAGACTGTTACAGTTTTTAGAGCAGGCCTTGCATATTTGCAATAAGAGCAGTTTAAGGACTATGCCCAGTGCACATTTAAGACAAACACCACTGTATCAATTGCGTATTAGTTTCCTTTAATATTCCCTTGCCTTAAAAATCAATAATTGTTAATATTTTGTTCCACAAGAATGTATTGTAAATGCAGCCAAGGGATCATTAGAGAAATCATCCAGTGTAGGTTTGTCTGCAAAGGACATCTGCAGAATGTGCACATCCTGGGCTGTGTGCACATTCCTGTTCCTACAGTGGTCAATAAACCCTTATCTCTTCTTTGAGGGTTTTGGTAACCTGGCTGAAACATCAAAAGCATTTGTCACACTGTTTCTGGCCCCAGTATCTAGTGAACAAAACCATGACAGTGAAAACTATCCAGAAATGCAGAAAAATGATTTTTTTCCTATTTTTTTAAAAGAAAAGAGAAAATACTTGTAGAAAACTGCCTTTTTTTTTTTTTTTTTTTTTTTTTAAAAAAAAAAAAAAAAATTTTTTAAAAAAATCCTTTTTTTTTTTTTTTTTTTTTTTTTTTAAAGCAGAGTGTGTATCTGAGAGGAAGTAGTGGTGGAGTGGTTTTCTCATAAGCCAAAGTTTTCCATTCCTTATACAAGGTCCGACTGTGGGGATACGGCAACTGTTTAGTCTAATTAAGTGCATTGTCGTCACTTTTTTCTTTAATGTTGACTGAAATCCTAGACAGCTATGAATTTATGAAGATAGGGACATCTTGAAATACAGCCTTCAGACACAAGGCTGTTCAAAGAGCTAGCTGCAGTTAAATCGGTGAAGCCAGTCTATTACCTTTCCCCTGTTGCTTGTAGTAAACAGACTCCTATCTCTAAATTTAGCCTATGCTAACAGCCTTTTTCTTAAACAGCTTAAGGAATTAGCCCACCTGATTTTGCATCCTGTGACTTAGTTTGAAATGTATGCAGAATCAATGGCATGATTATTCTAAGTCCAGCAGTCTAGCCTAGGATCACAAGCCAACTTACTATTTAGCAGTCTTGTTTCAAAAGCAGCTTAGGAACAAATTAAATATGCGGAGTGAATTACCTTCTTATCCCTGGGGATGATGCTTCTTTTGGGCTAGTTATTAAGGATTATTGCACTTTCACAGGCACTATATTCATCTCATTTCAAATGCCAACATGTCATCTCTGTGAAATCATTTTATTCCTTAAAATATTATTTCAAGCAGAGTTAATCAAATGAGATTGTTTGTTTGTTGTGATCCATGGGGAAACAGTGTGCATTTGCCTGGGCATTTTCTATGTCTGCTCTTAACACTGCCCACTGCAGGCATTCACAGTCATGAACCAAGCTCCAAAAATTACAGGATTGACTTCCAATCATGATTTTTTTTTTCATGAACTTTTTAGGTTCCTGTATTTGCCCTCGGGGTCCTGGAGCTTTGAGGCTGAATTCAAGATGTGTTTTCAGGCATTTCTCAAACAAGCTGAGGGCCAGAAAATGACACATTTATTTTGAATAATGATAAAATAAGACACTGATGCCATTGCTTGATTTCTGCAGCTGGGCTTTAAGAAGGACACTAAGCTCCATATAAAATTGCCACAGCTGACAAGACTGTCATTTGTGTCCCATGCTTCAGGGGGTTTGGAGCAATAACCATAGCTCAGCAGTGAAGGGAGCATGCAAAGCAAAGGGCTAAACACAAACATTTGGGAGCTCCATCAGTACAAGATCCTAGGGCAGCAAAGTCCTAAGTGCTTGAGTGAGACATTTACATAGCACTTAACCTCCATGTCAAGAGCTACAGCAGGTCTTAAGTGAAGCTTTTGACAATGTGCAGGCAGAATATCCTGCTTTTAGTGCAGTGAGCATCTCCAGCCATGTGACATTCACTGGGAAACATGGTCCACAAGAGCAGGGCTCAAAAGCTCGAGCTGATGTATCCCATATGGGCTCTGTCCAACCTGGACCATGTCCCGTTGGTCACTAGCCTGGGCTGTGCTCAGCCAGCTGCTTTGGAAGGACCAACTGCACTTCCCACTGTAGCAAACTAACAGCCGAGAAAGGTCACACTCAGCTTGGATTGACAGGTTTGGCCCAGTATTTGTGATATTTTATTTTATTTTATTTTATTTTATTTTATTTTATTTTATTTTATGTATTTTGCTATTTTTTAGTCATTCTGGTTTAGCTTGCCACCGTTCTTTTAGTAGTGCTGTTAACATCCTTCCCACCTTGCTTCTCTTAGTTTAATTTCACTTTTTCTTACATGGTCTTTGGGCTTTTAATCATTTAAATAGCTTCTCTGTGAATATGTTGATTGTCTCATTTCTCATTTTTGGATGACCTCCTTTGAAACACAGGGACAGGTCTGTTGATTTCAGTTGTGTTTTTTAAAGAATAAAGGTCAAGCATTTTTATTCCTTCTAATGAAGCAAAATCTGAGAAATGGAATCTGGATTTTGATTTCTATGATTTTTTAATTTCACAGATTTTATCATGTCTTTCCATTTTAATAGTTTGGAATCGCTAACGAGTTCTCAGGTTCCAAAACATTTGGAAGGATTTTTTTCATTGTATTTTTATTAATATGTAATACTATCTAAATCCAGTGATTAGTTTTGTGAGTGCAGCTTAAAAGACTGAAAAAAAATGGGACCGTTAAAGGATTCTGACTTAGATATTAATATACTTTGCTTTGAGATGGAGAAACTCCACTGCAGACAGTATTGAAGACTGAGTGAGTGAGTGAGTGAGTGTGTATGTGTGTGCATGTGCATTTGAGCTGAGTTGTAACAGAAAGTTCATGCTCATTTTTCATAGTACAGGAGAAAAGGAAATGGTAGCCTTAAAGAGGATGCACACTTAGAACTGCTAAGTGGTAGCAAAGTTCTTAGTGTGTTCCTCTGTACTATGTATATAGTTAGCTTTGCATCTGCTGTCATTTCGCAAGCAAAGCAGCTATGACATAAAGTAATAATGGTATCACCTAGGTCCTCTGGTCACTGAAGTCAATGTCAAAACTGAAAATGATGTCAACATAACTGTTAGGGCTGTTGTTTTTCAGAAGGTTAACCTCTTTGCAGCAGTCTAGTGTCTTGAACTTTAAAGAAAGACAAAATATTTGGCAGGTCACCAAAGAAATTGGATTTGTCGTTTCGAACCTTTATACATGGGCAGCCCAGAGATCAAGGTGTCATTGCAAGGGGCCTTCGTCTCCCCTAGGATCTCGCTGACTTCACGGGAGTGCAGCAGGGGCTTGACAGAAGGGGCACACGCAAAAATAACAGTCCACCGTCCTTACAACATCTTCCAGTTTTACTTTACACAATATTTTATAAATAAAAATAAAATCGGTCTTGTTAACATTGGGAGGGCTCAATGATGCATATTGGCAATATCTATTGTTTAGTGATGTGCATATATATATATATCCCGTGATATATCACAGCCCATGCATAGGCCAAAAGCTCAATTAGTCTGTCTCACTCACTATCTAAACAGCCCTGCTACTATGAAATGTTTCTGCCTGACTTACAGAGTAGTTATCATTGCCACAGTGTTCTGTTCAGACCTCCCTCTCTGAAATACTTGGTGGTTTTACTTCAGCCATTCCATTTCAAAGGTATTTGGTGTCTTTATTTTGTCTTCCAAGACCAATGATTCTGATGAGCTCACACACAGGGTGGTGGCTGTCCGAGTCAGAAGGAGGTTGAGTTCAGGTCTTGTGTGTGGCCAGCGGGATCCCGTGGCTCTACAGACAGAAGTGAAGGCAAACTCAGGCGCAGATGAGTTCCTGCATACAACTGGTGTCAGAGGAGAATCCACCTTGACCATGTCGGGGGGCACTTGAAGCGAAATGCTATGAAGATAAGCTGTGCTCAGAGTAGCAGGGCACAGAGCAATGTCTCAGGCAGCTCACTGACACTGTAATCACATTAGGCAATGGTAAAGATGTAAAAAATCATTTAAAGAAACTGGGACGAGTTATGTGGGGTGGCATTATGAGTTTAACCTGTGAGTGCTTCTTGTTGCTATGTCCTGCAGAATAACAGCTGTGACCCGGTATCATACAAAATCCTAATACGGCACCATTGTGTCCAAATCATTAACCTGCCTCATGGTACCACATATTGCAAAGAGCTAATGCTTATCAGTGCCCTGAAGTCACCACAGAGCTAATCATTTTTCCCTCACAACTTCCCTGAGGAGGAAGCCCAGGGACGAGCAGTCAGCTCAAGCAGCAACATGTGTGCTCTGCGCTGGAGAGGTGCCACTGGGGACACTGCCAAGGCCGGGTTTTGGAGCAGTGCAGAGTCCCCAGGCTGCTGGACGCATTGGCCCACGTGCCTGAGCTCTGTGGATCCACCACACAGCCCTGCTCCCTGTCCTGGTGCGCAGGAGAGAGCGGGGAGGCAGTGCCCAGCAGGCCCCGCGTAGCCCTGCTCTCAGCGTTGGGCCTCCGTGGCTGCACAGGGGACGTGGTTTGGGCGCTGCCTCCTGCCTGCTCCACACGTAGCACCACCAAGCAGGGCAGCAGCACCGCGTGCTGTAACATCAGAACACGAAGGCAATATTCACTGTGTGCAGAACTGTAGTGTCGGCAGGACCACTCGTGCCCACAGGACTCCGCTGAGTCCTGCTGATGCCAGTGGTATCAGCCCTGCGAGCAGATGACGCAGGTGTTGGACTTGCTTTCATCTTTGATTTTAACTGGGTTCCCTCCGTGCAGCTTCTCTAACCTCTCTGTGCTCGATACAAGTTTAGTCACAATTGTGTGAGCATCACCCTGTGGTAATTCCACTGAAACCACTAGAGTTAATCCTTGTTTCTACTCAGTTTTCGCCTTGTGTGAATTAGAAAATCAAGCTCTTACATGAATTTTACTGCTTTAATGAACAATAGTAACTAAAATGGACCAAATTCTGAGCCAAGCCAAATGTAGAATAACTTGGCTCAGTCTGTGGAATTCATTGGACCAAACGCTGTTGTTGCACTGCAGTCAGGCAAGTCTTGCTGAGCTTGCTGAGTTCTGTTTATCAAGGGAGAAGCTGACTAAGAAATCTGGCATAGTACTGCCAGAGTTCAACTTATTGGACCAGAAGTTCAGTTGACTTAAAGCAAACAACTCCATGGAATCACAGCAGTTTTGTTCTAGCCGAGCACTCACCCCACTGAAAGTAGTTGAAGTTCTGGGCCTTGGTGCTGGAGCGACTGTGCACAGATTTGCTCTCCAGCCAGCCCGTGTTGGCTCAGCCCCTGCTCAGGGAACCCGCCATTGACTTCAGTGACACAGAGTGTGGCGTTACGGCCTTCAAGACGTTCTGCCCCACGGTCAGGAGACATTTACTGTTGAGACTGTGAATGACCTGGACTGTGGGTAACAACAAGCAGCTTTACCTGTGACAGAGAGAAGACGGTGCCTCAGCTGGTGTAAACGCAGACAGCAGTACTGATTTCAGGGGAGTTAGTCCAATATGCACATGCTGAGGAGCAGCCCCTTGAACCCCAAACTAATTTTTGCCAATATATCTCTATGCAGATAAATTCCCAAAGCTTTTAGCATCATGCCTTTTCTACTGATTATGCCAATGAAATGAGTGATGTACCATAATCCTTGCCTGCAAGGAAATATTGTACTTTGCAAAGCTATGCAGTACGGAGCACGTCGTAAAACTGCTTTAGACCACAGAGTCTGGAAAAGCATTATCAGAAACTAGATGACCAGAGTAGCTTTTTTATCTGATGTCGATTGCACTTTCACTCTGCTCTCCCACTGCTGAGATTTTGACACGTGGAGTGAATGATCGTTGCAAGTTTCTGATGACTGTGGGCCAAAGCTTCGGCTGTGCCTCTAAGTAGCTCCATCGATGTCAGTGCTGATTTACACCAGCTGAAAAACTAGTCCTCTCCCTTCTCAGGCTTTGTTATATGGCCTAATGCAGCTTTATAAATATATACTCAAGCTGAGTATATATTGAACTCTTCTGATTGAGCACCAGATAATCTCCGCTAAAAGAATTGGAGGGTAATTTCTGCCTGCTGTCTAGGCTTACATATGTTTTGTTTTTAACTAAAAGGCATGTTGCAATTTTATTACCTCTGAGTTTAAATATTTACTGGCGTCAGCATTAGCTTGCATAGAAAAATGGCAAATAAATTCAAATGTGTCATAAATGCTGTCAATTTAGAGATGGAATCTGTTACTTTAGTTCAAAGACATTACAGCAGGCTAAAGTGTGTTTTCTAAGCCAAATGGGTTTTGTACTTTCAGAAGTCATGACAAATATTTATCCAGGCCCAACTCTGCCCTTCTTCCCCTGAGCATCTTAGTCTGCAAGTTGCTCCAGTGAAACTGCAGGAATAACTCAGTGTGCAGCAATGCTTAACACCTGCATCGCAGAATAGGGCGCTGCGTTAGTTAAACTGATGCAATCAGGAATTTAATTTTAGCCATATGTATCATTTGAGGACATTCAAAATAATGTACATTTTATCTAAACTGACAGTCCTTGTAATTCTATAAAATATTGTATATTTTTTTTCCTGTCTGTACTTCTGACATCTATGGATTGCATATTTTCTACTGAATCTTAAATTCTGTTTTTTTAAAAAAAAAAAACAAAAACAACACACACTCAAAAGGCCTAGGACATATCATCACAAAGTGTAATAAGAAGTCAAAAGATCCATTTATTTTTTTAATTTTGCGTTAGCTGGTTTGTGTTTTGTCTTTGCCTATAGCCCTCCCCAAAAGTGTGAGCATTTAAAAAAGGCTCAGATGAACATAAATTGTTTTCTGACTCCTGAAAACGAAAAAAGCAACTAAAATTCAGGAAAAGGAACTCTGGCAAACTACGTGGATGTTTGCTCTTTCTAGTCGGCCTCTTTTTTTAACCTAGCAAGGTTGCCAGGCTAGTGCACTCTCTTGCCTACCATTGCTGGCTGTTTTAGCAAATACCGGTTATGTTTCCTTTGTGGGGGTATGTGCGTGTGTGTTCCTGTGTGTGTGTGCACATGCGCTTGGGTGTGTAGAAGTAACCAAAATATCAGGAAAATTGACATACGCTTTCTTCTGGTTCCTGGAAATAGAGCAACATGATGACCTTACGGTCTTCCAGCAAAAGTCAGATTTAATTTCTGCATCGCAGTGCAACTTAATTAGCTATTGGAATTAGATTACAGTTTGCTAAATGCCCTTTACCTTGCGTTCTTACTTTTTATTTACTATTGAACTAGCCTTTTTTTTCCCTCATGTGTGCAAATATCATATCAATAATCATTGCAGTTTCACAAGGTGTCTTTGTTCTGAACAAGCATGTTATTCTTGTAAAGTTTTAAGTATAAGTTGTTTTGTACAGACCAAGGTAACTGTTAAAATGTCAAGCAATTACTGAAATGTTGTATAGTTATAAAAGTTTGATTTCTTTTGCTTTATATGTATAAAATTGTATCTTGCCTGTTTTGCTTTGTATTTCCTACGTGTTGCACAATTATGCATTTTGTTTACATTTGTTCCTTCTTCAAAAAAAAAGAAATAACAGTAATACTTTATGTACAAACATTTTAAATGTACTTTTGTTGTTTTTAAACACAATGTCTCTGTATAAATAATATTGGTTGAACTGGTACATTGGTGTCTCTCATAGAGGGATTAATTATACTGCCAGTGCATTGAATTATTTAAAAAAAAAAAGTAAAATAAAGTTTTTATGAAAATGTAGCCCATTTTATCATTACAGATTATTCTGTCTCCCTCTGTTTGCTCATCCCTCCCCAGGATAGATCGAGCAGGGGGCAGTAATACTGTTTGTGGCAGCTTGAATTTTTAATAGATGTGTCTGTGTCATTACAGAGTCTCCAAGTGACTCAGTGTTAGGAAACAGCAGAGGGCTGTGAGGAACTGGATCAATAATGTGGTTTCTCCATCCCTGAGGAGTCTCAGCTGCAGGAGAGCAGCCTGAAGCCCGTGTGTCCCAGGCGCACGTTCTGGAGCGAGGGCGCCCGCGACGGCCCTCTGGAAAAGGGAGCGGGGGGAGCGGGGGGCGCCGCAGCGGCCAGCGGTGCCGGGCCGGCCCAGGCGCGCGCGGTGCCGGGGCCTGCGGAACGCAGCTTCCCGCCTGCCTTCACTCGGGGGCTGGGACCCTCCGCAGCCCCTCCTGCGTGGGCCGAAAGCAAAACGAGGCAGTTTCAGTTTTGTGTGATGGAGAGAAATTTCCCTTGCCAGCTGCGTTTCAAAGTGAATTGAGATAGGATTTTATCCTTTTGATTAAGAAGGGCACACGTGCACGGGGATTTCCAGGGCTCTTTTCCCGCAAGCTGCGTCCACGCGGCTGGGAGGACTTCACGAGAGCTGCTGCAAATGTGCTCAGCACACGAACCACACGTGAGGCTAACGCTGAACGGAGGCTCTTGGTCACGTGCGCCACAGAAAAGTCCCTGCCGATGGTTTTTTCAGTCAGGTCCTACTGAAAGTGAGACATTTTCCCCTCTCAGCTGGGAAACTCTGGACCTCTAAGCACAGGGGATGAATTAGCAGGTTAGACCTCAGGAGCTGAACTGCAGAAGAAAAGACACTACCTGAGAGCACCGGCCTTTTTCCTAGACCAGAAATACTTGGCAAGGCCTGGCAATAATCTCGAGGGTCATTTTCCCTCCATGTTATGTCATTTGTCTGTGAAACCAGCTCTGGAGCTGCTCTCTGCTCCTTGCCGATCCCACCTCTCCGGCTCACGTTTTTCTGAACAGCTTTCGGGCACGTTGTGGCTTTTGATGGCCCCAGAGGTGATTTACAGGGGCCTGCAAATGGGGCTGCTGGTGTCCAGGATGTCACCTAAGACTTTGTTCAAGTTTTTACATTTTGAAGAGAAAATCTGAGTGGAAAAGAGAGAAAAAAAAAAAAAAAAAAACCACACACCCTGCCATTCACTCCCCATTTTCCAGCCAGCTTCACACAGCTGAATTCAGGGGGCCGGACAATACTGTGAGTGAGGGATGCAGCGGGAGGTGAGGAAGAACATGAAAAATGCTCTATTTTCTCAGAGCTAAATTTTGCTTCCTGCATGCCAGGTCGCTGGAGCCCTTTTGCCATCCAACCCACTCGGAAACCTCCATGCCAGCAGCTCTTGATCAGCACTAGACCTTTAAGCCAGTGCAGCGCTTACAGCCCCCGTCCCACCTGGCGGGTAAGCGCAAGGCAGGGTATGTGCCCAGCGCTGCACCCGGGCTCGGCGCGGTGCAGGGGGCCCTGCTTGCGGCTGCTTCCCAGTGCATCCCAGCCTCGCAGTGCTGCAACAGACAGCAAACCCCGCAGTCCCTTTCTTTCTTCTGTTTCCTTCCTTTTTTTTTTTTTTTTTGGCAACTCTACATTCTCTGCCCATCAAGCAGGAACTAAATAAAAAGGCTGTTACTGTGCTTCGAGCCATCAATTTAAGAGCAATCACCTATGCGTTCGGGATGTGCTGGCAGGGAATTATCTGCAATGAGAAGCCGCTTGCCAATCAGGGTTATAACAATCCCACTGCACCACAACGTGGCAGCAGTTCCTTGGGCACAGGGCTCCCGACCACCCACCCACCACGCTCAGCGTCGCTGCCACTCAGCCCCGCGGGCCGCACGGAGCCCCTGGGCGGGCGGCCCAGGAGCTGCCACGGCAGGGCCTGGATGGCCCGGCCCAGCAGCCAGGACGGCCGCCCTCGCAACACCACTTACTAGATTAAATTCAGTGGACTGTTGAGGGTCAGGATGTCAGACTACATGAGCATAAGGGCTTTAAAAACCTATGACTTCATTAACCAGGTAAAAAAGTGCCCTCACGTCTGCGGCTTCTGAGCCAGAGTTGGAGGCTAATGCTGAGGTATTTCACACTAGCTTAACCTGACAAACACCAAGGAAAGCGGAATCAGACTCCGGCCTCCAGATTTGTTACACCAGCATGAAAAATAATGCAAGTCCATTGATTAGGCTGGGTTTGCACAGGCATAACTAGGATTTTTGCTGTCAAAGCTGGCATCTCCTGTGGTGATCACTGGACACTCTTGGCCTACAGAAACGTAACCTCCGTGTCTCAAGGAGGCAGTTCAATCTCAATCTTCCCCCAATCAATGAAAATAATACATCTATTTTAATAATGAAACACACAAAACACCCAAATTTTGCATTTGAATGTCCCATACACTGCAGGCCCATGGCTCAAAACCCAGTGTGCCAACCAGCTCCGCCAGCGCTAGCTGAGCAGCCCCCCAGCGTTGCTCTCCGCTCACGATGCCAGGGGTGATTTATGACCCCAAGGAGCCAGCCCTGCTCGCGTAGCTGTCTGCATCTCAGCCTGCACTGTTTGTGTTAGCATAAGCAGTTCTCAGCGAGGATGTCAATAAATGCTGCAGACAAAAGCAACACCGACACCAACAAAAAGGCAACTGCTAAATAATTCCTAGAATGAGTTGTCAGAAACCTTTTATTTACTGATTCCGTGCATTTCATTTATTCCTGGCAGTGGGCCAACCTTTCTGACAGTTAAGATTTATTGATTTAATTGCCTAGGGTAACCATGCAATAAAATCATCTCAAAGATAAATTTTCATGGCACTGTGCAGCATTGAAGTAATTTTTCAAGTGCTATGGCTATATTTCTGCACGTTACAGGTGCAAAATTTGCTTAAAGCAGAAATGTCTCATTATTGTAACCCCTGTGCATCAGTGTGGTCCCTTCTGTGAAACTCCTTTCTTTCTTCCTTTTTTTCTCTCTCCTCATTTCTTTCTTTCTCTCTCCCCTTTCCCTCTTTTTTTTTTTTTTTTTAAGAGGGATCGTGCAGGTCTCTCAGAAGAAACGATATTTTCTTAATTGGTTCATACATTCAATGCCCAGGAGAAGTGAAGCTTCAGTTTAATTAGTAGTGGGCTTAGAGGTTATTTACAATGTTATACAGGAGCATTTGTTCCAGCTGTGAGATGCTTTTTTACGCAGAGGTCTTGCATGGTGGATGATTGCCATTTGTGACATTATAGTTTATTGAATCTTTAGATCTTTATATTGATACTGTTAAAAGGCTCGTTATAGTTCAGAAGAAGGAGTAAATGAAAATCTCTGATTAATTCTCAGGCTAATGGCAACATTTCTGAAGTCAGGGATGGTATAAACTTTTAACAATGATGTGAAAAGTTTTTTATCATCTCCTGTATTTTTGTAAGGGGTAGGGGGGCCTTGTTTGGTTTGAGTGCAGCATTTACTGGCCTATTAATCTGGCAGCCTTGGTAGCTTCCCTTGCCAGATCCCAGTGCTTAACTTGGCTGTCCTGCCCCGCTGAGGACACTTGGCCGCCGCGAGCGCCCGGGGGCTGCCAGCGCGTCCGTGCGTCCAGCGCCCGCACGTCAGCGAGAGGAGAAAACAACACAGGGCTTCGGCTTCGCCACAATCTCACGTGGTGCTGAGCACGTCCCTAGGACACAGGTCCCCAGCCAAAACACAGGGCCCCCAGACAACCCCCTGGTGCTGCAGGGTCCCGGCAGGACAACTGCAATGGGATAACCTGTCTTTAACCAGGACATCCTTTATGTGCCGTTTTCCTCAGAATCACCGAATCATCGAATGCTTAAGGTTGGAAGGGACCTCTAGAGATCATCTAGTCCAACCCCCCTGCACACGCAGGGTCACCTACAGCAGGTGGCTCAGGACTGCGGCCAAGCGGGTTTGGAAGATCTCCAGAGAAGGAGACTCCACAACCTCTCTGGGCAGCCTGTTCCAGTGCTCTGTCACCCTCACTGTCAAGAAATTTTTCCTTAAGTTCCTGTGGAACTTTTGG
>VZSV01000011.1:2076374-2130592 GCA_013398735.1 Nothocercus julius | reverse complement strand
GCATGGCGGCCCTGCCTCAGCGCAGCCCGCCAGGGCGCCGCTCGGCACGGCCCCCTCACATACCAACGATCCTGAAGAAAGGAAGACACACAAGTGGCCCACGTCAGTGGCCATCAGGAGCCGTGCAACTTCCGGCCTCTTAACTGGGGCTGACGTTGAGACTAACAGCACTTGCCATGTTTCGTATCCGTGAGGGAAATTTTGGCCCCTCGTTTTCAAAACAGCACCATGTGAGGTGCACAGATAAGGTTTATGTTATCAGTGTTATCCTACGAGCGACGGAGATAGAGGGCTTGGCAAAACACACTTCGTTTCATTCTAATCATTATTACTAAAACGTGAAAGCAGCTTGATGGATTGCTTTCCTTCAGCGGGGGCGAGCCCAGCGCCGAGCTCTGCTCGGCTGCCGAGCGCGGCGCTCGCCCCGGAAACGCCGCCGCGAAACCCAAGGCCTGCCCACCTGCCATTTACCCTCCTTGGCCTCTACCCCTCTGACTTCAGCCTTTCATTAGTTCTGAAACACCAAGGCAAGCTGGATACATTAGAAAGAGTATCAGTGAGAAAAGAGGCAGCTGAATCAATAATGTCAGTAAAGGTAGACCTATTTATAGAGAAACAATGTCAGCATATGATAAACCTGGGAGTAAACTGGCTGAAAGCCCAGAGCTTTGTACTGGTTTGGCGAGCTGGAAGGGGGCTGAGCAGCTACGTGCGCGGTCAGTAATGCTGGGGCACAGAGACGTCAGCCCTGCCACCCAGGGAGGGGGGAACGGCAGTGCCCGGCCCCGCGGAGGTGCATCCACGGGGAAAGGAGGAGGGCAACAGGTGTATTTCCCAGTATCGGCAAATGCAAACAGCACGTCCTCTAAAGCCGGGCTGCAAGAGTGAAGAGAGGGCTCCATGGTCACAGTCTTTAGACCGCGGCGCTGAGCAGGCTTCGAGCCATGCAGACCGCCCACCCAGCACGCACACATAAACCTCAAGGCACCTAAAATCAAGAGAAACCTTCAAATCCAAGACCAAACTTGTCCAGGCATTCAGAATAAATATCTTATATATTCTGACAGAGACACAGGTCCCTCTGCTGCTCACCAAGAGAAGAAACCTCACAGATTCACAGAAAGTCTGAATTACCCTACCCAATACCCGACTTTTTAAAGTAAGAACACACTTACAGAACAATCAGAATACAGTCTAGAGTCTATACTAACAAACAACTGCACCTGGGCTAGTAGGTATGTCACCTGATTTCTCTTCATCCACTCCACAGAAAGTCAAGGGAGATGACCCTCACTGAGGTGAAGCTCCTGTTGCATCAGTCCAAGGGTCTTTGCAGCCTTCAGTGAAGAAACAGTTTCTGAATATACTCTTGGCAATTCCTATGAGAGTTCTTTGGAAAAGTTTAAAAAGAACAACATTTCTGTTGCATTTGACTTCTTGAACAACCTTTTATTTCCAAAGCAAAATAACTTTTTTATTTTTTTTCCAATTGCCAAAATCCTCCCCCCTTACTGGAAGCCCAAGTTTTGGCCAGCTCCTCTAGGTTTTTCCACAGAACACTCAGTAAACTTTATTTTATGATTCTTACCCTGGTTTCCAAAATTGTGTTTTCTTTTGTGTTTTTTTTAAGGTCCTCGGATGACTTCAGTGAAGTAGGATGCACCAGATGCTCTGAGGGGTTACATTTCTGCTTAACTCACTCTTAAACCTTTAAATTTTTCATTCCACTGCTAATACAAAAAGGCTGACGACCCAGGGATGTATTACCCAAAACGAGATAGACTCACGGGTCTGTCAGAAATAGCAGTGGAACTGAGGAGTCGTCAAACAGACCCATTCAGAAAAGCAACTGGTGAGATCAAGCCCCTGCACTGAGCACTGTAGATGGAAAGGAGAAGCCAGGTGTGTAATATAGAGTTGTATCGACCCTGTAGCATAGGAATGAGGATCTCTGTATGCTCCCAACAAGCACACACAAGTGAAGACAGCCCCAGGGCCAGGCCTCCATCACAGCCTATGAGCAGCTTGAGCCCTACCAAGAGCCCACCATGACTTACTGCTGAGCGCCACGACTGCCGGCAGGAGCAGGGGCCATGCTGTGAGATCACGGTCGTCCTCACCGGGCACAGGAGCCACTTAGCACCTAAAATATCGCATGGGTTTAAAGGGCCTTACGAGTGGTGCTGTCTGAGAGCCACATCCTAAACCTTACCAGTGTCTCCTGGTTTTATTTAAATAGACCCAACATTCAGTATAGAACCAGGTTAGCCCAGTTCTCATCCCAGAGCAAATGTGCACTAGATGTCTAGAATAGAATGTAAATAACGAGGAGAATGGCTATAAATCATCTTTAGATCCTCTACTGATGCATACTGTGTTCACAAACATAGCATAAACACCTTTAAAAAGCTCATTTTTAAAGAATTGGCACTGCAAGCTGTTTCAAAGCCCCTGTACTTTATTAACATTGAGAATGTGTCCTTTGATATAAACTCTTCTAGAAATGATTCAGATGAATTAGTACAGGAAAATCTTGCTGAGTTGGAAAGCGCTGAATCGGAAGCGGTGCAGGCAGTGAATAATGAAAGTAAACCATCATTCTGAAGTATGACTAATGGTGACATGGCCTGTCTAGAAGAACAAATAACCAAAAGACATACTACTTGGCCCCAAAACTGGGCTGAACTATTTTTGAAATGACTTCACTGCTGTATGAAGACTGTTAACAAAACAGGAAACCCTGCCAACTTCTGGACTACAAGGCCAGAGAGGGAGAATTTCACTTGTCCACTTGAGAGACAGATGATTCACTTTGTAAAAGAGCAGGACTTATTACTCTTAGAGGCAATATTAATAGAACCATCCAAAATTGCCCATGGAACAGATCTATCGACAGTGCCAAAGATCCTTAGCCGAAAAATGTGCAGAGAAACTTGAATTTGCAATGTAGAATGCTGCTGCAAAGTGATTACATTTTGTGGCACCTAAAATGCTTTTATCAAAGGATGACTTGACAAGACATCAAGATAGCTAAATGCTTCAGACTGAACGTCAATCAAAAACTTACATGTATTATTCAAGGTGTAGACTGAGATTCAGCTGGGGAAAGGGAAAAACATTAAACTGAGGCTTATGAAGAGCGTGTTTGGGAATAGATAGGAGATATCTTTTGCAATCTGAGTACACTTACTGTGCAGCTTGGCTAGATGCACCTGGGGTGTCATTGTAGTAGTTGCATGGGGAATGCATTTGAGCTGTATTGTCCCCTCAGGAATCCACAGGTGAGTAAGTTGCACAGACATGGGATGGCCCCAGGGCCCAGTTGTGGCTTTAATCTCAGGGCTACTTAGTCCAGCAGATGATGGCTGCCAGATGTACTCGTGCAATATAAGAAAGAGGCGCAACCAAGAAAATATCTTTTCTTTCCAACAAGAAGGGTGGCACATTTGAGTTCAGATTCAGATTTAGCACCCTGACATCCATTTCAATGTCCAAGAGAGACAGAGATAATTCTCCATCAGGAGAATTATCAATCAGGAAGTCATCCCTCTATATTTCAAAGCTCTAACATAAGCCAAGAGCACTAGACCTCACCCATTCAGCATCACAGCACACATGCACCAATGCTCCACTTCTTTGGGGTAGCCAAGGAATAAATAACTAACTCATATTTTCAACAGGCCCCAGAGAACTAGTAAAGCTTGTTTAAAAGTCTATCTTGGGGCAAACAGAGATGGCTTTTGACCACATCAATGCTCACAGGGAACAACACGTGTCCTGCTCTGGAGTGGAAGCTGTAGATGAACCCGCCACTGAATTTTTTTTCGGGCATCAGAGCTGTATAAAAGGCACGAGTGCTAGGCTCACTCCTGTAAAACACCAGGATGACAATCACCCTCTAGCTTAAACTTCAAAGCCAGCCTTCCAACAACAGCTGAACAAGCTAGATGAGACAAGTAACACAGTTTTATGCAGTTGTACATGTACACATATTTATGCTTTCTAATGGCACCAGTCCCCTAAAGTATATGGGCAAGAAGCCAAGCGAACATACTAAATTTATGCAGTTCCAGACTGGCCATTATAGAATTCGCAGTCATTCCTTTGGGATCATCTTCTCCAGACCCCCTTTGAGCATCTGACAAACCCTGGGAATTATCTTCCCTGTGGAAGTGATCTCTGTAGAGGCCGTTAACATCAGGCAAGGCATCACTGACAGCATCAGGCCTCGGCCTGCCAACAGCCAGTCACTGGGCACTGACACCGTGGTTACACTAACAGGAGGAACACGCGCTGTCCTTCCCTCTGTGCAGCCCATCTGGAATAAGAGACATCACTTGAGAAAAAGATAGGATCGAGTTATTGCACTGTTAAAAGTAGGAGTGAAATGAAGGTAAACAAAGCTTCACGCTCGATCTGCCGTCTCCTTGCAACTGGCTAATTGCCTTCCATGCCCACAGGCTTTGCAAGGCATGAGTGGAGCAGAATGAAAGAGAACTGCCTTAGAGATGTTAAATATACCTATTAAGAGGAGAAAGCAAATTTTCCTATAGGGCATGCGTATCAATTAAACCTTTCAGCGGGGATATGTCACTTGCGCTCCCAGCATCAGCACTGGCTATATTACACAACTCTATTTATTCCTTTTAGTTAATATGAATGAGCTCTTACCATAGTGATTATTACATTTTTATGATGTACATAAAGTGTCTGATACAGTTAAGAGATAGGGTCAGTGTTCAAGCTTAGCTCAGCATTTAGCAAGCTTTCCTTCCTGGATGTTTTGATTACTTAGCAAAGCCTTAACCAGTACAACACAACGAAGGACAGGAAAGATGCAGGGAAATTTGTAGGAGAAGGGGGAAGGGCTCTGTGTGAGAATATATGCATTATTATAAAACTCAATAAATAATCAAGTGAAATCACTGGCATTTAGGACCCTCCAGAGAGGAGTTTTCCCAGCCAGCTGCTGATTCTCATTCCCTGAGTAATTCCAGATTAAATCCATTGACATTGTAGAAGTGTACGTGACATCAGAAACCCACCATGTATTTCCAAAATGCACATTAATTGGCTCCAGACAGCAGCAAGGAGTTTCTATGTGGCTACAACTGCAAGCCTGAGCTCCTGGGATCTTCAGCTCCTGCATCACCATGCGGCGCGGGGGGAAAGTGGTCTCGTGTGCCAACGGTCGAGCTCTGGCAATGATGTAAGATGTCTTCTACTTCCATTTTATTGAGAGAGCCCATAAAATTCAAAATCCAGCTGTGCACACTAGTTCAGTCTGCCTATTAAAAGAGTGGCATTTTTTTCATGCCTATGATTGATATGGTTTTAGGCACATCTGTGTACTTACTTAACCCCCTTCCCTCCACCCTCTCCATCTCAAGCCACTGCCTAGACATGAAAAGTGGGAATTTGTCTTTTGTACGTGAGGATATAAAAGGTTTCCTGACTTCTACTGAAGGACAATAAGTGGCGGTTCACTTTGATTCCCCTTTGGTGCTTATTCTACCCTGGTATTACCCGGGGCAAAGCTTGAGGTCCAGCACCAGGGGAATCAGCCCCTTTCTCTCCCTATCTCTGAGGCATAGGGAAGGGGCAGCTTGGTAAAGCGATCCAGGCACATTTGACAATAGATAATCTAAGGCTTTAGGAAAATGCCTGGGAAAGCATTTCAAGCCCACATTTCAGTAAACGTTCTCCAGAATTTGTGGCTATTTATCAAATATGAATGCGCTTTTCAGGATGAGGATCTCATTTCCCCCTGGTGTTTTTGTTCTAAAAATAATTGGAAGTGACAATACAGAGAAAGATGATGTTTCAACTTCATGTTTAAAATAAATATAAGGCTGTCATCAGAGCCAAGCTGTCTTGTGAAGATCCCTCTCACAGGAGTCAACAGGCAGCTCTACTGATAGAGAATTGTGTTCTATTATTGATTAGCTTTTAAGTTCTTGTTACATATTAGATTAGGATCGCAGTATGCATAGGGAATGAAGAGCCCAATTACAGTCTAAAACAGCTCATTTCAAACTGGATTAGAATTTTGATACTGTAGCAGGAATTTTAGTGAAATTACAGTGTTTATTAAGAAAGCTTTCAAAAAAGATATTTATATTTTTATTGCATGCCTTTTCATCGTGGGGAGAGCATCATAGCCCTCATATTTTACAAACCAGCCTGGTTTTAGCTCCTGCCCAGTGATCTTTAAAAACTTGGGAGCTGAAAGATTGCTATATTCATAAAACTGAAGCAATCCTAGAGATCTATCTTTAATTTTCTGGGTTTTTTTTGTTTGTTTGTTTGTTTGCAAGACCAGAACAGGCAAACCCAAAGTCGCCACAGACCAGAGTTGCGACCATCCCAGCGCAGGCAGGAGGCTGCACTCAGATCTCCAGCGGTTCTTCCCCAGCAGCACAGCAGTCCTGGTGCCCAGGCACCCAGGGTGTCCTTGCTGCTGCTCAACAGGCAAGATCCCTCATTTAGATCCCTGCTAATGAGAAATGACCAGCACACACTGGGCTCCGTGGCATCTCTGTCAGTGTTCCCGGCGTTGGCAGCACCGAGGTCCCACCGAGTCACGCTGCCGGAGCTCTGGCAGCAGCACAGGTCACAGCACAGTGGGGCTCCACCGCAGTATGATATGGGGACAAACATTATCTGCTCAGCGTGGAACAATATTAAAAGTTCATCTGACTTTCCCTCATACTTGCCTAATTAATCATTCCTCTTTGTAGGTTAATCTCCCATATGATGCTTCTGTTGCCCACATCTCCAGCAAAGCATGGAAAAGGTCACCAGACAGATTTTCAAGGCCTTAAAGTGACTCTGTGGGCAAATGGTTACCATTAGCCCATATTGCAAAAAGTGTGATTAAAGGTAAGAGGCAGAACCAGGTGGGAGAGTTGCATGACCCTAGGATCCTTGCCAAAGAAAGCCAAGGCGAAAACATTAAGTACTCCGTGCCCACTGACTCATTCTTTCTGGAAGGAATTAAATGAAACCGTTAAGGAAAGGTCCTGTGCCTTAAGTTTTACAGTGCTAACAGACTCAGTCTACATATTAGTCTGCCACAAAAGCAGCCCAAATTTCCTTATTTTTGAATGGCAGTGAGCAATTTAAGCATCCAGAAGTTTTTCACTCAAATAGTTGCTTGTCACAGACATACGTCCAACTCACCATATACATCCATGTGCACAACTTCACCCTAGCTGCACAGGTTCGTTCTCTTTCTTACCCCATCTAAACTGTATACAAGGACTTGCCATGTGATTATACATTCCCTCCCCAAATAAGGATTAATTTTGTGAGGTGGTGAGTACAGTAGTTAATCCAGGAAAATATTTTTTGAACTGAGGCTGCCCACACATGTTTAAAATTAAGTATATACTTTTTGGGCTCAAGACAAATGGCCTTACGCCCTGTAGATGAGTACTTGCTGGCTGCAAATCCCAGACAGGGTCTTAGTAGATGTCTGCTCCACTTCACACATCTGCAGTCTAACAGGGAAACCCACAGCTTTGTGCGGGACAAGGCCAGCTGAACCACGAGGAAAGCAGACTGCTTAAAGCCCATTAGCTGGTGGAAGGCAACTAACTGCGCCCAGGGACACTATTACCTTGAGTTCACGAGCCTGCCTACAGATCCCTCCGAACGGGCAGGGACATGCCTGGGGTCAAAGTAAATGACACGGACTAAAACACCAATGAAGAACTGGATGCACATCTTCTCGCACTCTGAAACGAGCCTTGCTCCAGGATATCATGTGAGGGGATGACTTCAAATGCGCACAGCGTTTGCCTGCCCTGTGCCCACTGCAGTGAACAGGCATTTTACCATTTGCTTCGTCAAGACAGGCCCATCTTAGTCCTGCAGAAAATCCTACCTGAGGTGCTACTTGCAAAAATCAGACATCAGTCACTTCCAAGCTGCAGGTAGCGCAAGCCCACACGGCTCCTTCTGCACAGCATCCCTGCACCCCGCTCTCCGAACAGCCCTTCATTTAGCCCACGACGACGATCATTTCTGTTAGCAAACAAAACTTTTAGAAGCAAACAGACCAAGCTGACAAATGTGTAATGAATGGGCTGAATTCTCATTACAGCACAGGTTTTTTGACAGGCTGCACAGTCCATCATCTACTTTAAATAACTTTCTTTTAATTAAACACATGCACAATGCTTACCTGTCTAAGTGGGTCGTTACTGAGGAGACAGGATGTACTTTGCTTCTAATTGTGCAGTTTGCAGCCTTTAAGAAAGACCAGAGTGCAGCTTTTAAAAAAATTCATTATGATTATTATTACCATTTTATACTTTTATACGTTTCTTTGCTTTCCTTTATCTCGATAAAGCATAAGCAACTATGCAGCTTCATCTGTTTCTCTGAAGGTGTATGGGAAAATGCTGTTTTTCAAGAAAAACATGTCAGTTGTTAAAAATATATAAAATAAAATAGGGCATTTTGAGAGGCATTCTCACATATTGTTGAAATTACACGCAATGTGTGAAAATTTGCATTACAAATGTGACAAGATGGTTACTTAAGGGACTGAAACAGAAGGAATAAAATATATATTAGGTACCTCAGCTCTCATTAATTATTATTCTGAATGAGATGCCAGGAGCAAGAGGGGTGCCAGAAGAAGCAATAGGGAAATATATTATCGTGGATTTAAAACCTTTAAAAGGTTTAATAATAATTACAAAATTATGGCACTCCTGATCTTTTTTTAGTAGCAGAGCAACCACCTGTTCACATTTTTATTAATCATTTGCTTTCCTCTTCCTTAAAGATGGCTTGTGAAGATCATTAAAGGAAAAGCTACCTGAGCAGAAAGTAGAATTCATGTAACACAGGAAAAAAAAAAAATCTGACTATAAAATTCATAATTTTAATTAAGACTCATATGTGAAAAGGCAGTTACAGTTTAAAACTGGTTTATAGCAAACCATAATTTGACTTCAAACAACAGCAGTGGAAGACAGTGATTATTATTATTATTATTATTATTGATTTTGTTAATTTGCTCCAAGCGCCCTATCTTGCCCAGCTCTGCCTTCTCCTTGCTTCCTAGCATACTGCTGTGGTAGAAATGTAGATGGGCAGCTCGGTGGGGTTAATGTGTGTTTGTTGCCGGACACACATCCATCTCCCAGCTTACGCTGTTGTGTGTTCTTAAGCATTGCAAGGGCCCCAGCTGCTGCCCTCGTCCTCTCTGTTGACGGATGGAAACACAGAGGTTTCCTAATGCTGGGTTCACCTCTTCCCAACCACAGCCGAAAGACGCACTCCGAACAGTCACTGCGTGCACTTGTGCACCCTCCAAAGACACTGCTGTTCAGCGAGCGTTTCTCCTCCTACCCTCTTTTAGGCTTAGCAACATTTATGCTTCATCTACCATAAAAGAGCTAAGTTTGTTTTTCTATCAACCTCTTTCTTCCAAGCTTCCTGGAGAATCAGCATGGAATTTCCTATTTACTCCTTGCTCTGGCCAACTCTTGTTTTTCCGTGAAGGTTTTGTCTTGGCCCTCTCTGAACCACCACCTCACACAAAATTAATATTGCTTAAATGCAAAAGGTTAAGTGCATTTTCCCCATTAGTCTCACATAGGTCTTGAAGCTCTTCTGCCAGAGTCACAACTTTGAGGCCCCTTCTGCACTGTGTTGCCTTGCGAAACATTTTGGAGGGCTGCTTCTCTGTGTGTGTGCTCTGTTTGGGAGCTGCTAGGCTCAAATACGAGCTCAGAGTGCCAGGGCGTAGGTATCATCACCTTGCTGTGTCCCATGACCTTCTCCTAGTCCATCTTCACATAGTACACGATAAAACAAGTTCAGCAGGGACAGAAGTAGATGGAAGAGGGCACCTTCTCCATGGTGGCACTCCTAGCTTGGCAAACTCCTCTGCTACTGTTCCCCATCCTTGTGGAAACAACTCCATTCCTTGGCCCCTACTTCTACCAACCAACCCTACTTCTACCACTCCCAATCCTGGTAGCTGGGGCAGGAAAGCTGGAGTGTGAAGGAGGTGGGGAGACCAGCCCCAGACCAGGCCCCAGTTTGCACCAGAGCCTCTGCTAGTGACACACAGAAACCCTGCCCGTTCCCTGGTTCCCTGCGTGAGCCTCGTGTCCTCACAAGGGGCTCTGGGGCACTTCTACGTCCGCTTGCCCCCTGCCAAGACCTGCCTGACAGGAATTATGAGCAGAGATTCTCTTGTAGGGCGGCAGTTTTGCCGCTGCAACGCAAGAGCCGAATAACTCCATGTCACAGGGCTAGAAACAGGAGTTTCACTGCATCCATCCCCATGCTGTGCATGAGTTCAGCAGTTATTAAAAGCAAAATCCATTTAAAATCATTTTGAGAGGGAAAATAAGGCCCTTTCTGGTCCTATTATTTCAAAGTCATGTTTTACTCTCTCATTAATATACTTTTGGAATGCATGAGAGCTCCTTGCACCCACGGCAGATAATAATGGCCTATTAAAAGACACCATCTCTGTTTCCTAATGCTCTATCAAAGGTTCATTGATGAAAATAGCCATCTGACTGCTCTCATCAGCTTTAAGGAATTCCATAAAAGAATGAAATATGCTTTCCTCATAATTGCTCTTGCCCAAGATTTATGGCAATATAAGTAACGGATAAACCAGGCACTTGCTGAACACGCACAGACTTAAGACAGGACAGTGTTAAGAAGGAAGTGTCCAAGAGCTTCATTTCACGGGAGAAATCTGAAAGCATCTGCAAGAGTCGCAAGTTAGCACATATACCTGGCTAAAATCCCTGCTAGTATAAACACGTTCAGCTCCAGTGAGCCCAGAGGTGAGCACTGGCTCGCTCGCGTGGTAAGTTTGAGTCTTAGAGGCCAGGCCCTCGAACATCTTACAGCTGACAAGGGCAACCTGACAGCATCTGGAAGATGTCCTGGGTGTCAGGATATAGCTGGAGAGTGGGAGCATGTTTTGTGCCACCAGCACCTGATGAGGCTCAATGTGCAAAGAGAATCACATGCTTGGAAAAAAAATAATAGTCCCTTAATGCCTGGCAGCACAGTTCAATACTCTTGCCAACAGTAAAAGTAACATCAGTGGGAATGGACTGCGTGATTAGTATTGTAGGATAATTAAATCCCATTTGCCAGCTATTCATTTGGTTTAAACAGTCAGAGGTGCAACAGTCATTGCTGTGCCCCTTTACCATTATGGCAATAATACAGCCCTTTGGCTCCAAGATTACCCAAAGCACAGGACTGATGCTAAGGAGATTATATTTCTGTTTCCAGCTCTGCTCTGAATTTTGGGGTTGCCTTTTTTTGTCGGCATCTTTTCTATCTCCAAAACAAGGAAAATGATTCCTTGCTCATTGCACTCTAGGAGGCAAACAGATACTGAAGATATAAATGTCATTTAAATACTTGCAAACACGCTGGTGCCACTTTATGCAGTAAAGCAATCACTACACTCTCATTGAATGCAAATGTGCTATTCAGTCACATTCCGCGAGGCTCTACCCTTGTTAACATATGCTCATTTCTGAGACTGCTCCATCTCTATAAGCGTTTCATATGCCACCTATATGTCCACAGACTCAATTCTACCATGAATGATGGGGACTGAAGTCAGGCACGCTGAAGTTAAGGAATGCCATCATGAAGGTTGGCCAGACAGGCTGGCCAGGATTTGGACCAGGCACTACATGTCTTCCCACCAATTTCTGTGCCCAACCAGTATCAATCTCTATTTCCCACTAATAAGCATTTAGTCTCATTCTTCTTTACCAACCTGTCAAAATTTACTTCTCCCGTGCCCCAGATTACAGCAGACTCTCAACCTGATCTTTCTTCTCAGGCCTGGTTTTTGTTCCTCTGCACTCAGCATCAGACTCTCCGTGTCACAGAGCAAGCAGAGGACTAACTCCCATGCTCAAATTCAATGCCAACCCATACCATGCTGGAGAAATAGCCCTATGGGAAACTCAGAGCAAGGCCAGAGGTAGCCCAGTCCCACAGAGAGAGGAGGAGGCACTAGCTGGTCGGCCCTGGAAGGTGTGAAGGATGTGTGTGTTCAAAGAGGACAGATGCTTGCTATACTTTGAGCTGCCAAAATCCAAGTCTATAAAAACATGCATACTCTCTCAATCACTGTCTCTCTTTCTCTCTTTACACATATATGCATTTTAAGTCTTTCAACATACCCGTATTCAGGTATTATTTTCACCAGGAAAAGCCAATAACCAGCAAGCAATATTTTACAGCAGAGGTTGGAAGCTTGTCAGAGCCATTAGTGAGAGCAAAGTAGAACAGGGGAAGTATCAACCATTTTAGTAAGAGGCAGTTCTACAGCCACACTTTTAATACTGCAATTATTCATTCAGCTTCTCCATTTTTTTGGCTAGTTATATTAAGATGACTTTATGGGAAGTATTGCCAAATGCTTAAAATGAGAGCAGTAACATTATTTCAGTCCCAGCTTACTACAGTAAATTGTACATGCTCACCCTGTGCATTCATTTGTGAACATTTGACATATCAGTGATTAATTAATATTAATGGCAGAAATCACCACAAACATGCTTCATGCTAGAAATCACACACAATTCTGGCTCTAATCACTAGGCACATAAAAGAACTTTAATTGATAACCCAGGTTAATATCCATCAGGAATGGATTCTGTAGGAGGAACAGAGCAATGTTCCCTGTAATCATCCTAGAGGAGATAGAAAGCTTGTTCTACCAAACATCAAAGGAGATTAGGCAGCAGAAGCCTGATAGTAAAGTAGCAATTATGGAGCTTTTTTTTTTTTTTTTTTAATTCTGTGCACCTGCTTCATCAAAATAATAGGCATCTTTTAGCAAAATAACCTGAAACTCAGTTCACTGACTTTCAATTATCTGATGCTGGGAAATGCATCTGGAGAGACATGAAAAAAAGGTGATAGACACAGAAAGAAAAAGAGAAGGGGGAAATTAGAATGAGGAAAAATACGAAGACCTATGTAAGTGGCTGTTATAAATATCCTCTGCCTCGGGCTGATTATAGAAAGGGAGTATTTTTGCTAAGCAAGGACTGTGGCACCAGGCACATTTGAGCAATCGGTCCCTGGTGTAGCACCTCTGAATACAGCAAGCAGCTTGCACCACGGATGGAGCTGAACCATTGCTTGGAGGGGGAAATTTAGGCATCAAGCCTTAATGTAAGCAAGATAAGCTCGTGGTAGCTTTCCGTAGACATTTCAGGCTGTACAACTCATAACAAAAATTACTCTGCTTAGATTCCCTTTTATCAGGGGTTCTTGCAAAGCAAAACTAAGAGTGCCCACACAATTTTGTTTCCCAAGGTGAGTCATACCAAGGAGCCACATTCCCTGAACCTGGGAAGAGAAAGAGAGATCAGGTGAAGTCTTGGTTTTACTTTGGGGACTGCATCCCCATTTGTAGAAGAGCACAAGGCAGACCTCAAACCCTGACGGAAGAAGCCTGCATAGGGCTTGAGTACACTTCCTTGTTAAGCAACGTGGGGTTTGTTTTTTGATAAATGGTCTTGTGGAAGCCTTGCCAGGGCTGGAGCAGCCACTCAGATGATACTTAAAACAGTGGGCAATTCACTCAAATATTTCATGACTGCTTGCCCAGGAGCCTCCTCAGAGAATGTCACAGAATCACAGAGGGTTGAGGTTGGAAGGGCCCTCTAGAGGTCATCTAGTCCAAGCCCCTCTGCTCCACGCCCCTAGAGCATGTGGCACAGGGTGGCATCCAGGTGGGTTTGGAAGATCTCCAGAGAAGGAGACTCCACAGCCTCTCTGGGCAGCCTCTTCCAGGGCTCTGTCACTCTCATAGGAAAGAAGTTCTTCCTCGATATCATAATGCACCTGTATCGCCAAGGGATCAAGGATCAGAGCTGAAGATTCTGATGACTGAGAAATTCAAACATGATATGTAGAAACTGTACTTCAATGCATCGGTATAGGTCAGATCTTGTCAAAGCTCTTAATAAAGAAATGCAGTGTTATCAACCTCATAACTAGGTAGAGTTCTCACAGGCTCAGGACAAAATCAAGGACGGTGTTTTCCTCTACTTTTCTCATCCTTACATGCTCACTGACAATTTGCCCATCCGTGCATGTTTCATTCCCTCCTCCAAGGCATATGATCAACCCCATCTCTTTCTAACCCTCTGAAAAGTGATGCCACCATTAACCCTCAAGAGAAGAGCTCCTTCTCCACGGGCTCTCCTGAGCCCATGTGGCTTTTGCCTGAGCTGTGATCTCCTTCCAGGAGACTCCAGGCAGAACGAAGTCACCACTGTATCCTCTTCGGCACACCTAAGCTGGGCTTTGCAAACCTCCCTGTGTAATCACAGCCTCCTCTTTGGAGCAGCATCTAAAATTCCATCCCTGAACAGACAAGCCTTGCGACAAAACCCTGTGGAAGAACACAGCTGGGAACAAGCTGAGACTTGTACTTAGTGTGAAAAGGAGCTCGTTGCAGGGCAGGGCAGTTGGGTTCCCTGCAGCAGTGCTGCGTGCTGGCACATCAGCATTCCGTCCACAGGTTTTGGTCCATATCCTGAAGGCTGACCTGGATAAACAAGGTAGGCATGGACAGATCTTTCATCAAGAATCACTGCCCTACCCCACCTTGCGTGTACAAAGTAGAAGTAATTCCATTGTAATTAAGTAGGAATTATTGTGTAAATTCCAAATGAACCTTTGTAACATTATCATTAGTTTTCAATACATTCCTTATTTTACCTCATTAGAATTATTGATAATAAATGGTCATAACTGGATTGTAATTAAATAGGAACTAAAATATGACTTCCTAATGAACTACAGCAAAGCAATCACTATTTCAATATACATTAATTGCGGTTCTGTTAGGAATACAGGCAACTTATTTTTAATGAATTACTACAAATTATTATGAATATATAGCCTTAGTCTACAGAATATTCTCACATCAGTAACTCTGCCTGGTAGATGTCAGCCAGCTGTGCAGCAAGTAGATCTACTCAAGGAACTTGGGACTTGCAGGATGCTAATGCCAACAGTAGAAAGGCTGAATTATGACATTTCCATGATAAACTCTTTTCTCAGGAGGCTGCAATTAATTCACAAAGATGCCATTAGGGGTGCCATTAGAACAAGTGGACTAAAAGGCATTAGAATTCAATAGCAGTAATACAGAAGATTAGTGCATTTTTAAGTTGTTGGCTCCTGTTTGATTATACTGAAAGTACTTTGTAATTTGTCCCAAGGTGGTAAACTGTATATGACAAGCCTCATTTTATTTATTCATACATATTTAGAGAGAAAGAGAAAATACATATTATGTAGTTTAACTATATAGTTTATTATATAGTTTTTATATATCTATATATAGCTACATTATATAAGTATGAAATTTCATTTCTATCAGTAGTCTAGTTTCATATGCCAAAGATACTGTGTGTATTTTACTGCTGAAGATGTGAGAGGCATTTGGTATGAGAAGCTGCTTGCTGTGAGTGTGCTGGAAGTCCCAACCACCTTACAGAGCTGCTGCAGCAGCAACCTGCGAGCTGCTCCAGCCCTGTCGGCTTGGGATGGGACAGGGAGCATCAAGGCGGCACTTGAAGCCGTTTGCGGCGAGCTGAGTGCGCGCGTTTGGGAGAGGGCAGCACACTTCCTCGGCTCGCTTCCTTTACCCAAATTTAAATCACAAAGATCGAACGGGGAAAAGTAAACTCACTTTTTCAATTTGTTACCCAATCAAAACTTGAAGGCGTTCTAGTGCCCGAGAGTGTTCACATATCATCCACTTTCCATATCCAATGCTGACAAAACAATAAGGCAGGAATAACGCAAGTCGTGAGAAAACTAGTCTGTCTCATAAATCTTCACAGGAAAGTGGCTGCTGTTTTATGTTATTGCAGTGTGTTGTTTCCAATGAAGTGATTACTGTTAGATGTATTTTTAAATTGCTTTTGGTATTTTTAAAAATACATGACTTTGAGAGTGATAGAAACAAGATTGAGTGGCGCTAGACAGTGCCTCCAATATGATTAACTTTTTCCCAGACCAGCTACTTCTGAAATTAAGGTTTCCAACACTGCTGTTGTCAACTCTCACCTGTCGGAAAGGGCTTGCTGGAGTCTATGAAATATGTGCAATTATCCAACAGGCCCCCTAAACACTGCTCTTGCTTCAAGAGACTACATAGGCTTGTTTTCTCTTTCCGGCTGCTTGATTAATAACGGCCGGTGTTATTCTAAGCGTGAACACGTGTGTTCAGTCACTAACACTCGGAGACACGGCACCGCGTGATGCATCCCGATGTGACGGAGGAGCCGCAGCTCCTGTCCCCGGGGCAAGGAGCTGCGCTGGCCACTGGCTGCAACCTCGGCGCGCTCCTGCACACGCTGCGCTGGCTTTGCTCGGCTCCAAATCCCGCCTTTTCCAGGTGAGTCAAAGTTCATTTGGAAGACATTCAAAGCTATAATTATCAAGCGAGAAATTTTCTCAGGGCGTTACAAGTCGTTAAACCCCGGTTAGATTTCACCCATCATGGCTTCACATGTAGGTTCTTGAGCTCGCATGTCCCTTTTCCTCCAGATCATCTCTTCACTTCCAGTGGTTAATTCACCCACTAACCAGCCCAGGGCCTGCACAGGGTCCCTCGGATGGCTGCGTATCCCACAGACCAGGCACTCCAGGGTTAAATTCACCCAGACAAGAGGAGACTCAATAAGAGGCAAAAGGAAAATGAATTAGAGGAAAATCAACAGGCAGCAAAGGAAAAACTAAATTACATTTCATGTACACACATGCACCCCTTTGGCTGGAGGGGCAGAAAACCCTGCCAGAACTGGGCTGTTTTTATTCTAAACAGTGTATCAATCCATTGATTAATTTTACACTTTGTTCCTTATGAACCTGGGCTGGGGCCATGAATGCTGCTATGAAAAGAAGAATATAGCCAAAAAGGAACTCTTAAAAAGTTGGCAGCTGTTTCAAGGCAATGTGTCTGGCCAGCAGGAAGGAGATGGCTCCTCCAGGGAAGTGTATGGAGCTGTAAAATCATTTGTGAACCGGCCCTGCTCAGTTTATAAGGTGTGTGACTGAGTTAAAGTCAAGTTTCTTGCACAAATTTGTGACTTGTAAATCAAATGATAAAAGTAGTCTCAAGTATCATTTTTCCAAAAGGGCATTACAAGACTAGCTAAGAATGACTGTATTTCCTCACTAATACTATTAACCTCAGAATTGTTTCCATCCATTACTGAGTCGAACAAGGAGGGTTTACTGTAAATTGCTACATGCTGTACGGTCCAGCCAATCAGCTTTACAGTACAGGAAACAGAAATAAAACAAAATAAATGAATATAATAAAACACTGTGGATCAACTTCAACCTTGGTGTAATCAAATGCAAATGGAAATTAACGGCGTCACACTCACACCTAGACTGATGTGTCCCCTAGCCACAGGGCAACTGCAGGCAGCCACCCTGCTCCTTCCAGTTGCTCCCCAGGAACATCCAAGGTGCACAGGAGCAGGTTGCTAAATTATCATTTTCCACTTACTTGCTATCTGCTGCCCGTAAGTTCTCTGAAAAGCTTCATTTACCTTAGGATTTCCAGTCCATAAGGGTGCATTTCTTTCAGCAGGTTGGGAATTTGGGAAATACCCCTGAAGTCTCAAAGATAAGCCAAGCATGACTGTAAGTAAGTGGAGGTCTGTGCAGGATCTCAGTAACATGAGGCAGAAGCAAGGTGAAATTGGGTCTGTAATATATCTTATTCCTCATCCAGACCACATTACTTAGCAGGGGATAGGACTGGGAGTTTCTAGTTACAGGAAGTTTGGGGATCCCATGATGCTGCTTATCCTGTTTGCATCAGGCAAGTGAGGGCAGGACTCCTACTTACTGACAGCGAAGCTCAACCCTGTGCAGAAAACTAATACAAAGCCAGGACACCACTTAAATGCCTTGAAATCAGGTCCTGCAGAGGCCCAGCACAGAAATGGATTTCACCCAGGTGATCTAATTCTTCCCTGTCCACACACATCCTGGCATATATCTGAGGGAAAAATTTAACTCACTGGTGAATTTGACTACATGCTCAAATTTTGCAGCTGCAATGAAAAAATGATATTTAGATGGGTTTCTAAGCCACTGCACATCTAACCCTCAAAATGGATCCTGCTTGAGTTGTTTAAATACCTGACTTTGAGAACTCCTAAGTGCCCACAATGACAGCATATTAATTTCTTAGCAAACTAAGGATTCAAAAATTTCGGCACAGATCTAATTCTTTCCCTTCTCACTGAATTTCAATATTGTTAATGGCTAATTAATCTCAGACTTTACACCTCCCTGTCCCCAAGTTTTACGGTTAAAGTATTGTTTGAACTATGCTTCACCCAGCAGAACAGTGCTTGAGGGTCAACAGAGCTACGCAATGTGCTATGAAAAGTGATGCTTCTTTTAAGAGGCCTTGTTATTGAAATAACTTTTGAGTTAATGCTTGGAAATAACTTTGAAATGAGGACTTGCACAGATTTGTTTTCTTAGTGCAGCAATTAACTTCATGAGCAGTGACTGGCTGCGGTACCTTCTGCCATGTCTGACACATTAAATAAATTATTCGCTCTCAGTTCATTTGTTGGAAATGCGGTTCCTAATACCTGCCGAGTTACAGGACAAGCAGCATAGCCACAGATCATCTGAAGTAGAGAAATGAAGTCAGATTTTGCTGCTTTCACATAAGCTAAAAAAAGGATGGGAAAAGGTAAATAAAATACTGCTTTTCCTACCATGTGGTTCAATCAGTTCCTTTCAGAAAACTGCCCCCCTGCCCAGTTCCCTTTTTAATGATCAAATTATGAGCCTCTTCTTCCCACTGAGTTGGACTGCCTCAGCGAAAACTCCCATTGCCTCTGGTGGAAATATCCTCAGCGTTGGTTACTTTTTAATGAAAGTACGATGTCACAGCCCCAAGAAATAGCTTATTATTTTTACTGCCACTCCAGCTCACTGTTGCAAGCAAGATCTTTGCAAGGAGTCTATTTGTCAGGTTTTACATGGGCAGGGAGCAGTAACCAAAAACCATCTTAAAAAGGTGGAAGCTAAGGAGAGGTGTGGGACATCCTCCATGCTTGCTGCTCTCCAGCTGGCACCCTGGTCAGGTCCAGCACCAAGACGTTCCCATGGGAGATGGGGCAAACTGTGTAAATAGCACCTATTGATCTACCAACTTCCCAGCCCCTGGACTTGCTGCTGCAGTTGGTCTCCGCTGCCATGGCTGCATCTGAAGCAGTGAGGGATGGCTGGAGTCACATCTAGCGCTGCTCTGAGCTGCAGCACCCAGACAGAGCCCATGAGGAGCCAGATCTGGCCACAGAAGATGGAGCTGCGCCCAGCTGAGGGCACACACAAGCATCAAAGCAGATGCCACTTTTCCAGACACATTAAGCAGCAACAGCAACTGAGGCACCAAGGTGAACTCCCGTAAGTCCTTCAACCATGTGCTCACTGCAACCCCGAAGCAGGTTTGGGATCTGCAGGGATCTGCTGTGCAATCAGATTCCCTCAGGCAGTGGTAACGGGACTAGACACTGTAGTTCAGCTGCACACTTCCCAGTCACATATCCACGCATGACACAGGTCTGCTATGCAAAAACTGTGTGCTCATTTTTAAATAGGACAAAAGAAAAAGGAGAAAAGAAATCTAATAAAATATCCCATTATTTCAAGTGCATATTATGCAAAATTTGGCATGAAATCTTTATCTCACATAAATGCGAAGGTCACTTATTTGTTCATTAAATTCTCCTCAGTCTACATCATTATGCTCATAGTTTTTCTTATACTTAATGTAGTAAGCGCCTGCCAAACTCATTAGACATCAGCTGATAAATGGATTTGAACTCACAATCTGTTAAATATCACATAGGCACATTAGAGCAATATTTCCATGGCTTAGAGACCGTATACATTTAAATCTTCCCAGAGATCATTTTGAGCATTTTTGATCCAGTGCAGCAGACTCACCACATAATTCAAGTCTGCTTGCTGTAAAAATTTACAGGCTGGGATCTTAGTATCACTAGTGATAAATCAAAGCTGCACTCTTAAAAATGTGGTAGTGGTAAACTATTGGATAGAGTGTAAACAACATATCAAATTTATCATCATGCAAAGCTTGCAGCAGAATAATAGGAGAGGATCATTAAATGCTGCATAGATATTCTTTCTTCAGGAAGAACTGGTATATGTATTTTGCGTCATTTCCAGCCTGGGCAAATCTCTGGATGGGAAAGAGTTTCTGAAGCTGCCCCAGATTCTCACCCTAGTATCATGGCTTCAATTAGGCTTTTAAATGAAACGTGGACAGAGGAGAACCTAGGACATGTTTCTACCATAGTTTATGTTTCACTTACTCATTGCTCTTTATTGTAATTTCCCCCAACTGATGATAAAATGCTTATAAAGCACTGGGCTGATAATTTGCAGGCGCTCCTGCTGCTCTGTTTGTTATAAAGCTACTCATGTCTCCAGGAGAGTCTTTCTTCCTTTTGGATTTATGAGCCTAATGAACCACTGCTATTCTCCATCACAGGAGCCAGTGATGCTGTGACATTATAGCAGGAAGATTTGAAAACTTATGAGAAAGCACTTGAAACAAACTGCTGCTCTTAATGAGTGCCTCTTGTCTTCATTGCGGTCTGAGGAAGATCCAAGTGAGCTAACAAATGAAACGAACAAACCGAGCTCTGCCTAGCCCTGCAAAACTTTGCAATGGAGTAAGCAGTGCTAGCGAGATAAATCCTCTGCTGCTATGAGCAGTATTTATCAGCAAGCGGACAGGTTGCTCCACAGAAGGGACTCCATCATGCAAGGAGTCTGAGTCTTCTGTCCTGCTGATTGTTTCCAAATTAGAGTTTTCGTCTGAGACTAAATACAACTAAATTGAACCACAATTAAAGTAAACTTCCACCTTACTGAAGCCTCTCTCACTGGAGCTCAGCTGAGAAGACAGCCCTGTTCCCCTGGGGCCGTGCATTTCTAGATTCACTCAAGCACATCACTTCTGGAGCCAGCCTTGACAAATTCATTTCAAACCAGACAGTAGAGAGTAGAGACAAGGGACAGGTTCTTGAAGACTGGATACAGGCTGCTGGTCACCTTGCTATTCCCAGAAAGGAGCACACTTCTGCCTTCTACTTTATGGGCAAAAAGAAAGGCAGTATCGCAGGGAGCCAGCCCCAGGCTATTTAGGAAGTTATAGGTCATAACCTACACCTTTGTCTCCACCTGGAGACCATTAAGAAACCCATGTACAGCCTGAAGCACATGGTTCATTGGCTCCCCTTGAGATGCCCTGAGTTAAAAGAACATCCTGCTCAGATCCCCATTGTGCAAACTGCTTTATTGTCAAATACTGATCTTGGACCCAAGAACTGACTCAGCTAGCCCAAGCGTGGGGAGCAAGACTGAAGTGAATTGCACAGTGTGAAGGAATAAGTCAACAGCAGAGGCAGAAGCAGAACCCTTGGCTAGGCGCACAAGTGAGGCACCAATGTGCTGGCAACGTCCCTGCTGCCTTTGGCGGCCGTGCCGGCTTCCCACAGACAAGTGGGTTGAGGCAGACGAGCCAGGCTGCCTGTTGGGGCAGAGCTTGAGATGGTGCCAGTCCCTTCCCACCCTACACGTCCTGCCTGCAGAGCCAGCTGGCTCCGGCCCGGCTCTCACCGTGGTGTCACACAACACGTAGGCCGTGGGGCTGACGAGGGCGCCGGCCCGAAGGGCAACCCCGACCTGTGGGCCAGCACGACACTACAGAGAGACCCTCCGCTGCTAAGGGGGAGTGCTGGATGTGGCTGGAAGTCAGTGCTCAGGTGAGCAGTCTTGCCAAAAAAGAGATTCGCCACCACACACAATGCTTAAATGTGCTGTCAACTCTGTGTATTATTCATAAAAGCTCTGCTGTCTTCAGTTAATCTGTAATCATTGCATCTTTCATCATGGCACACATATCTCAGCAATTGTACTCATTACAAAACCACCATGGCACAATAGGAAACAATGACATGTTCTTTTTTTTTTTTCCTGTGATACAGGGGGGTTGTGAATTCAGTACAATACAGGTCATTCAGGCAGTAAAATATTAGCGGAAGACACATGGCGACATGCCAATCAGTGCTTTGAAAAGCTCAACCTAGGTGACTCTGTTTGTTAAAAAGTATTCAAAAGCCCCAATTACAATCAGTTAAAAGCAATAAGCATGCAAATTATTTTAAAACAAACTTTAATTAATTTCAGCATATGTTTCACTTAGGCTGATTAGTCAAATCTGATTTTCAGAAAAGAAACAATAAACATCTGCTAATGATGATTTACATATTGCCGCTCACATGGCCTGCAGTGTGCTCTGTGGCAGCACAGCTTCTGCACAGCACAGGCAAGAGGCTTCCTCTGTGCCAGCTCCAGGTACCCAGAGCAACTGGCAAAAATAATTCTTTCCTGTTAGAAATGGTTAGACATGTCATAAGAACAAGGCTAGGTTCACATGAACAACTGTCCTAGCCAAGGCCCTTCCCTTTTCATTAGTCTGGACGAGGTAAGGAAGTGCCTGGCGTTGCAGGATGTCACGCTGAAGCTCTGCACAGCCTGACCCAGTCACAGAGCTGACTTCCCTTCTGCTTCTCGCACACCCCAGGACTGTCCCTTCCAGAACCCGCTGTCGTTGTTTCAATGTGCTCTGTGTCTCGTCAACAGAAAGTCATCCAAAGGACTCCTAATAAAGGTTCCTATCACCCTTTGCTGTGAAGTTGCCCATCTAGGGGAACTCGATAGATACCGTGAGATGCCGAGCAGGAAGCTACTCAGCCAGCTGCATTCGAAATAGCAAGAAGGATTTAACCTATTGTTCGGATCCTGCTTCCCTCTAATACCAGTGGAAAAAATTATCAGTTGCTATAAGCACCTAACTTAGCCAACATAATCATTTACTCTCTGCTCATTATATAGGGAGACAGGATATGATAATCCTGCATAGTCAGGAGGATAAATCCCTCTTTACGCCTGAGACTCCATCGTGGGAGGCCTGAATACAGCCCCCTCATACCTTTGGGGCTGTAGCTCACAGTAATGTAAATATTTAAAAGTCCATGGCATTTTACATTCACAAGGCTGATAATGGGATAGCTTTAATATCCTTACAATGCCAAATCCAGATTAACACGATAATAGTGGCTCCCAAGCAGTTTATTAGCACTCATACCCAGTGTGCAGTAATCCTGGAGAGAAGGAAAAAAAAAGAAAAGTCCTGCCAATGTATACTATACACCAAGGCTGCAGGATACAGTATTCCAGGAGTTTTATCAGTTGTAGAAACCATGTGGCTTCATTACTTGGCAAAAAAGAGGATGAAGAAAGAATAGTCTATGACAGGTGTTGTTTTAAGTATTTTGGAGATATGCATCAGGAATAGTTCATAAAAGTGCTCCTAAAGTAGCTTTTACACCCACTGGACTTGGCAGTCCTCATTCTTAAAAAACATGAACTTGGCACAGTAGACTCCTAAATCTTTTAAACTAGTTTAATCCTCCCAGTAATGAAATGTGCACTCAGCTAGATGGGTGCATTTATCTAAAACTCACTTATTTACAAGCAACTAAAACATGAAATTAGCTGGTCCCAGAAGGCAACTTTATCTTTCCCAACTCTTCTGCATTCATAAATCAATCCACTCAAGAGGGTGCCACATTTGTTTTTCCCATTGTCACATTCTGCATGAACAATCATTCCCCCTTTAATGCCCAAGATGATTCTCTGGAGATGCCTCTGCATGATTCTGTGATTTCTAGCTTCTGTGGCACTAAATTGTGTGTGTGTTGGCAGACTCCAGCAGGTTTGCAAGATCTGGAGTTCTGGGAACGTTTCGGAGGAGGTTGCTTTACCAAACAATGCTTCTACTATGTGGGTGTCTAATGTGAGTGATGACAGCAGGATCACCACATCTCCACGTATCCCTTTGCTGCAGAGTAACACGGCAAGTAGGAAATGGAGCTGCACCTGACCTGCATGCTCCTGCTGCTGTGGCTTATGCAGGCTCAAGTGCCCAGACAGACAGGCAGATACTCTCATCACAAACACCCTCGCACTCATCACAAACACCAGGCCATTTCTTTTAAACAGTATTTCTGGGAATACTATTTCTGCAGAAGGTTCTTGCATCTCCGCCGTGGGGAGAGACAGACATCTAAATGTATCAGAGGTAAAGAATTCATCCTCCCAAGTAAAAGACTTCTCCTCAGTTTGGTGAAATAAATAAAGTTTTTTTCTATTCCTCATCAACATGTTCGCTGGAGTGTCCTTGTTCCATTATGCTATTTCCACATAATAAATGGCATAGTGATCAAGTAACAACTCCTGCTTAAGAATTCAAACTTAGTTAATCTCCTCTCTAGAGAATTTCTTCCAGAAATGGCACTGCTTCAGCAGGCATCCCTGGTTCATGAAGGCAAAAATATGATACAACCTGGAGGAGGGAAAACCAGAGCCACAAGAGATCAAGGCTCACAACTGCTACCGAGAACACCCTGAGTCAACCAGACCCTGGGCAATCACAGAGCTTCTCTACCTTTCATCCACAAACAGCAGAGAATGCCAGCTGGCTTCTAGCAGAAGTAGCAGTTATTGCAAGGTTAAATCAGTTCATGCAACGTGTCCTGAAGATCAGAATTTGCCTTGTATTGTTCTTTTACAATGCGGCATGTGAAAGTTAGTATAAAAGGAGGGCATTTTTCCTCATTTTTCTGGGGGAGTGGCAAAATATACCTTCGTTTGCCTTTTTACACCAGGTTGCCTCCTGACAGCTCATCATTTCAGTCCCAGAACTACTACAGGGCATTTACCTTTGTCCTTCAGCAATGGGATATTTTCAGGTACTGGATTTAAAACAGCACAAAGAGAACAGCACCAGGCTTGAGATTGCAACCAGGCTCACAGAAACAGGAAAGAATCCATTTCCAGAGAAACTCTGAGAAAAGGAAAAGCAACTATTCATTTATTCCTGTATCCTCTTTGAGGTCTGGAGTAAAGATTTACTGAGAAAATGAGTTACATGTGAATATACCAGATGACGACTCAGAAAAGCTCTGGGCAAGAATTCAGCAAACCTCTGTTTTACCGGTGTTCATACGTTTTCAAAACAATATCCTGAAGTGCTTCCTTGTAGATGCTGGAGAAACTAGGTATGCTGGATATGTGGCTTTTGTCAACCTGCAAGCTGAACACATGTATGAGATGGAGGGAGGTGGCTTCTCACAGATCCTATTTGCTCCTAAATACAGTGGTCCTCAAATTTCAGTGGCATTAGAACAACTGCGAACAAAAACCATTTTGCCAGCACCTCAAACTTTTCTCACACCATCTGCCTCAGTTTGAACTTTGAAATTCCCTGTTGGCACACACAACATCGAAGGGTCTCAAAAGGCAACACAAGAACTCTGTGCTGTAAAAGATGGGCCTTTTCTGACAGGTATCAAATAACACTTTCAACCTCCACTGGAAAAAGTGAAAGAGAGGAACAGAATAAAATATATAACGTGATAGCAAGCTCCTTGTCTTTGAGAGCAAAACTCCCATCCTGTACAAGGAATATGAAGGAAACAGATGTTCCCATGTAGACTTTAATGGCTGGATTGTTAAAAGTATAGCATAATTTCTCCTATCTGTACATGGCTTGCTCAGACTAACACATCAAAACTTCATGCTCGTGAATCAATGAATCTTGTTTAAGGACCAGATTTGGACCATACCAAGAGAATGGACAGGAATACCTTCATGGCTCTTCTTCTATAGCGACCTGCATTAGAAGCTGAAAAAATGGTCCATGTGCCGCAGGGAGCACAGACACATCTTCCTCTGAAGATTTCTAGAGGGTAAAGATAGTCTACCATAGGCAGGATAGAGATGAAAAGTGTCCACGCTTGTGCTTGACAGCCTCCCTCCCAGAATACTGACTCTATAAGCAGTTGCGTTTTGGAGTTCACAACCTCACTTCAGTTGCAAACCTCAATTGCGCAATTGAATTTCTACTCAACTGACTTGAGAATGTCACAATAGGGTTTCAAATGAGGTCTCAAGCCTTATCTTTGAGAGCCAAGACAGCAAATTTTATTCTCTGACCTCCCAGAAGTGAAAAGTGCACAGCACTAAACCCTTTGTGGTGTGCCACGTTTTCCTCACTACTCTGCAATGCAAAAAGGTCAGGCTTTGGTCTCTAGAATTTCAGAACTCAGACTTTACCACAAGGCTGTACCCTCTCTCTTTTTCCCCTTACATTTTGAGCAATTACATTAGATACTTTTCAGGTCAGTTCCTTTACTTTCAAGTTAACCTTTATTTCTATCTTTATACAAAAATAGGCAACACCCTGTACCTTGTTAGGAAACTCAGTAGCTAAGAATCACCTACATGACCACTCTATGTCCATGGGAGCTCCTAGAAAAAAAAGGTCACCACATATTTGTCTGGCTGCACACTCAATAGGAAGCATGCTCTACAGGAAGCGCTTTTAGCAATAGTTAACATTTTCAAGACAATATGTCAACTAATGCTAACCTTTGAAAGGAGGGTTCGGAGAAAGGTTAAGGGAAGTTAACCTAAATAGCTTCGAGAAATAAGGAGAAGTGTTGGAGGTAATTAATACTTGTGAGGAAATAATGTAAAGGAGAAGAAAGACTTATTTGAGATTGGCCAAGTGCAATGTGCTACAAGAGGTAATGGCTTTAAATTAAAGAAGGGCAAGTTTAGATTAGATAACAAGAAAAAACTTTTTAACAGTAACAGTAATTCAACAGCATGGCAGCCTGAAGAGAGCAGCAGTGCGAGCATTATCAGCAGACACATTCCAGCAGACGCCAGCTAGCACTCTCAGAGGGAAAATACCTGGGATAAACTGCAAGAGATCCTGGTGATTTGACTCCACAATCTATAAATACCATTTCAAACCCAACATCTATGATCCTGTGATTAACACACACATCACCTATTAATCTTCTATGTTTCAGTGGCTACCACTTCCCCTTTATGGCATACCCACCTGACAGAGACGGATGGTGGATTGGAGAGCCATAATGTAACCCTACAATGGATTATAGGTCTGATCCTCCCCTTAGCCATGCATCATGTCTCACCTCATATATGTTATTCCCTATACAGCAAATTTCCAAAGACCAATCCCCTTCCCTAGAAAAGCCAGCCGCAAGAACCAAGTCTGAAAAGTTAAAAAGTGTTTCAGGTATTGATTTAGCTGCAATGTCCTTTTCTGACCACAGTTTGTAAATGTGCTGAAATGGTTCACGATGTAAATAACTAGACCTTGTACCATGGCATCAGCTCTTATTTTATGAGTTTATTTGCCATGATCTTTATAACTCTGAAAGACTAGTATTTCCTTCCTCAGTGATCCCTTCCTTCTTTTTCTTCAGCCTACAGTATCATCTGTTAACCTTTTTTTTTTTTTTTTCTTTTGGGCAAGGGCAGCGGTTGAACTGAATTTCAAAAAGGTTTGATGGCTTCTGGCAGGGAAGAGTGAACACAAGGTGCTGCAGAATCTGAAAGAGAAAACATCGTATCTCATCTACCACACATCACAGCACATAATTAGCAGAAGCATCGTTTCCTTCTGATTCAAACCATATTCCTAACAGAACAGTTGTTCTGCTGCACACATCTCTAAACCCAGACACTGCCTCAAGATTAAAACTTCTCAGAAAAGTAAGGGTAAGTGGGAGACATCCCACAGGAAACTAATACCTGGCTGCAAAATTAGGATGGCTTCACTCCATGAGAGTAGCAATGAGATAAAGCATAGTAGCATTAAGTGCAGCCTAGGGTGATGTTTAAGTGCTCAACTGCCATCGAAATCTGAGACACCCATCAATGCTGCACTAGAAAGGCATAGCCAGAAATGGATTTGTGGAACGATGGGCTCCTGGGTCTTCTTCCTTGCTTTATCCTGGCTTCCCAAAGGTTGTGTCCATAATAATTTGGCACAGACTTGTAAGGATTAATTCATGGAGATATGTTACATCCCCACTGCTGCTGCAAGAGCAGGGAGAACCAAGCCTTGAAGAGGTTCTTTGGGCTCACAAAGCATCTTAGCAGCAGAATCAGAGTTTCTCACAGGCTAATTCAGACTGCTGAAAATAGAGGTTGGTTCTCATCAGCATTTGGTTACTAGCCTCAAACCAAATGATGAGGTACTAACAAAAACTAAACTTTCCATTAGTCAGTCACCCTCAGGTGCTTTCCCAGGGTTTGCGTAAGCATTACATATGCAAAGTCTGTGTCAGGCCTTTCTCCCTCACTCTCATCTCAAGGACATAACTATGAGTACAAATTTCTCATTTTCAGGTAAGTTCTGCGATGGGGCAGAGAGAAAACTGCTTTGGACTTAACTCCAAGGAGAAGAATTACAGTTTTGTTTACAAAATGAATTCTGTTTAAAAAATAAATAAATAAATCATTAAAATACTTAGATTGTCAAATAAGCAAGGAAAAATGTGCTTTGCTACTTTTAATCTCACCTGCTACTATATATATATTACTATGGAGTCCTATCAGAACAGCCTGACAGAATAAAGTCAATGAGCAGTGGCCTACAGGTCCGTACCCTTGGAAGTCTGGATGGATAGAGAAACAAGAAAAAGATGGAACGTCCAAAGATGGGCTTTTCTGAATTCAGCATGGGAAGTCAGATATCTCCAGATCATTGTTCACACACATTTCGTAAATAACATACTACTATTATACACATATAAAAGAAGGTTTAAAGGATAAATATTCAAATAAAATTCTGCTATTTTTCAGCAAAAGCATTCTCTTAAAATAGGTTTTAGAGGTGACATCTATAAATCACATATCCTCAAAAAGTTTCCAAATATACTGTCAAAAATAATTATTCCCAATGTATTTATCACACCGTTGGTCTTCTTATTTCTCAGCTTATCAGATCTATATATGATTTCCATCACTGAAAGGTTTGAGTAGTATATATCCAGCTATATTAGTCAGACCAGAAGATTAGTGGCAGAAAATTGTCCAGGGTTCAACAGCAGCATTTAATCTTATAGCTGCAATGAAAGATTCCTCCATCCTTCCTCTCAACAGGTTAATTCATGAAGGTTTATTGATGGCTGGAGTGATGGAGGGCTCAGAAGAAGCAATAAAAAAGGGACTCGAAAGAGGAACTTTAAGAGAAAAGGAAGAGAAAACAATCAATTCATGCAGGCCTTCAGATATACCCAGGTCTAGCTAAATAGAATTCAACTTGGAGGGAAAAAAAAAAAAAAAAAAAAGGAAAGAAAAAAAAAAGTTGAATAAAGTTGGATAAGTAAGTTTCATTTCAGTAAAGAAACTCATGGATCAATGTTACTGAGCAAGAATATCCCAATATGGCACCTCATCACATATCTCTGCCATAGCAATTGTTGCCTTTAGAACTTAGAGGGCCCCCAGAGGCAGCTGCACCCCCAACCCCATCAATCTCTGCAGAGCCTTTCCCATGCTCTGGTTGTCCTGCGGGTAACTAGAAGCCTTCACTGGAAAACAAAAGAAAAAGAAATCACAGCTCCCAGTTCCTGTGGCAGGAACAGATACACTCTCTGATCTGTTTAGAGAATGAGAAATCAGTTCTGAAGTATAAGATTCTCTCTTCTGAGGCAAAGTTCTCCTTTGAGGCTAAAGGGCTTCACAGAATAGCATTAAACATGGTTGTCTTCAAAGGCTGCATGGCCACACATTTGCCAAAAGTTTAATAGATCTAAGTTGGCTATGAAGTGGATATTTGGAGAGGTTTCGGTTCATCAGAGGAATAAAGTATTTAGAACAGCTGTCCAACAGCAACAGGGGCAAGAAACCAAATTCATTTTAAAATGGAGATTAATAAATGAATTACATGAATTGCAGGCTTGGCTTATCTGCATTAAGATCTTATTTTGGGGAAAAGCGTGTTCTTGTAAAAGTCACTTATTTGCCTTCTGGCATCAGTTTCAGTGATTTCTTGCAATATTACAAGGTGATCTGTGATTCCTAAGTGCTGCCACAATTCAGGTTAATGGTTACAAGTAACACAGTCTTCCATAATAAAGCTGTTTTTCTGGTATTAATCCTTCTAGGCTTTGCCTGTAGTATTTCTAAGCACTTGTGGCATCGTCTGTCTCAGGGGCTTAAAGCTCAACAAACCGGCACTAGATGGCATTCCAGTTTCCTCACAGAATCGTTATGGTTGGAAAAGACCTTCAAGATCATCAAGTCCAATCTTTGCTCCATGAACTCCCCCAGCACCAACATCCCACCCACTGACCCACTGTACCAAACCCCTCTGCAGCCAGTGCTCCTTCAGCCATCACTCCACTGTCTGACCCTATGGCCATCAACAAGCGCATTCTCCAGCTGACACGGTCCCCATAGCCACGTCGGCTTCAGCTCTTCCTTCTCCATGCAACGTGGGGATGCCCTAACTCACTGTCCTGCCCTTCCGGCTGCTCCATGCGGAGCCAGTGCTCACCCCAGCCCAAGCCCCTCCATAGACACCCAGCCGCATTCCCGCTCCGGGTTTACAAGTCTTTTATCATCCCTGCGCGTTTCTTGGGTGACAGAAATTACCCTGCTTCCAGCTTGCTGTCCTGCAATTCACAGGGGCTTGTTATTAATGGCACTGTAAAACAAAATACAGCCTGTTGTATCTTAATTCAATAGTCAGTAATGACCAACTTAGAGAAATCATTTTAGACCTATGGGCTTTCTAAGGCCTTTTGAAGGTAATGGCAGTAAAATATGCATATATTAATGTTACTTGTGAAAGGCAGAATATAGTGGCAGTATAAGCAATAATACTGCACTATGTAATAAAAATTGAAAATTCTTTTCCCTAAGTGTAAATATAAAATACCTCTGGGGGACATAACTAAGGGAAGAGTGTTTCAATAACACATAGTTAAACTCAAAATTATATTTTTCAAAGCTATCCAAGTATAGTCTAATAAATAAGGCATAAAATAAAACAACATTTTACAAGGAAGACTCATACCGTATTTCAAGCTTTTTGCCACTCTTAAAATCATTATTTAATATGGACAGTTTTAGTCACAAAATTTCAAGAGTTTATTCAATATCTTTTATGTGCTTTACAAGGTTATTAGAGAATTTATTTTCTCTTTCCCTTACAGATTGGAAGGTGGGCAGTGATATATGAGCTTTCACATTTTATTTATTCACCAAACTGTTCCAGATGTGATCCCATCATTTATCCACTGACACATCAAACCTGCTGTGTGACCTTTACAGTGACCTCTTTACAACATTTGCTTTCATGCTCTTAAAGTTATAGCAGCTTAACAGTGCTTGCTTCAGTGGGAAGACAAGAGAACTGATACTTGGGGGAAGGGGGAAGCTATAATTTAAAAATAATAAAAATTTAATTCCTCTCCTACAATACGAAAACTAAGTCCAGGTGGTAAACTAGCCGGTGGAGCTATATTCCCAGAAATGTTTCAATCATATTTTACGCCAAACAGTATTTCACTCCGTGGACTTGGAATGTACTGGATTTGCACGGGCTAAATTTAGCAGGCACCAAGTCTCTCTCCGCTTTTTGTGATTTGTCACAGCAATAAGCATTCTTGGGGAGATATGCCTTTCATTACTACACAGCAGCGCACAGAACAAGGGTCCGTCCACCTGCAGTTTTCCTTTCTAAAGGGAAAAAATTACTAGCAGCACATCCAAACTTTCCATTAACTAAAAAAATCTTCTTCATTACAACCTTAGTACTATGCCAAAAAAAAAAAAAAAAAAAAAAAAAAAAAAGAAAGATTTCTGGCGTCATGTCTCGGGGAGTCAGTGAGGATGAGAAATTATTTCAGGTACAAGTCATTCATTCCAGCCCACTCCCAAAGCTCAGACCTGGCCAGCTGGGAGTTTCTCGGAGTCTGCTGAACTTTCCCTTCGTATTTATGTACTTCCACATTTGGGCTGATAGCAGCAGCAGACATGCCTCCTCCGTTGCGGTTTGCATAATATTTATGGCCCAAGAGGTAACAGGAAGTATCATGAAGCAAGCACATATGGATGTATACATACACATACACGTGTGCCCTTGTACCTACACATACATGTCAGACACATGACAGCACTGGCCAAAGACCCTCACTTTAATTTCACTTTTAATTCAGCCCCCAGCCCTCACTTCAATTCCCCTGAGAAAAAATCCCACTGACTTAAGCAGGAGTGTTTCCGCGTGATGTGCAAGAAAGAAAGAGGTAAAGCCCTGGAGAAGCTGTATAGGTGCCTCTTGGCTTTCATGTGCTGAGCTCTGCTCTTCCCACTCCCTCTTCGGATTCATCCCACAAGATGTCTGAATTTTGGACTCTTATAAAAGCAAAGCTGGAATTCTGCAGCCCCACAGAAGCCCCCACGTTATGCCCTGTCCTCTTCTCCCTCCGTCCATGCCCCGCTCTGTGGGCACCCACTCCCGTGTGGAGGGGGCGCGTGGCCCCGGCCTGCGTCCCGATATCATTCGAGGTGGATCCGGACACTGTAGGGTGGATACAGGAGCACTGGAGGTGCCAACCTCACCTGAGCCATCAAACACAAGAGCCTGGGCTGAGCCCAAGGACAGGGCTCTGCCACAGTGACTTGTGAACACCAAGCTGAAGTTGAACATATCCTGATTTGTGCTCAAAGGAGAAATCAGTAGAAATGCTCCTCGCTCGCTGGTACACAATGTGCTGAAACTGGGCCTTTTTTTTTTTTTTTTTAATAGAAATAATGAGGTTTCAGAATAAGATCTTAAAATCTTAAACAGTCTTTTTTTTTTTTTTTTGGCGTATTAGTTCATCAATAATGGAAAAATGACATCAAAGAAAACACACTTGTTTCTTTAGGTGTAAATCAAAACACAAAGCTATGCCAGGGTGGGAAAAAAAAAAAAAAAGCATTAAGCTAATGTGCTTTGAAAACAGATGAATGGTACAAATAGGAGATCTGAAGATGCCAACAGGAGAATATTATGAAGATCTCGCGAAGCAGAACTTCCAGGTTAAGTGAGCACAGAAAGATTGCAGTAATGCACCACCAAGTGATTAATTCTCAGAAAAAAGAATGGTGCAGCCCTGTTTTGATCACTTTTCTAGTTTGCATACTTATGCTTCAGCTGGAGTTAGACTTTAAATAAACAGAGCTGAGATTTGGATCTTCTTAACTAAGCCTCACAAGTAAAATTCAAGTGAGCTCCTCCATTCGTTTTCTATTGCTTATTCCTGCTGGCAAAGGAAATGCAACTGCTGTTTTTTGAAAGCCACAAATTTGCAAGGGTCTGGGGCACAAGTTGGCAGTAGGATCAGGCTCCTAGATGTTTAATTGAAAAAGACATGAAGTAATGAAGTAATTTCCCTGTCCCTATTCTCTATGTTTAACAGAGGCCTGTCTGCAGTGGAGGAAGGGTGACAGGGTAATCTGAGCCTCCACAGAAAACCTGCTTTTTCTCCAAAGTTATTTAGATTTCCATGAGCGCTGGCAGAGTTTTGGAAGGAATCCAGGCGAATGAAGGAATTTGGCTGCTCTGAAAATATCATACAGGAACTTTAAAAATTGAACTGATTTATGCCCTGTAATGTTTTCAATACTGTATAAATTAAGTTTGAGTTCCTAGACTGGATTTTAAGAAGAAATTTTTTATGTTATGAGCCATGAAAGAACTAGAGAAAAAAACCTTATTGTATGATAATTCCACCTCTCCTATGAGAAGTGCTAGACTTTGCATATATAATGTGTTCAAAGGAATAATATGGAAAATGAATTACTTTGTAGCATCAAAGGATGTTCCAGAATACCTTGAGGTCCTGACAGCTATTTGGAGTTTGTTAATATCTTAGGGCACTGTGAAATATATTAACAATATCAAGTTTATATGTTTTGTTCACCATTGACTACACAGCAGAGCTGGCCTTGGGAACACTGTAGGCTTTGGAAGTACAGCATCTAGAAAGTGGAACCTAATTGAAGAAAGAAAATTATCTCCTATAGAGCACTGCTTAAAGCCACCTTTAGTCTTTCATGTGTAGACAGTTATGTCTGGGTTTTTCCTCTCGTGGACATGCTGGCCTATGTCAAACACCCTAAGCATTGAGTCCCCCCTAATGGTCTCAGGGAGTCCTCCAGCATCAATACACAGCCATGTGCTGGCTGAGGCTTTACGATAAATGGTGAGGTTTTCAAAGGAGCCACAATTTGCACATCTGACAAACATGAATATGTTTATCCATGGTGCCTTGTCCTCACTTGGAGGTAGATACAGCTGTAAGTAGCTAAATATATTTTCCTCTTTTAATCATCCACGGACACAACCTCAGCTGGTGATCTAAAGGTTGAGTCACAGTCGATCCCTTATTTGATTAATCACCAGCCTCCTCGGAGATTTGAGCCGTGTCTCTGGTTCAGAGGTCAGCACACACAAAGGGCCATTACTAGTGAGCCGTTTACATCCACGCTAACGAACATCTAGCGGCACCACTGCTGCAACTGGAAACGGGAGAGCTGCAGAGTGCATCTTAGTACCCAAACAGGTCCACAGCTCAGGAGCGTGAGGAGGAACAGCAAGCATATGAGAATAGGTAATTGCCCTTTAGAAATGTGATCAACGGAAGCTTAGGTGAAGATCACTTTCTTCTGGAGCTGGAAGAACCAAGAAATTAGCAGGAACCAACAAAGATAGTGCAGAGACATCAGAGGAGAGGTGAAGCGGTAGCTGAGCTGATTGCCAAGCTGCCTTCTGCCAGGTTAGGAGAGGGGTGGAGGAGAAGAGCTATTCAGGAGGCAACTCTTTCACAGGCAGACCTTCCTCATATAGATACACTGTGGGGTTTCTGATATTTTTTAGTACACCAAAAAGAGGGTAGAAAATCTACCTGATCTATTATTATGCACCATATTTTGGGTCACCATTTCAAGAAATGGCTTGGCATTTTCAACCCATGATTACTTGTCCCAAGCACCATCATCATCACACATATTTGAGCAAAAGCATTCAACTCTGTGCCTTTCCATAGGCCGATGAAAGCATCGTACAACTAACTGCTGGTACAAAAGATTCTGCAAGTGCATATTAAAATAAAACATAAAACAAACAAACAAAAAACCCTGTACTTTCTCTCTCTACCATGCCATGCATGGTGTATAAGATACATATTGCTATAGTGTTTTGAATCTAGCAATAAGACCTCTTCTCCTGCCTTTTGTGACATTTATGGCTTTGACTTCTATTTGCCAGGTGGGACAAGTAACAACCTCACCCTTTCAGCAAACCTTCACCCTAAGAACGCATCTTCTTTTTCCAGAATGCAGGCTTTCTTTCCCCCTACATGCCTATAAACTTGGCATGTCTAAGGCACGAACACGAACTGCCAAAAGACAAATGCCACCTTTTCTAGCCATGAGAATGTAAAACTCAACACTGTCCTTAGTTCTGTGGAGAAACCTGGAAAATTAACCCACTGGGAATGGGTGGTTCCATGGAAACTCCCAGAAGAGCAAAAAAAGCTCCAGATTTACAGTGCAATCAAAATTATATTTTCAGTTATATTTTCCATTGTGTGGCTTTTTTCCCCCTGCTGAAGTATTCTGCAGGCCTTAAAGTGCCCTGTATCTTAGCACAGCAACAGAATTCAGAGGTCTTGGGATATTACTTGCAAACAGTACACCAAGAGGAAATTGTGCAATCAATTCCATGAGAATGCCTCCTTCAGCAATAAACACTGCCTGTGCCAAATAAATGGGTGATGTGCGTCATAAATTTCCTTTTCCTGTCAGAGCAGCCACAAGAAATGGATGAAGTTATGCACATCTGTATAAAAATAAAAACGTGTTATTTGCTCTCCAGTGGACTGCGGACAGGCCACTCCAGGCACCAAGGAGTCGCCGAGTGCCTGCGCGGGCTCTGAGCAGCCGAAGGCAGTGCTACCATCGCTGCCTGCTCTCACTCCCAACGAAAGCAAATCCAGTTTTCTTCACAGCCTTATGACACAGGTCCCAGCCTGGCTGCTTGAAATACAAGACTGCCTTATTTTTTTGCAAGCAATCTAAGCCTCCATCACTGAGGTCTAGTTTTTAAAGAGGAATTGTTTGCCACTTTCCAAAAAACAGATCTAGGCACACAGTCTCAGCTCAGTAACCCAAGCTTGATAGCCCAAAACCACCAGCTGCTGGACTGAAAAGCCAGGATTCTCTTATTCTCTTTATTCTAAGCAGTATTCTTCCCACTGACAATGTTTACAGAATGAAAAAACTAACCTAACCCCACCACACTTGCACCCAAAGTTCAGCTGCCATCTAGGCACATGGGCACAGGTCACTGACTTTACTGCTGCTCAGAAAGCAGACGCAATACAGACACTGAGTTGACAACAAAATTCAAGACTGTTTTACTCTAAGAATATGTCATTGCAGTGGGATTACTAACTGGAGAAAAGTAATACTCACTGCAACCCACGGTGAGACCACCTGACCCGAAGCCCCTCCGCTCGCCTCTGGAGCGATGCCACGCAGGTCCCCATGCCGGGCGCATGCAGGCACACGGAGGTACTGACCCTGCCTCCTCGTCTGCTCCGCTCGTATCCCCTCCTCGTCTCTACCAGCTGCTTCCATAGGATTCCTGGCCCAACTAGGAGAAAAGAGGGAGCTGTCAACACTGATATATTAGAAATACAATTCAAGCAGCTGCTATTTGTGCTTTATTTTTAGATGTTTTTATTTTTTTCCTTCAGAGTGATCTCAATCTCTATAATATTATTCTTTCTCCTAGGTCAAACATCTGTTGTATAAGAAGAAAAATAAACTCATTTGCATTATCAAGTTTACATCTTTCCACGTATGCTTTACCACAGCTGCCTCACCAGAACCGTCCTGCTTTGCTCTCTGGTATTTCATGAATTACAGGGTCCTTAAGCAGATCTTGGAGTGACTTTAGTGTTAATAGTCCCTAAGCAGGCCTCAACATGACAAACGGCTCCACAGCAGGGTGTGCAGGCAGTGTCCACGCTGCCCTGAGATGCAGTGAGCAGCATGGCTGCTGGCACAGCACCATCTCTTGGCTGGTGCCATGGGTGGCATCAACCAGCTAGGGAGAGGGCTTGTCCTGGCCAGGACACAAGCTATGGCCAGCTGTCTTTAACACAGCAGAGACGCAGCTAAACCCTGTCACAAAATGTACAGAGACACAACATCAGCAGGTGATACCAGGCAACACTTTGAAGCATGCTGTCAACCGCAGCAGTGGCACACAGGGCCCAGGCCAGCTACAGGACCAGTACCAGTGATCACGGCACTATCCCGTGCCCTGTTAGTGCTCACAAACACTCAGCCAAAGCAGTCCATAAAGCAAGCAGCAAGCTCCTGCACCCGAACCTGATTCAAGCTCGCAAGAGCAAAGCTGTTTGAACTCAAGGAGGGCTCTGCAGCTCTCGCTCCGGCCTTTGTGCCTCAGGACCACTGGCAGGACGCAGTGCCTTTGTTTGGCTCTTCTGCTTGCCAAAGAATAGAGCCAGAGGAAGGAAAAATAAAAGAAAAAATCCAAGCTCTTTGAGGACATATGAAATCAATGGCAGTACATTGATTTGATCCCAGCTGGCTTTTCATACACTGAAATGCCAATCTCTGTTCTTCTGTGTCAAAAGGAGCAGACAGCTGGAGCAAGGGGAATACAGGAAGATAATAGTAATAGCCCAGACATGTTTCTCACAAGCAAAGATGTTACTCTCATGTTTGGTCACTTCCAAGACGACGAACTGGTTCAGCTGTCAGAGGACAGATCCATACAAGAGTCAACGAGGAAAGGACTGTCTCTCCTCCCCAAAAGGACAGGTGAGTTCTTCAAGAAATCAGAGAAATCTCTGGTGAGGCCTGATTATTTTTCCTGCAGCACATACGTGATCTTTGGATGCTAACTTTCTTCTCTGTCATTATTTCTGTTTTTCAAGCAATAAAGAAGATTAAAGCTATAATAGTTTTCTGTCATGTCTTTCATTAACAACTTGTACTTTTCTGTCAGGCTTTACTCTAAGAAAATGACAATTTACAAACACAAAAATTTTTGATGATATTTCCTAAGCCTAAGAATAAAAAGGGGATCTCCATGTGTTCGCATTTTGTCTTTTAGGTAAGTGGGCATGTTTCCTGGAATTCTACATAAATACTAGAGTTTGATTGATTTCTACAACAGCCTTCTTTTCCCCCAAACACACTATGAGAAGGGATTATGCAAAGAAAAGAACACACAATGTGAACAACTGTGGGCAGAACTGATTTTAACCCTGATCTGGACCTACAATAAATTTCTAAGCAGCAACAAAGCCTTTATTTGCTTTGTAAACTTTGCTAGCACATAGCAAATTGCTATTGTAACTTTGCTAGCACATAGCTGACTAGAGGAACATCCTCTCCAGCTGCCTGTTGATGGTTTTTTGCTGAGGATTTCATCTTAAAGCAGCACAAAGCCATCCCTCCAAGCCCCTTTCCTTCCCAGTGCAGCTGAGGTGGGAACACGCAAGCCCCCCTAGCCAGCCCATCTTCCCTTCCAAACAGGCCAGAGGACTCGTTTCTGCTGACCTACCCCTCACAACAATGCAAGACTGAACTAAAATAGGTCCTGCCTGTCAGGCTGCAATCCCCTGCCATCCCGCTGAAGCACAGAGGCTGTTTGTGGGAAGACCAGGGTGACCACACAACTCTCACACTCAAAGGTTGCTGGCCAACCCACCAACCTGGTTTACTCCCAGAGAGGTGAAATCTTGAGGTCCTTTAGCCTCAAGCCTTTAGCCAACATACAACCTAAAGGCTGTCCTCAAAGGTCATGTGCTCCCAACATCATCCCTTTCACCTTCAACTTTCTTGTTTAAGCCTGCAGGGGAGCAGGCACTTTTGCTGCAGGCAGTAACAACCAGAGTGCCCCTGGCCCAGCCCCTACCCTGTCATTTCACTGCCATCTTCTCCTCATGGCTCTTGGAAACACACAGACCTCCAAGGCCCTGTTGTATCCAAGGTCACTCCCCACTGAGACACCCCAGAAATCAATGTGTTTCCAAGGAAAGTCATGGGCCTGAATCTATAGCCTAGAATTGCAGTGCTCCTGGTCTAGAAAAAAATTGCTGTGAGTTGTGAAAGAGCTGGGTTTTGTACAATGGTTTGAATAACTAGTGGTTCCAGCCCAGTCAGAACCTCACAAGAAGGGTCTTATTCTGGAACTTGAAGTATTTCTGTTCCCAAGGGGCACCAGGGTATGAAGAATCATGCCACAGCTTTTATGGTTAACTGAACATTTCTTTGCAGTCTCTGAAGGGCTGGGGGTTTGTTTGAATTGTGAATGATGGCCCATGTCCCAGCGCTGTGTGCGACATACTCTTCTAGTGACAAAGTTCACACATTGAGCCTCAGTCAAGAATCCACACGTAGCCTGAAAGTTGCTGGCACCCACAGCATATAATTAAGATCATATGAGACTCAGGATTTCTTTCCTTTGCCCAGCTACAGCCATGAAAATGGCCAAATAACTCCTTTTGACCTTAAGATCTGGAAGATAAATCCTATCATCTGGTTTTTACTTATGCCTTCATTTCCTGCTATAATTTATATTTAAATGTTTCTTCACATTCTCCACACCAGGCATTGTCATGGTACATTATGGCATGACCATTTCCCACAAGATAGCAAAGGAACATTTCCAAAAGCAGCTTAAAGAGTTAAACACAAAATTCCCCTGTGAAAATCTTACCCAGAATGGTTCTATGAGCGGGAAAGTTATATGAGTGGCAGAATGTGGATCCTCACCTCAGCGGTGCCAAGAGATTATTTTGGCAAGTTACTTTAAAGAGCTGAAATTAAATGGATAAAAGGCTGGTTTGGCAAGTTGAAATAGCAAAGATAATTCCATGGCTTTCACAGCACAGCCAGTTCTGCTCCAAGGGATTTAAACAGCAAAAATAATAATAATGAGTTTTCATATTAGACAGCTATTCTATCAATCTTTTGATTTTTGTACCAGTTAATGAACAAAGTATCATTTTAGTGAAATATTCTTGTCATTTAAACTTCTATGCTGTACTAGTAATTAATAGTTTAAGATACATACAAATGTAAAACTCTCGTCATTCCTCCAGGGGTTGTGGATGGCTTCAAATATTAGGTTGCCAACCCACACCATGTCTATCAGTGGTCAGGGCTGGGGAAGAGAGAAGCAGAAAAGAAAAAAAACAAGTATTATGACAGTTTGTCAAGTGCATTTCTTACCTGGCACAACTGTGCTGTGTTGACTGCCTCTGGGCATTGATTGACAAGCTTACCATAATCCTAAGGAAAGCAAAATAAGATTGTCTCTTGTACAGCTCAAATGAAATCAGCTGTCTTCCACAGCTGGGTAAATTCAGAGCAACTTGCTGAACTTGCTCTGAATTTACACCAGTGAAAACAAAGGAAGATTTTGGGTCTGGAATTTTTATGATTAGAAACAGCCATGCTATTGTGAACTCTGCTGAGTGTGGAAGGAAAGCCACATCTAAGAGCTTCAACAGTCAGTTTGTGTAATATTGCCTGCCCTGCCTTCAATTCGATTGCTGCATTTCTCCTCTTCCACAGTAAGGGCCTTTTTTATCTCATTGTGGGGGGAGAAGGAGGGGGGAAGGATTGTTCATTCTCCTGAACAGTCCATAAAACTTCTATTACTTAAGGTAACAATCCCTTCATTGGAGATGAGGTTTCTTCAGGGCTCAGAAGAGGCAAGGGAACTAAATAGTGACTAGCAGCTGGACAGGAGAAGTGATATACTAGGGAAAGATGAACCAGGATGCTGGGTAGGGGAGGAGGGAAGGAAAAATGAAACACTAAAAGAAAAAGGGTAGTTGGTGGAAAGTAAAAAAAACAGAGAGACAGACTGAGAGAGAAATACTCTGGATAAAAATGTACCTGACTTCAAAATTCCTAACCTCTGTTAGAGCTTAAAGGGGAATTCTGTGCTCTGCAGATTTCCTTTTAGATGCTGAACGAGTGGTGTGGGTGGAAGTCTGCAGGGGACAAAGCCCAGGCCTCACCTTTGCTCCTGTGCCCGGTCCAAGGGCTGCTATGCACTGCCATGCATTACAGCATCTTGTAGCCAACACTGCTGACAATATTCCAGGTGGGATCTAATGCCTTTCACAGTATGTCACCTCTTCTGTTTTATATCCTGCTCCTATGCTAAGAGAGCCTTGTCTCTCATTTGCCCTTTTACTACAGGTGTGATTTAAGCTGAGTATTTCAATGATTTTTCCAAAAGAAACTATCCCCCAGACTCCTTACCAAGTACCTCTCTTAAGCCCTCTCCTGAATGCTTGCTCCGTTTAGCACTGTCACCCTGTTTAGCACTTGACATTTGTCTGCACTGAATCCATTCTGCCATTTCCTGGTAGAGTCACTGAGGAGCTCTGGATCCTGCTGAATCTGCTCCAAAGGGTTCCTGGCCCTTGGGAGACCCTAGTCCAAATTCTCAATTCTTTTATCCCACTACAAACCTGCAGTAACTTCCCAGGTATCAGCAGCTTCACATTTGAATGATGCTGCTGAGAGGCACACTCACACTTTTCAAAGACTTCAACCAAATAATAAAATACGCTGTCTCCTCCAAAGGCAGGGTGGTGGCAGCACCACACAATGGACCCAGAGCTGCCAGCATGATCCTCCAGACTCCTGCTGACAACAGTGTCCATCCAGCACAGGTGCGACTGGCTTCTTGTTGATCAGGCTGGGACTTTCTGACTTCTACAGAAAAGGGTCAGCTAGGAGGCTTTGCTGCTGTTGGTGCCAAACCTGGGCTGCCTTATTGACATGAGCATGGTGGGACATCTTTGTGCTGTCTGGATTGTGCATTACAGAGGTCCTGAAACAGTCCCATGAACAGTCTTCTGCCAGCTTGAAAAGTTTTCATCTATGCTTATTGTCTCATACTTGCCCTTGAGTTGGTTTTGATCCAACAGCCTCTATTACCTCCTCTGCCTTTACCTTTTGCCTTAGCTATTAATCTCTGATGTGGAACTTTGTGAAATGCTCTTTGAAACTCTAAGCATACTGTTGAATTTCCCTTATCTTGCCTGGCAGTAATATCTTCAAAGAACTCCAGGAGGTTAGTTAAGTATGACCTCCTCTAGCTTCAAGCTCAGCTTCCCAGCAAGCTCTTCACTTCATTGCTAGAGATGAGAGGAAGAGGACAGGGAACTCTGGGACAAAGAGGCATACAGGCATTACAATAAACCAGCAGCACACACGGCAATGCTCCCACTGCCCAGGTCTTTTAAAAATTTTATCAGTGACACCCTACCTTTGTGTTCTACAAGTGTCCAATGCAGTTCTTATCAGGCAAGCTGCCACTATCTACAGAGGGGAGGCCTTCAAGGTAGCACTAGAGATACCCAGAGAGAAAAAAATAAATAAATGAGGTTTTCAACCTTCAAGTCTAAAATAAATCCATGGATGGAAGACATATTACAGGGAAAGTTTTCACCATGACAATGGTCAAACACTGGTCTCCCAGAGTAGCTGTGAATCCATTCCTGAGGATACCTGAAAATAGCTGTATGAGCAATATGGTCTGAGCTTGAAGTTAGACTAACTTCAAATATCATCCTACTTAGAGCTGGAGGCTGGACCACAAACTTCTAGAGGTCATTTCCAATCTATATTATTTTTATGATGTTTACCTGTGGCTTTTGTTTTCCTTTGGGGCCCATCCCCATCTTCCAGGTCCTAATCTGCAAGTCCAAGAAATCCAACCACACCTCAAGCCTAATTATAACTTCTCTGTTGCCCTCCAGAACATCAACTGGAATTACACATAGCCGGGTGAGTTTCCCTCTTCTACAGCAGTATTTAAAGTTTATCTCTACAATGAAGTAGTGAGCCCACATTTTAATTCCACTTCCCCTTGCACTGTACAGAATTTCCCCTTGCACTGTGCTTTCCGCTCCCTAGCAGAGCACCTTGCTGTGTTTCCATTCACACATCATCTCTTGCTGGTTTCTCATTTACATCATAATACCCTGAGCTGCTGTTTACACTGAGCTGCACAAAGGTATGTTTTACATCTTACTGTGGTGTGATCATTAACATCACACTGCCGGCCCCAGGGAGTTTCATGACTGGATTCAGATCCATCTGTCCTGTGTTCCCAACAGGGGTTACCCCTGTAGGCCTGAATATTTTGGCAGGAGACAATTCAAAATGTGCGAAACACTATATGTCAGGCAAAATGTCTTACCTTAAATGATGATCTATTATATGAATGTGTCTATTGTTTTGTGTCTTAGCTCTTTAAGGAACAGCCTCTTCAGAAATCATGGGGCAATTTATGTTGCGTGAGAACAAAAGCACGAGCTATACTTGCAGTGAGGTAAATATTCTTAACATTTTCAATTTATAAATAAACTTACTCAAAAAAAAAAAAAAATCCGTATTTACAAATGATGCAGGGTTAGCAGGTGTTGGGGTTCTCTTCATAGGTTTGTATCTCAAAACTACATGTGATGTTTCCACTACCGGTATCGCCATAATCCATCTGGAAACCAAAGTAAGGACACACATGATGGTGCTTCAGATTTAACCAAGAAAGGCAAAGACTGATAGTGCTCTGAGTGTCAGGGGAGGCATGAACCAAGCACTTCAAATATGATGACGATCCAGGCTGTTCTCAGATGGTGGGAGTCGGGTAGGGTGAAGGAGACAGCGAAGGAGACAGCTGCAAACCTACTTTGGAAGTCAAGTCTGCCTGGTAACCTAAGCCAAAAAACAAAAAAGCTGGAAGTTTTGTACACTTCCATCTAGTGTAGATATTCTGTCACTTTGAGGATTGGTTGAAGGTTGGTTTCAGTAGAGGATACAGGCAGTCATTTCTTCTTCCTTAGTTGTTTTCCACATCTGGGGTTTATGGCAACTGCCCTTGATTCCCTTCCACTATACCTGTTTATCATTTGCTCAAGTGCATTAGATTAGGTCCTTCAAGACCAGATTTTAAGAAAGATGTGCAGATGGACTAAAAACAGTTTGTTTGTTTGTTTTAAAAACAAAAAACAAACAAACAAAAAAAACCTCTTCTAGTGTGAGAACACAACTTAACTCACCTTCTGCCTTCTACTCCTCTATGTCCTTGGCCAGGAAAGGCATCTTCATCTGCCCTGGTGGGAAATGTTTCTTCAGCTTTGAGGCCAAACATCTTTCCTGACATTCCACACAGAGAAGACTCAACACTGCAGCCTGAAAATGATTGGGTTTTCTGAAGAAAATATGAAAAAAAAAAAAAAAAGAGAGAGAGAAAAAAATATTATTGGCGGAATAATAAACATGACAGAGCTTATCCAAAACAGCAGCAATCTCTGGCAACTTCTCAGAACTGGCAATGCAAGCACTTGCCCAGAGAAGTGCCCTCAGGAGAGAGCCACAACACAAACCAGGCCCCTAGGCTGGCTTTGGGCTGTGTCCTTTCATCAGTAACACACAGCTCAGGCCAACCTTTAACCAGGAAAAGGAAAGGGAGGTGGCTGCTACTGAGTCACTTAAGAGTGAAAAAAATGTTAGTTACAATAGGGGAGAATGAAGACTACTTAGAAAATTCTGTGGGGCAGAATATTTTGAGAGTATCAGGTAGGGCTAGAAGTCAATATAAGGGTGTTGTAGATACTCAGACTGGCTTTAAACAAGTTAGCTGTATGGTACAGCCAAGGACATGGCAATTTTAGCACCACATTATCCATTATCAGCCGGAATACGAGCATGACCTTTCTATTCTCTTTCTCAGGAGAGCTTAGCAGCCTGTGCTGCTTTTGCTACCACGCTCACAGCCATGGGGCAGTTAGTTGAGCCACAGCTGTATCAACATTTGTCCATGGGAGGAACAGAAAAGCCCTCACAGCTGACTTACCTCCACACATAACACCTCCTTGGCAAAGCAGCTGGGTCCAAGATCCCCGCCCTCTCTGGCAAGCCAAAAGCCGCCTTTACTTGAGACTGCAGGTAGAGCCCGAGACTGCAACTGCCACCACACAACGTTATGCCAGTCAGAAAAGTCATGTGGAGGAAGGTGAGGGGAAAAAAAAAAATCCCCGAGAATTAATCAAGCCATCATCAGTGGCTTCAGGTACAATAACCGCACAAGAAAAACAAATAAATCAACCCATGGTTAAAAATAGCCTTTTTGATTACTGTCTTCAGTCTTCGTCTAAAGACAGCATAACGACACAGTGTTCTCTCAGGAACTAACCCTTGTCCAATATTTTACTGCTGCTGCCCTTAGCACGAGTCAATATTGCAGAAGATGGGTAGGTAGATGGATGGCAGGCGAAGGATGCCTGCACTGCACACGTTTGTTCTGCGGGGCCCGGGACGCTGACCACGGGGATGGCAGGAGGGACCCCCCTGCAGTCAGCCTGGTGCTGAGCACCTGCCCGCGTGGCCAACAGCCACGCCAGGGGAGCGTGGTGGTCAAACAGCCATTGAAAACGCAGTTACTGTTCGTTTGGGACGACTGACTCTTAGACAACAGCCGCACGGAGGCCTTGGTCTCGGCAGGGCCTGCAGCTCTGTACCCCTTGGAGCCCGTGCCTGCCTGGCCGCCCTCGAACGCTGCTGAAATAAACCCGCAGCCCTGTCGTGCCAGGGTCAGGGGCCATTGCTGGTCAGCTCCGGTAGCGTTCAGGTTCACCTAGCATTCAGAAACAGGAGAACTGCGAAAGGCATAGAAAAGCAGCACTTCTAGCACATTGCTAATTTTGTAACTCCTCTGCATTTATTCTTAAACGTTTAATCATCTCCACAAGAAAAAACCACTTTCATTGGTGTTATCATTTCTAGCAGATTCTGTACAAAGTCCAGTAGCCTAAAGAAAAAACCTAAGCGTAACACACAAAAATACAACAACAAAAAAAACTAACAACCAGCTACGGTAACAATTACAATCTCTGTCACTTCACTTCCCCAATCTGTTGGCACAAGCCATCGGCATCAACCCAGCAGAGGGTCTAACTGCTGCTGCAGACAAGAAAACTTCTTGGGAAAGAGCCCACGGTTCGTGCCAGAAGGGACACCCACCCATCCCACGCATTGCCATGCATTCATCCCTGTCCATCCCTGTGCACCCCCATGCAGCAGTGGGGGCAGCCACCCCAACGCTGAAGGTGCCGCATCCCCCTCGAGCCACCGCTCTTCACTCCTCTGCACAAGCCGTTCAGGAGAGTTATTTATGGTTCAGGCTAATGCTAAAAGTGTTTAAAGGGTCTGTAAAGCCCCTTTCAAACACTGATAGCGAGCACTTTAAATAAATAGCCCCAATTATTCAGTAAATGTTATATAACTAAGTTAGCATCATTATAATTGTGGATGTTCCCATTGTCCACATAAATATCTAATTCTTTCTGGAACCCTACTAAGCTCTCGGCTTCAATTAAATCTCAAGGCAGTAAATGTAATAGGTTAATCATAGGGCTTGTTTTTAAAAACCCAAGTGTCCTTGGTTAATTTTAAATGTGGCATCTTCCCACTTCAATATCTTCTCGAGAAAGGGCAAATGAGCACCCAGTGTCTGCTTTCATACTGTTCCTTATTTAAATACACTCTTCCTTATCTTTCCTTTATTAATCGTCCCAGTTATCCCAGCCCTTTCTGTCTGTCCTCGCAGGAAAGTTTTGCCCTGAATCTGGCCCGGGGATAAAAAGCCCCCACCTCATTGTGTGAAGTGCCCATCACGTTTAGCCTCATCTCACTAGTGCCGGCAAGCAGTGAAGTAGTTCATCCTCACCTAGCTGGGCACTTGCACTGCCAGGCCTTATGTCTCCCATATGGTCAGCTCAGATGTGCAGTCTTTTCTTTCCTGCCTTTATTGGAGCAACATAATCGTCTCTGCACCATTATTCAGAATCATACAAACATCATTTTAAGTGCAATGCAGGGCCAGTTCCTCCTTTTATTCAATGAGAAAAATCGCCCTGATCATGCTCCTTGCGTACAGTTTTTGTTTGGTTGCTCCAGCACTCACTGGCAGCTCAGCGTTGATCTAAGATACACAACCAGTAAATCTAAGGTTTGATTATACAGAAAGACGTTCCAGAAATAGATGGTCCCAGAGTAGCCTGATTTATCCAGACTAATTTTTTTTCAGACCACTGACCTCACTTCTTTTGCTCAAGAATGTTCTCATCAGTCCAAGTATCATCAATACTGACAGCAACACGTCCCCGGCCCAAAACTCCACGTCCTCCTAGCTGTCAGGCTCAAGGAGGCTCAGAAAAACCGGAGGAGTGAGGGTGGAAAGGCCCTGAGTGTGCAGACAGCACGTGGCACATGGAAGGGTCCTGTGGCAAAGCCCTGCACTGGGGTAGCTCTTCTGAAGCCCTATGCAGCAAGTCATCGACAGGAGAACAGTGAATCACAGCACCTCATTCAGTGGCTCCACACACCACAGCCCCAGTCAACAACCACATGCAGACAGAAAGTCACTGTTCAAGAGCCTCTAGATCTACAGAGTGCTGGTTTCTTCCTTAAACGTAGCGAGTCATAATTAGGACTGGGGTTGTGCCTCCCTGCCCTACTCATCCATCAGCATGTGTTTCTGGCCACCCCTGTACAATTTGGCCAAAATGACGAACTCAGTCCTTCCATTAAGTAATGGAAGGAATCTCACTGCAATATTTAGGTATTTCTGCAAAGTAATAAACACTAGTGCATCATGGTGACACACCAGACTGAGAACGCACTGGACCATGTGCAAGTCTGGTTGCAAAAAAAAACAGTTTGTATCAGGTAGCAATAAACGCACAGCTTGACCTGAACATATCAATGATGTATTAATCTCTGACTTATATCTTGCTTCTTTGGTTGGTATAAGTCAATATAACCCACCCTTATTGTACATATCCACAGGTATGTCATGTTCCTCTAACTGCTTCTGGAATGGACATCTCTACATATCTCTGCTGTTGGAATACATATCTCTGCTGTCGAAATACAGACATTAAAGTGAAGTTTGTGGAAATATAATTCGAGTCCTTGAAAACTACTGGGCGGGAGATATCGGGTTTATTTCCAGAAACATTTACATGACACAGGGGCATATGAGTTAAACCAACAAAGGGACACAACTCAGACCTTTCGTATTCTCCCAAAGGGGAATCTACGTCATTTAATGGGCCCTGCTCTGCCTACAAACCCATTTTCACAAGCCTTCAGTAGCTTTCATCTTCCTTGTATATTTTAAATTAGGATTTAGGTCATTCAGCTTGTGAAGGAACTGACTGCGGCACAGACTGAGGGCACCACCAGCTCCCCAGTTCTGTAAACTAGTGATTCCCAGCAGTCCTGCAAAAACACAGACCCACTGAGCTTTGCCAAATTAGATGGATATTTTGCAGTCACCTTCCCTTGCCTGGATTATCTGTAACGCCAACAGCAATACTCTGTTTCTAATGAGATTATATTTCATCTTCTTCAAACTCATGTAACTTTCCTTTTGATCTACCCTGTCAGTTGGCAGCTAACTTCTTCCAACAGAGCCCTGCCCGCTCCACGTGCCCTGTAGATCACACAGTGGCTCTGAAATGTTGGAACGCCGCTGTCTGACAGTACAGGCCTCATGAAAAAGAATGGGCCAACAAGAAAAGTAGCAACAGACTTGCAAAATGTTAGTTCAAGCTCATGAGCTGCTAAAGACAGTGTTGGATAAGTTATTAAACTCCAGAGTTTTCAGGTGATGAATGGCACAGCTAAGCCCCACCTGGGATTTGCAAAAGTATCAAGGCTTTTGTTTGAGAAAACCTGTCTCTTACCTTTTCTGTGACTGCATTTGCCAATGGTAAAAATGAAGATAGAGACCTTTTCCCATCTCATAGGGCTGCTGTGAAGAAAAATCAACTGAAAAATGATGGCCCTATGGTAATGGAGATTCTTTCAATTTTTGGCTATTTCCTCAACTGATGGATTTATTATTGCATAGAACATACATGATAGAATGAAAATACATATATTCATCAATATATTTCCATTACAAATGCAGACCAGCACTCTTATTTTTGGCTATGATAAAGCACCGAGTATTTCAGAGTGGGATCACTTCTCCCTCTTTATTAATAATCTCCTATTGTGAACAAGAATATCATTTTTCTTACACCTTTAGGGAACAAACAATTTTCCCATTTTCTACAACACTAATACTTTTAATGGCTGTAAATTGTGCACACATAAGAAATGAAAGATCCCTATCATTTCAATCTACATGAAAAAGTTTCAGCTGCCGCACTTACCTTATTCTGACTCACTGGTTTTAAAATTACAGGAATGCTCCCACAGATCTTTTGAATTAAAATAAGTTACAGCTTCTGGTTTAAACAGAGAAGTTAGCCTCCTAAGGTGGGCAAATTAATGCCGTACAAATCCAGCATTCAGTCTAATACTGAACTTCTTTTGGTGCTCTCAAGAAATTATTTCCTGAATTTCATTTTATATCACTGCACAGTCCCAGCCTTCAAAGAGACAGTGGCTGGAGCCCAGAAGAGACACAACACGTACTGACCTGATTCCTGCAGAACTGCTCACCTGGATTTGGGACAACCCAAGTGATCCAGCATGTGTTCCACACTGAAGTAAACATTTCTGGAGACAGTTTGAGCAGTATTCTCACTCCAGGTGTATCAAATGGCCCATTTTGAAGCTGGGCATTGATATATCACCATATCAGGCAGCAAGAACATCCCTGTTCCACACTAGGAGCACTGGTACCTGAATCAGAGTTGGGGACATCTTGACCAAACTCGTTGACAAGCAACAAGGGGAAAGTAGCAGCTGCAATGAGAGTAGGGACTACCCTGGTTCCTCTTAAAACCATCCATGTGCTGCAGTGCAGACCCCACACCCTTGGCCAGGATTTACCCTGCAGGTAGGGACCAGCCTTGGGTTGCTGTATTTGTATGCGATCTCTTACTACGCTCTACAATGCATCACTAGCACGTGGACCTCTGGTAGCTGCCTGGACGTGCCCCCTGCATCCTAACGGTGACACTGCCGCTAGTCAAATTACTCCACCTGGAGTAAATGCACAGATATGGGCCACCCTAGGATTTTTCTGACAGTGAGACTTTGCTGAAAAAGGAAACATGCAACTAATGTGTGAGTACTTAACAATCATGCAGACAGTTGCTTCCAGTTCCCAGGCCTATGGTTTCCAACCACCCCTCTCCAACATCCATTTGCAGCCTTCACATAATGGAGTAACATGCACCCGAAACCAGGAATGCAGGCACAGGCTGCTTGCACTCTGTGCCTGAAGACTGCTTCTGCATGGAGCCTGTGTCCTTTTATTAAAGGTCACATATCATGCACAATGTCAAAATACAACTTGTCTTCTGAGCTGATGGTGGAATATGTCCCAAATGAACCTCAGAAACCTCCCAGTAGGTAGCAGAGGGCAAAGAGTTTGTTCCTTGCAGTAGGGGAAAAAAGGGAGAGACAGGCAGATGTCCCCAGGGAACAGATAAATGCAGAAAGTTCAGCTTCTGGAGAAGAACAAAACATTCATAATACAATTACGGCAGAAGGGGAAGAAGACTGATAAACTAAAGAGCCTTAACTCACTCCCCAAGTTCGAAGTGGCAATGTGCTCACTGCTTTAACTTTCCACCAAGATTACAGCTGTGTGACACTGGAGCCTATGAATTTAGATAGCTCATTGGTTGTAGGAGACTAAACACGTATCCGTATCAAGTATGTTTTCAGATCCTTCAAACATGAGGAGAATTCAGGTAGATTATCATGTGCTACTGCCACCCGGAGTCTCCGACACAACTCTGAATTTCTATTACAGCTTTTACACATAACTTTCAGACTTCATTAATTCTGCTGGAATTATGATTCGTCTTTCACTTTTTTTAAGGTTATGTGTGACAAAAAAATTATGCTTTCAATTTGTAAAACCAAGTACCTACGTGGGACCTGTCGCCACCAACAGAAGCTCCAAACAATCACAATGATGGGGTTAATTGGCATTTTAAAATAAATCACTGCCTCCAGATTGATTTATTTTCCCCCATCTCTTTACACAACATTGCTGCATTTCTCTATAATTATTCAATGCTAAGTTCATGGTTTTGAAGCAGACGACTGCCGACTTAGGAAATGGTGTTTGATTTGTTGCCATGGAAACATCTTGCTGTAGATGTACTCTAATCCCATGACAACTCTGTCTCTTAAGAACCATTTTTTCTGACATAATAAAAATCTGATCAAGGTCAGATTTAATAACAATCTCAGTTCCCAGACTTTATTTTGTAAAGGTTTAGCAGAGAGTTGTGGGGTTTTGTTGCATTTTTTTTTTCTTTTCTTTTTCTCCAAAGGGAACCTCTAAAAACTTTGTTTTTTTTAGCTGGATTGGAATTTATTCCCTAAAATACATAAACCTGGTGTGGTGTCATGTTAATTTACAGCGCACCTTTTGTTATTGTATAATTACATCATTAAAGGAAAGTTTCTTGTAATTGTTTATATTGCCTTGACAGATGTTAACATTTTACATAACATTGTTCCTGCTAATACATATGTTTGGGATATCAATAATGCTTATCGTTTTCCAACAACTGGTGTTTACATAGTAGCAAATGCCAGTGTAACTTAACTCTCATTTTGTACTGTAATATGTGTCTGAACTGTTTATCGCAGCACATTCAAACCTGGAGGACTGGAAACAAATGTAAATGCTTGACGTGTTCCACCATAAAATAAAAACAATATACGTACTAGAGAGTCATATTAACATTAAAAAGTAACTTAGCAATGAGGAGCTTGCCAAGAACTCATGTACGAGTTTGGGGTAGGGCTTTTTCCCCCTCATCGACACATCTCCTTCAGCAGTTTGGTATCCATCAGGGGCTGAAGAGTAATAGCTACACGGTTATCTGCAACTCAGATAACTGACTTAAGGTTGGACTTCGAAATACAGTTCCTGACAATACTGACAGACACACAAGCAGATTTCAGAAAAACCTTTTCCTCAATTTCATTCCAATCTTTGGGTGAATGTGTCCTCGGGAACATATGGGCCTAATTCTTTCACAGCAGTGGTACAAATTCATGTCAGCCTTGGTCATTGAGTGAAATCCTGACAGCACCAGAGCCAGTGACAAACCTCCCATCCATTTTAATCAGATGCTTACTTGGATGGTGTTACCTTTGCTGTTCACTTGGGGACACAAGAGGAAATGAAGTTAAATCAACATCTGCATCTGTGCTACTTGTCTAAGGTCCCTTTATACTCCATAGAGAGAAAGGGGCTTGTTTAGCATGTCGCTCATCTCATCTTAGAGAAGGCACAGAAAGATCAGACATCACATTTATGTAGTCTTACACCTGTCAAAGGAGGTGTCCATGGCTTTGGATTATCACAATATAATTACCTCATTCTGCCAACATGAATAATGGTCCTGGAATTCCTTAATAAGTTGCATCATAATTCGTAGCAGCAGGACTGTGGATACCTGTATTTCTTCTTACTACCACAGCACACATCTTTACACAGTTAGAATCCCTTTCATCTATATCTTCCTAGCCACCCAACACTGGACCATTTGATCTGCTCTGGAAATCATTACTGCATCCTTGTCACTGATCTTCACCCACCTGTATTAGAGTAGAGTTTTGGATCCTTTTACAGACTATGGCGAGCTAGGCAAGAGACTCTGCGGGATAATCCCTACCTCAAAAAGAGCACAGCGGTCTCTTCCCAGGATGGTCTTTGTTGGTCTCTGGTGCAGTCACTGTCAAGTTCAACCACTGAAATTATCACAACAAAGACGGTTTAGGGAAGCATTGTAGAAACATAAGCAGTTTGTTCTGCAGATGTTTGCGTACTGTCATGCAATGTTGTTGCTGAAACATATGAAATCAAAGAAATTATCATTTAAAATATGAATTGGGGCAAATTTTGTACATTATTGACTTGCTCATAAACAACAGCTTTGCCATTCTGATTTTCAAGTGTGACACAGCAGGTAGACTATAAGCCCTTCTTACAGTGCAGAAAGAACTGAGCTACATCTGTTCTTTGACATTACAGGTGATAAAGTATCACTTTGATGACCCAACTGAGATCAGAGCACATCCCAGGTACCAAATAGACACATACTAAGATACAGCTCTGCCCTGCAGAGTTCTCATATTAAGTGTCATAAGATAGAGAAAAATAATTTTTTCATATTCCCATATGGAAATTCAAGGAGTAAAACCCAGAATGTAATTACAAGATTGACTTTCTTTGTTTTGCATTTATTAGTATAAACAAGGATTTGAACAATCAGTATTAATGTGACCAAACATGAAAAGTTGAAATAGCCCCAGTGAAGATTATACTGTGGCATGTAAATCATGGCGAGCACAGTCCTGTGGCTCACAGGCACAGAAAGCACTTACTGATATTAGGGCTGCAGAACTTTAAGGCACCAGGCAAAAACCATGTGCCCATGCATACATTTACACACACACACACACACACCCCCACCCCAAAAGATGGTTTCTGCCCTGGAAAGCAAAGGGTCCTATGAGGATTTGGCTGCAAGATCCATGTGTCAGTAAATATAGCATCATTGCACTGTCAGCCCTTCAGCATTCAATTGTCTGGTGAAGATGCAATATAACAGAAAAGGCCACCCCCAGGACAAGTAAGCCAGGCACTCCACAGCAAAGGGAGCAGCAAATCCCATTTACTCAGGCTGCCCTGCCCTCTCCGGCAAGATAGCCAGCGAGAGTGTTTGAGCGCTTCCTCGTGCCTACCTTCGAGCCTAAGGAAAGAGGGTTTTAGTGACTTATCACAGTGTGTAGACCAATACTTTACAATAGCTAAATGGTACACAAGCACAGAACAAAAGGACACTATCAAAACTAAAGAGCTTAGAACTTGCTTCTGCATTAAAAATGATCAATGTCTATTTTTCTTCTTTCGCTTACACCAACCGCACTCTCTAATCTGCCCTGTTAAACACCAGACCTTGATCACTAACTACCAAGGATAAGTTACAGACAGGGACATCAATTCCAAGTATCAGCTGATTTTCTATTATTTTCTTTTGGAAAGAAAGTCAATGCTTGGCTATTTTTACTCAATCCTCTTCTACTGAAAA
>VZSV01000011.1:2050511-2076299 GCA_013398735.1 Nothocercus julius | reverse complement strand
TTAAGAGCCCCTATTTGGACCACTGAGAAAAGCAAAGTTGCCTTGACAACTGTAGCCATCTTTGGAGGGCAATTCTTTTAGCAGAGCACAAAGCTGGTTTAATTCCTCATCTTCTCCCTCTGTGTATATAATCCACCCCCCCCCAATTCCCAGGTAAGGTTTTGCTATGCATACTCTGCTTTTTTGTTTGGTGTACACCCAAGGTGCAGCCTGATTCTGTTGACAAAACCTGAAGTTTTATTAGTTGTTATTTGATTCTAAAAAGCATTTCATATTAAAATTTTCAGATTTAATTGACAGATATTCAATTTCAAAGTCCTACTCCCCTCATCATAAATTGCTAATAGTATTTTATTTGAAACAGAGCTAACCTAATAAACAGATGAAACTTTGTTGTCATTTCAACTGCTCAGAGCTCTGGGCTGTATATAATTGCTCTCTTCATTTTACAGTTCTTCTGCTTCAGATTAAACTTTTTCAGGATGTCGCAATGCCAAAACATGCATTCTAACAGGAAATCAGCATCAAAGGTAATGGGCTCACATACATCTTTGATGCTTTGAAACCAGAGGAAGAGAAGTAACTGTTTAATTTACAACAGCTATTGTAGAGGAACAGGGGAGGGGAAGAAACCAAAAAATGGGAATAAGGGCTACAAAGGAGGATTTAGCACTAGTGTTGTAACGCATGATCTCAGCGCGCCGCAGCACGAGCGGCGCAGCGCGCTGCCCTTGCGCGTGACCGTGACTCCCTCTAGCGCTGGCCCGGGGGCTCTCCCGGCTGCCGCGTTCCCGACCTGCGAGACGCGCAGCAGGGTCGGGTCCCCTCCGCGTGCAGGCCCCTCTTCTGCAGGGGGGCTGCCCTAGAGCCCCTAGGGATGCAGGTAGGGAAGGTAACACTGGGCTCAGAGCTACTCGATGCCCCGTCTGGGGGGCAAACCCGGCGTGCTGTTAAAACGGGTGGCTGACTCCACAACTTCCTGAAGGAAAGTTTGACATTGGCATCAAGAGGAAATTGTTACAAAGCTTCATTTGGTAAACCTGCCAAGACAGGGATGGAAAAGGCATTAGTGATGTTCCTTCTCTATGTGATGCTCTGAACAACATTCATATTGAAAAGACAGAAAACCTAGGGAGTTATTTTCAGCAATGAAACAAAATACTAGCCCAGTAGAATAATAACCATCTATGATAAAAACTTGTTAATAATGGGGGGGAGTGTTTCCAATAAAGGATTAGAAACTTTCAAGCAAAACAGACATTTTGCACTAATCCTTTTGCTGCAATTTTCCACTGAATAATGGAAAATAAATTCCAAATCCAAAAAGGATTTCATGAAATTTTATAGCTCTAGTTATAACAGCAGACAGCACACACATCTTCTCATCCACCTTCATGGGAATCAAAGTATAAATTTATGACAACAGCACCGTAGAGAAGTATAATAAATCATGGAGACTCCACCCATCCTGCAACCATTCTCAATAAGAGGTCTTCTCACGTACGTATAGTCCTTCAGTCAGAGGCACAGAGCCTGGATTTTGATATGCGGGTACACCCTTGCTTCTTCCTCCACCTCCAGTGTCCAGCACATGTCTTTGAGAAAGAATTCCTACAAGTTCTGACTTCTATTCACCTCAAAACACAGAACTAGCCATTTTTATTTCCTCACTTTGGCCTTGTAGATTAGTCAGGGAAGTTGTGGTAGATAAGGTCAGAACAGATCCTTCCCTCTAGGCAAGAGCACACACTGACCACCTAAGGCAAAATTCAGCCTTTAGGGATACTGCTGGATCCCTGTATCAGGTTACTAAATAAATATATGGAGCAAGGGCTTGGAGTCAAGACAAAAAAGATACATGTATGTGTGTACACATGTATAAACACACAGGGAAAGACAGGCATACAAGATTAAGAAAATAGACTTAAAACATAATTTTAAACAGCTCATGAAGAGCTATAAATTAACCTAGTCATATGCCTCTTTGGCTCAGTGAAATATTTTCTTCCCAAATTCAGAATTCTTCGACAAGAAACAGGAACTTATTCATGGCATTTTTTTTTTTTTCATAAAAGAAAAAATTAATGGCAAATATCCCCATTTTTCCATTAAAAAAGACTACTGTTTACAATAAACAATACAAAAGCATAGAGATTTTGATAAGCTTTTTTAGTTACTCTTTGAGATGCTTAAATAAAGACTGGCCCCTTCTGAACTGGACAATAACAATTTATTATTATTATTTGGGAAAAAAAACACTGGTGCATTTTGTCAAGTGGGCCAGTGTAATTTTTAGTATAGCCTAAAACATCATGAAATACTGGAGCTTTGGCTCAAATATGTCAAATAACCTACTGCAAGATACTTACTACTCCTAGCTTTAGTCCCCTCTGTTGTAAAAATGGACAATGATACTCCCACTATGTTGAAAAATCACTCTCAAGCCTGTGGATGAAGTAAACCATATGATAATTGCCATCAATCCCAGTTGCATCCAAGCAACTAACAGCAAAACGTGGCTCATCTGCCAGATTAGTGTTTGGATAAACATACATAGCAACAAATAATCAGACAAGAGAAACCTGTTTTCATAGGAATCACATGAAATTACAAGTATATTCATTATACTTTTTGAAGGATAAAAGAAAACGAACATGAGCGGATACATATCTAACTTCTCTTATAGAGTTGCATTTCATTTGTAAAGTCAGCTGGCCCCCATTCCTCCTACTCAGAGGAATCTTTGATAATTCACATGTGAAATTAAAGGCATCTTATTTATTCAGTTATTTATTATTCTCTGTAAAATGAGTTAGGAATTTGTCCCTGTGAATAATGTTAGCCATAATAGTTAATTTACTCCTATTCATTGGCAGTAATAAAAATGTACAAGGGGATGCAGAAACATTATTATTTCTTGCTTGAAGTGCAATTTCATGTGGTGAGAAAAACATGCTAATATGCTGCAAAGTGCTACAGGAATTTAGTTCTCAAAGGAATGGCGGTATTAAATGTATTCTGACAAGAAGGGGCTTTGGAAGGGAAACATTTATCTTCATAAAGTCATTAAATTTACTGAGCAGCACCGCATTCTTACTGCAATCTGCTCACTCCATTAAAGGCAGAGCTGTGGAACGGTCTCTGCTGTATTAGGAGCATCTATATTTTTGAAAATTGTAATAATGGGGAAAGAAGGCTGGGGGGGAATAAGACATCCTTCTTTAAAAGAACCCTCCTGTGTTTAAAAAAAAGAAAAAAAAAAAAGACAGAACCACTCAAAAAGAAGTTTTATTGCCTATCTCCTCAAAAGAGCATACTAAAGAGTAAATTCGGAAGATAAGACTTTAAAACACTGAAATGAGAACTAACGGCACTGAAGGCATTGGCAGAACACTACTGATGTGTGAGGGATGTTCAAGGCAAAGGGGTGGGAAGAGCAGCTTTGCACATTTGTATTTGTCCTGTAACAAACAGCTCATGTTGGAGCATATGGTAATAAAATGGGATTAGAATTAGTCAGCTCTTGAGCTTGGAGATACCCTTTTCAGTGTCTTTTCTCTTGCAGTTAGTTACTTTAGTTCTCTTGTTCCTTGGTAGCTAGATATGTTTCAAGAAAAAAAAAAAAAATTGTGCATATTGCAGTGCTCTAGTAGCATTTTCAATAGTGTCTGTGCTAGTTCAGACAACCCATCCAAGAGCCTGGGTCAATGTCACACCACAGTGATCTACAGGACAAGTGAACAGAAAACTCTTCAGGTAGAAATGGGGGGATTCTCACAGCCAGGAAACACTAGAAAGGATTCATTATTTTCAGGAACATGAATTTCACAAAGTACCAAAGATCTCCAGCAATTTGCTTCAGAAAAAAAGAGAAGAAAAAAATGTTGGAAAACCATAATATTAGCAATGTAAAAAGCCACCCACTCTCATTGCAAAAGAATATGGCACAAAGAACCAGCCTACAGAAGAAAAACAACTTCTTGATCATCAGAACCTGAGCCTCATACATGGCTTGATTCAGTTTACTTTAAGCAAATGAAGAACACAGCCTCCATATCCCTGATCTCTAAAATAGGAAAAAACATGTCTTTTAACTGATTTTGTTCTTAACACATTCATAGCAAGCCTAAAAGACCTTCTCATTTGGCTCATGAAAACAAGAACAGCGTGGTTCTTATTGACAGAACTGACCAGCACCCTTTTCAGAGAGGTTGAACACAACAGGTTTCAAGGGCATGTCAAGCGGTACAGATGATGAGCTTCTCTTTGGGCATTTCCTCCCTGAGGAGACAGTTACCATCAAGGTCCAGAAAATAGAATCGAGCTATGCACTGATTCCTGCATCCAGCAGTACTGAAGGATGACTTCTCAATGGCTTTGGACTACAAGTGCATCAGAAGCACAGACCAGTGTTCTCCCACACTTAATCAAAACCTCAATTAAGATCTGAATGTTCTATACTTGGTCCCAACTCTGGATGTACCAGATAAATAGCTTAGGCTGAACTTCAATTGCATGTAGAATAATTATACAACTATACCAATTTCTAATATACTTGTAGTCAGTTGCAATCTTGCTGTAACAGAAAAGGAAAAAAAAAAAAAAATACTACATCAGGAAACCACAGACTTCCCTAATGGGTTACAGTGCATAATTGAGTATAAAGAATAGTTATTGCTTGAACTACAGTTGAACTGAGATTTCCAGCTTCCCAAGCAAATGTTCTGCTACTGCTGCTAAGCTATAGTAATAATTTCTAATTGTGTGGGTTTTAAGTGAAAACACAAAGAAATGTTGTTCGATTGGTTACAGTAAACTACTCCTTCCAATGCTACCAGGTCAGCGGAACAAATCCTGGAAATCAGAAGTCTTTTATCTAAGCAACAATAGCAGAAACTGGAAACTAATGAGGCAGCGCTGCAGTAGCATCACACCCATTACACAATTAGAGGGACAGCACTGGACACCATGAGATTGTCACACACCTTGCTAATGAACCATGTTTTACACACATTTAATTAATTAATTATGGCTGAAGTCACTCACTGCTAGCCAGCCACTGCTTTATTATACACAAACCTGACCACCTTACAAATACCACACTGGAGTGCTAATGAGCTATAAAGTGGGATTGCATGTTACCAGCAATTTTGTGGGAAATCAAGTAATAAGAGATCAAATATCAACTAAAGGACTAAAAGAGCTTTTAATCCGAGTGAGATAATTAATTGCACCTCCTGTCTCACAGCTTTTCTCGTACTTTATGAGAGAAAAAGCAGCCTTCTCATCAAGATAATTTGATCCTATTGACAAAAACTTCTTTAATTATGAGTGCCACTTAGCAAGTATGACAGGAGATATTATTTACACAGTGGATTCTCCTCAGGATTCTGGTGTACTCCACAGACCTCATTCAAGTACCCAGAGAAGGACCATCACAAAGCCCACAGACTTCATCAGCTAAAGAGATGGAGCATGAGGGAAGAAAGGGAGGAGAAGGTTACAGCTACTGCATAGCAGCCAATCTCTGCAGCTTTCCTAGATGTGATTCATTTCACAGCTGGCCATATGCTTCTCACACCTGTGGAGCAAATAAGCAGGGTGTGTAGTGCACCCAGCCCACCTTGTCAGAGGCCACAAAGAACTGCAGTGCTTGCATTTAAGAGAGGGCAAGGCAAGAAAGTTAGGGTTACTTCCCCAGAACAGCAACCACTCACCTGTACACATGGCCTCCTATGCCTGAAGGGTTAACCCCAGGACCTGTTCATGCTTAGCATACAAATGCACTAATCAATGCATTCTCCATGCACCAGGTGTGTTCGAAATGAAGCCACTAGCAACACTATCCAGCCTGATTTCAGGTGCTTCCAGACTAAGCAGGGATGCACTCTTCCCTTCCTTTATTTTTCTACAGCTATCATTCAAGTTTTCATCAGAGAGTACAGAAAATGACCAGAACATTAAGAGGATCTGGTGTTCAAAAGCCTTCTCAGCCACTGACTTGTTTTACTTGGGAAGGATAGCCTTCTCTGTGCTGCATCAGGAATTTCTGCTTTCAGGGCAAGTGATGGGAGAATGACTGACCACTGATAAAGGGTACAAGCTGAAACACAGGAAGTTCCATCTCCACGTGATGAAGAACTTCTTTCCTGTGAGGGTGACAGAGCCCTGGCACAGGCTGCCCAGAGAGGCTGTGGAGTCTCCTTCTCTGGAGATCTTCCAAACCTGCCTGGATGCCACCCTGTGCCACTTGCTCTAGGTGTTCCTGCTGGAGCAGGGAGGTTGGACTAGATGATCTCTAGAGGTCCCTTCCAACCTCAACCCTTCTGTGATTCACTGAGGTGGCCACTTGTTGGACCTAGAGCCTCTAAAAAGCCCTTCCCCATTCAGCAAGAGTCCTTTGCTGCCGACTCCAGCAGCTGGCCTGTAATTGAAGACACAATCTCTTCTGCTGTAATGGTGTTGGTTTAGGATTCAGATGTTTCTGCCTTCTTTATTAAAGGCAGTAAGAATGAAGGCTGAAAGACTGTTATATAGGTTGTGAAAAAAGAATTAAATGCCAGAGGTAGAATCACTGGTGCAACCTTAGTTCTGTTCCCTTGAGATTTTTTTTTTTAAACCTAATATGTATTTTCTGATAGTTAGGATTAGACATCTGCCCTATTTAGTGAATAGGCTAGGCCTGCAAAGGGGCAAGCTTAAGGTTGCAAGGACAGCTATAAATCTGGCAGCCACAGCTTGATTTCACAGCCTAAATAACACTCTTCCACAGTAAGGCTCTTTGGTGCATGTATGCATATGTGCAAATTATTATAAACCCCTAGGGCTTTGACAGAGCTTTTATTCTACAGTTTTACTTAAACATAGGCTGGCCATGCCTTCCATAGCCCCTGTAAAGTGTCTAAAATAACATAATGAAAGCATACTTCATTTCTCCCTGGATCCAGAATTAAACGCTCACTGCACTTAAAAGTCTTATTATTTTTTTAGTTCATTGGTTCATATGGTCATATCTGTTATCCAATTATTTCCCTTCCTACATGATTTCTTTTACCCCTTAAACCTTCCAGTCCTTCAGCACTCTACAGCCCATCATTAGTTAATTCCTGTTGACTTTTGTCATTTGTACTCTCCCTAATTGGTTTGTCACATTCCTATTTCCTCTTTATTCCCCTTCCATTTTTATTTTCCTACATTCTAGCCTCCTTCCTCAAATTTATTTTCCTCCTACATAAACTATGATTTTTATTGATGCTGAATGCAGCCCGCAGGCCAAAAATAATAGTCAGTCCAAAACCAAGTGACCGCAGTGCTTCAGTTTTTCACAGATTCATTTCAGAGGAAAGAGGTTCTATTTGGTTAAATTTCCTTTGCTATATTTCTAGCTACTGAAGAAGCTGCACATACAATAAATATTTAATAGGAAATCCCCTCCAGCTGAATCCAGGCCCCACAGCATCTCATTACCATGTCTTGGAATAGCATCCTCATTGTCACTTGCTTAATTATGCTAAGAGTTGAATTGTGTGGCTGTTGGGATCAGAAAGTGATTAAATTCACTTGGCAAGACTTTGGATATCTCATTATGATCCTCATTTAGCACTTCTAATTGAGTTCATTTTTTTATTTTTTAGTTTTCTCCAATCCTGATTTTGTGAAAGCTTTTCAACCCTGCTACTACTTCCTTAACTTTTTCCTTTTTTTTTTTTTTTTTATAAATTTTTCCACCTTAAATAAAAAATGATTGAAAGTAATTTGACACCATAGTGCACCACTTATCTTTCTGAACCCATCACCCTTACAGCAAAGGGAAGTGAAACTCCCTTGAGTAGACACTTCATTTCTGATGGAGTTCTCTTTTCTGCACACTAACACTTACTGAGCATATCATTCTGTATTAATGATCATAAATGACAGCTTACTCCCAAGAAGCAATCCTCCTGACCACCACTCTCCTCCACTTTTTCTTTAAAAAAAAAAAAAAAAGTTTGTTAGGTTGGACATGAGTACGTCAGTGCACTGAAGGTGAAGATGAGGATGCTCTTAGAGATAAGGGGGGTTCTGCTTTTAGAGTGGCTGCCTGGTTTGCAAGAAATTCATTTCTGTGAAGTAAACCAGTAGAAGAGCTACATATCATTTCAATCACAATTAAGACCTCAAAAGAAGAGTCAAGTGATGCACAAGTGCCAGATATCTGCACAGGGGGTTAATTTCATCATAAAAAATCAGATGATAGAGTGCTCCAAAAATCAACATACATGTATATAGTTTATCAGCATCTACCTAACTCTCACACTAGTATTGGGAAACCATCTTAATGGCACCATAAGACAAACTCTCATGGCAATAACTATATGCAGATGAAAATAAAGACACTTACACTCCCCAAATTGGCATGAAAATTCCCCAAAACATCCTCATGTGAAAAATACCTTCAATAAATTATGGGAAATGTCTGCACTAATCGAGTTCCATCTCATTGCAGAAACACTGATGAAAATCACAATGAAATACTTACGTAGCCCTAGAAATTATCTGTTGTTCAAGGGTAATGATTATGACTGGCAAGAGTAAGGATAGCGTATCCTAGGACTCCTCCCACAAAAAGAAAACAACAAAAACTACTACTTCTTATGAACATCTATAGAGTCATTACAGCCAAAAAGTATCATTGAAGAGTGGTTGCTACATCTTTGTTCTGTGGAGGTTAAGTCAGGAAGGAAGGTACTTTAAGAATCCCTGGAGCAATTCTGGTTTAAGAATAACAGAAAAAAAGAGTAATAAGAAATGGGAAATCATGAATCATTCCAACACGCAAAAAGGCAGGGACATAAGAGATAATGTCTGCTTTATACATGCAGCAAATGAGATGGAAAAATAGGCTATGTGCCTTGCTCGAGCTTTCACAAAAAGGCCAGTATGACCTGAGAAACGGATCCCATAATGGCAACCTTTTCCAGGCAGAGTCACATTAGGAGACATAAGTTGTGTATCAGCCTGGCACCACCGCCTCCATTCTGCTATACCCAGCACACTAAAAATGTCCAGCAGCTCTTCAGAAGTCGCAACTAGAAAAGCACATAAGCAAGTGTGCTGGTTTTTCTAAAAGCAAATCATATTTCTTTATTTTTCTAAGACTCTTCTTTTGGAGAACCTCTGAAGCATGTTGCCATTCTCAAGTAAGAATGGAGTTTAGCTTCTTTCTTTGCAAGTGCGAATTTACCCTGACAGACTCAGGGCCTGTCAACCACAGCTAACCTTTATTTTTAACATATTGAATGCCACAGAAAGATTAGTCCCTAAAAGTTGCATAAGGATGTCCTAAAGGTATCTTTAGCTACTCTGAAAGTCCAGATTTTGGTGGTCTTACTTAACTTTATGAGCTATTGTAAAAATTTGCTGACACAAACACATGTATCTACTACCAGTTCTTTGAAGTTTATTCATACAATGGTTAAAAAAAAAAAAAAAGGAGGAAAAATAAAAGTCTCAAGGCCACTATTAGCCCTAGGATTTGTAAATCTCCTATGTGCACTTTTTTACTGTCTCTGTTGAAGTTGGTACAGGAGATTGACTTTTAAGGTTGATGGTATTGATCTAATTCACAGCCCTATACTCATTTATCATGATTCTTTAATCAATAGTCTAGCTACTTAAGATACTAGGAGTTTGGGTCCTTATTTATCTAGATGACATTTTGATAGCACCTATCTCCTCAGGGGCTCTTGTCTTTTAGGTCAGCACTTCATTTCACCTCATCTTTCCCCAAGGTGTGCGAGCCAGTGGGAAGGCATTAGTGTCACTTGCCCCAGGGTGCGTTTGGGTACGGCAGGCCCATGTTTCAGGCTCCTCAGCAGGTTTTATGACCATAAATGCATATAGGTCAGGTGCTGAGCTGGTGAAAATTGACATCCTTTCAGCAGAGCCCCTGTGATTTTCACCAGCCTCAGCTCTCTCCTTCACAATTCATGTAGGCACCTTTGCTTTATTTTTAACAAGATAAAAGGAGCTGTTAAGCTTAACCAAGTATGATCTCAAGTGCAAAAACCACAATACTCTGTCTCACCGCCTTTTCCTTCCTTAACATCAAAAGCAAGCAAATGGAGATGCTTCCTGTCAGTCTACTCAACAAGAGACTTAGACGCTCCAGGATGAACCAGTCCGTCTGGAGCACTCAGTTTTCTAACTGCTTTAGAGTAAATGTTCTCCAGTAAAAGCTCTCTGAAGTTCTCATACCCACATACACGCTGGTAATGAGATTACCACAAAACCACACTCATGTGTTTAAGCACAAGTTCCTGGCTCAGTTATTCATGTTCCAGGAAGAAGCAAAGGTTAGTTGACATCTGCCCTTTACTGCAGAAGGCTTGAGCCACACACCTGCGCTGGCAAAGACCCTTGTGTAGTCCAGTAAAAGAAAGCTAAGAATAGGACAGGATAACTTGGGGTCAGGCATGCGATTAACCTTGATGCCAGATCATAGACTGTCTCTAACTTAGAGGCACAAAGGCCCTAGGTTGGGGTGAAGACATGGAAGCTACTTCCAGTTACACAACTGGACATGTGGTCTCCTGCAAACAGGCTTTTTATTAGAGAAGTTAAAGTTCTTTGTTTTCACACAAGAAGATAAAGGAGAGAAGTTTGAACCTTGAAAGTAAATCTGTTTGCATGACAAACAGCCCTCAACCTCTTATTGCTCCAAAACTGAATGTAAGCATTCAATATTTTGCACACCTCAGGTCAACTGAGACACAAACACCCACTTTTTTTGTTTTGTTTTTTTTGTCCACAGCTAAGCTCCATCTTTCCAGCGGTAACCTAAGCATTCCCTCTGACCAACTTCACGAAGAGCTCTGCCAAAAATTCCCAGTCCCAAATCTTTGTACAGAGACGAGTGACGAACAGAGCAGCTTTCCCCCCAAGAAACACGATCTACAACATTTCAGGGAACAGTAAATCATGGAAGTTGAAGGGATAATGTTTCTGGAAAGGAGATAAGAGTCCAGTCCCCTAGAGGCAACGTGTTTTCAGAAGTCTGAAAATTCACTAGATAAAACATACGTTACATATGTTACAGGGAAACACTGTTAACCAGCACCCCCCACCAGAAATGCTTACTTTAACTGGGCATTCATTTTATAAACTCTTCCCATAGCACTGAAAGCTTGGGGATTATCTCCACTGAGGTCAGTAAAGTTGAAGTGGCACAGTATGGTCTTGCTACATCCATTCCCTAAAACTCTATGAACTTCTCGTGAGTTGCATCAGAAAAAAAAAGCATATGCCATTGTTTTGGAAACGTGAGCAAACAATTCCAGTCCTCACTTCCACCCTCACTGATGGATGTTCCCTAAACCCTCTACAACTCCTTGTGGATGAGATCTATTCCTGCATTCAGGCTTCACGGTCACTTCAGCCCTGCATGTAACCTTAGGTAGGACAGAGGTGGTGCCTAAACCTTCCGCCAGACCTCTGGGCAGACGGGTGAATCTCACTCAGTCCATTTCTGAAATTCATAGCTTCTCAAATCAATGCAACAACTACAGCTGCTCCCTGACACGCAGAGAAGTGTTGACTTTAAGATGGTCTGTGGCAGGTTGTATCTCAAAGACAGAATAAATAATGTGGGGTGACAGATGCTTTCATAGCTGTTTTTGCATTGCAGAACTCACACAGCACATACATAAATACATCTACCACACGTGCAAGAAAGATTTCATTTACACATTTCCTTCTTGTCATATTTAATTCACACACACACACTCGTTCAGCCTCCTATGTTCCAACTTGGCTAAATCCATGCTCACCAAACTATCTTCCCTCAGCACTGCAACATCCTAAGGGCACACAACTGAGAGGAGACGGAAAGCCTATTAAGTGATGAGGATACAGTGTTTACAAAAATTAAAATGTGTGTCGGGTATGTGGGAAAGAATGAAAGAAATTTCAAGTGCTGTATTGAAGTGTGCTGAATAATTTTAAAATATTAAATCAAGGCCTTAATTACGATGTCTCTAATCTCATACAGTCACACTTCACTTTGAGGCAATTTGTGATTAAATAATAATACTTTAAGGCAAATAACAACACTTGGCACTTTTATAGTGCCTTTTGCCTAATTAGTTTGGGATTAGTTCCTTCGCATTGGGTATGGGGCTTTGAAGATATAAAGTGCTAAGTATCATTATGACCTGAGGATCTCAAAGCATTTTACCCATATGCATTAATTAAGCCTCAGAGCACTCCTGTGAGGTAGGTGACTATTTTAGGATCCCTTTGTGTTCAGGCATGCCCAAATGAAGAAAAAATTGGCCGCTCTTTTTAAAACTAGAGCCTCATTCTGCCAGCACTCAGGCACACAACCTGCCTTCAGGTTTAAGGGTAAGGCTCTTGCATCAAAAAGCTCTACAATGACAGCTGGGCATTCTCAGAACTGCCAAAAAATCAGATCATTACTCAGTACTTAGGAAAAACACATACAGAAGTTGATTCCCATCTAGAGGAGCCCAAGTTAGAAAGCTATCTCCTCCTTTCCCTGGCAAAAGTCTAACAGAACCAAGAGCGAAACTGAAAGGTGCCGTCAGCTCAAACCCATGGATCTGAGTGGCAGTCGGACATAAAACCACAGGCCGTGCTACAGGCTGAACAGCCCTCGGGCCTTCTCCACAAACATTCACCTCCTTTCTTCCACAAACAGCAGAACTTGAGGCAGCCCAGGGATCATGGGCTGTTACCAAAGCAAAGAAAGGAAACTTCTTCCTTTTTAGTTCATCCATTATGAAAACATAAATCAGCACTAAGAAGGCTGCAGCATCTTCATTCTTTTTATAATTAATATTGTACCTGAAGCAGTCACCTGCAGAAGAAAGAGGTATGAAAGGATTTCAACTTACTTTGATAATTAAGGGTATTTAGTGTCCTTTAAACATAAAGTTTAAAGAAGAGAAAATCCACAATCTGCCTGAATGTTCTTAGTTCAACAAAGTCTTGGAGTTGACAGCTAATAATTAATTAACAATGAATGGTGTCTTTCAGCCTGTCACCATGATTGACACTATCATCTTCGGAAAAGTGAAAGATTTGTTAATGTGGCAGACTACAGTCTGGGAAACATTAAAGCTTCACAATTCCCACTGCTTACAGCTAAATGCTTGACATGACAGGTTAGCTCGCTTGAAAAGAAAAGGAGGTGAAGAGAACAGCAGCAACCTCTGCTGGTAGAAACACAGTTTCCTCTCAGAAAAGTGATTTCGCTAAAGACGGAAGAAATTAGGGATCAAAGGACCTGCCTGGCTCAGAAAATCTGGCAGTTACAAATTGCTGGCGGCTGGGTCAGCAGCCTGGGAAGCCTGGAGCTGCGAGCTTGCCCTTTCGCCACAGCCCCTGCGAGCACCCCTGGTCCTGTCAGAGGCAGGACACGGGGCCAGACGGGCCCCGGGCCCTTCTCAGCTGGGAAGATCGCTGCAGCTGCCATCAGGCAGGATTACTGAGCCCGGCCGTGCTGCTCCTGCTTCATCCCAGCACAGTCAGCAACACACGAAATATGGAACAGCTCTCTACTACACTCGGCAACCAGGAGCTCCTTTTCAATTATACGTATTTGTTGATTTTTTTTTTTCTAATCTTGTTTTTGCAAATACTGTAAAGTGCTGTGAAATATGTGTTCTAGCTTAAAATAACTGACCTAATTAAACTAATTAAGCAGCAGAAAGATACTGTACCTGCTGATACTACAAACTATGAATCCTGCCATCTTGCCCGCTCAATATTGCAACTGCCGACCACAGGCCCAGCTTCTCCCCACGAACCTGCCTCCCCAGCTTTGACTCTTGACTCTCCTTCAGTTTCACCTCTATGACCTCAACTTTTATGCCGGTGCTCCGAGCTCTTGGCTACCTACCTGCTCGGCCTCCCATCTTCAGATCTGTCTTGACCCTGGCAGGGGTCCTGCTTCCTAACTATCCTTATTAGCTCTGCCCACTTTCTTCACCTCATTCCTTCATTATTTCGGTCAGCTTTTCCACAATTCAATTGCATCAGATACCTGTTACACTTGGAAAGTTTATGTGCCTCAAGTTCTGCTTACTATCTTCTTTTCTGTCTCTTCCATGTATAAAGTAGTTTATTTTCCTTGGTCTCTTCAACTCTTGTCTCTTTTTCCCTTTCTCCCATAACAAGGTACTACCTTCCATCCCTCCATATACGATGACCATCATTTTCACTGCTTCTGCTCACTCACTGAAGAAAGCCACTCCAGCAGAATTGTGAAGATGAAATAACTTCTTGCATTAATAGTCCATTCTCTCTGTCATTTTCCTAATAAAGTTTGTTTCTCTGATTAAAATAAATGCACAACCACAATCTATTCTGTCTCCTATTCTTTACCCACACTGGATTTTACCAACTTTCTTCCAAGAAAGGGTGGACACTACACTTTTGAACTTCAACCATGCTTTAACATTCACCTCTACCTTTTCCCTCCTGCTTTTCCATCAGATGCAGAAATGACTTTGCTTCTACTAGCTCCTTCACCTCCTCATGAAGTCTTCTCATCCTCATGTCACTTCTTATTCTCCTCTGGTTCTTCTGGTTATTCAGTTTCTATCACCTCAGGAATTCCCCACACTGACTCTTCTTGCCTTTCCACCTGTTAATCCACACTGCTTCTTCAGAGTCTTCATCTGCACATTTTGCTAATTGTGTCTGTATAACCTTTTTTCCTGCCTTTTGACACAAGAACTAGTCCATCCTTCTGTCACATCGGCTTTCTTCTCTTCAGCCTTGCCAATATAAACTTCTCCTGCTGCCATTCCTTCCAGACGGTTCTGCGAATACCTTTTTTCTTAGCTCATCTCCTTGATCATGTGTCACTGTTTTTCTCCTTCGTCCTTGGGCTCTCCCTTCTCAGTTATTTACGAGTTGTTTGCCTTAACTTTGGAGGCCACGTATGATTTACTGACACTTCCCATTTCCTCTCATCTGCTCCCAAGATGTCAGTTCTTGCCTACAATCAGCCCTTGGCACCCAGCTTCTCCATTCTGTACCTTTGAAAATTAGGACTTTCTTGCTTTCTTTCCTTCCTCCCATGTTGTCTCCTCACACAGGAAACATCCTAAAAACTATTTCTCTCAGTTCTGCAAAACTTTCCTGTAATGTCTACAAAGATCTCAACAATAACAGGTCAATTTTGGCTCAGAGCTCTTCCCCCAGCATACTCTTTCCTTGCGCTATTCACTTTGCCTACCAAAATGGTCAAAACCTCTGACTAGGCCTTCTAGTTGCTATAGAAATGTAATACTAAAAAACAATAAGAACTATACGTTTTTAGGCAAGGTATATATAATCCATAAAATTTGCTCCTTGCAGAAAAACTTGAGAGAGCACCTACCAATAAAGTAACAGTCCCATAACCCTAGAAGGCTTGTATGCCTGTAATATCAATAAGGGGAGCTACTCAAGCTCTGTACACTAGTTTCTCTGCTCTGAGACCAGTTTCCTTCAAGATTTCTGTTTTTCTTTCTTATTATAAGAAATAAGGAGGCGGGGCAGGGAAGGGAAAGTGTATTACAAGACACTCCCCAAATATTCAGTTCTTCTGAAAATGAAGCTTAGAGAACTTCTATTAAATGTGTTAACAACAGCAAAGTGAACAGATGCACGAGAGCACAGCAACTTAACTTCAGCAGGACTCTGTAAGCACAGTCTGCTTAGTAAAGGCCTTAATTAACAACTTTGCAAAGGACAATAAGATTATAACAATTATTCACTGCAGGCAGCCTTTTTTCCCCTCCTCCAGTCTCCAGCATTCCAGATAAATATTTTATTCTGTACAGGCAGAAGGTTCATTATGTAAGTGACACAAAAAAAAAAAAAAAAGAAAGCATCAGCTGCTCTATACACAGATCCTAATGTACCTGGTTAATGCAGTTATAATGCATAACTGCAAAACATCTTGTCAGCATTTTGTAATTAAAAAAAAGCTATTGCAATAATAAAGACAATGCATTTAACATAGACAAATATCACATGTAAGATGGTCTTTCAAAAGCAAAACCAGACATTCTCAAAGTAAAGCCTTGATAACCTTGCCCTACATACTTCAGTACCCTTGAATGCTTTCTTTGGATGAATAAAGTGCCCTTTTCCTCTCTCTAATAGCACTATTCAGATAAGTAACAGTGACCAATCTAAAGGGCTGCAACATTTTTCAAAGGACAAAAAGCATCTCTTTCTCATTGAGTCAGCAGGATATTTATTTCCTTGTAACAAAGAGTTTTGTTAACTGCTGAGAGATTTGTCAAAAGGGAATCACAAGTGATACATTAAACAACCAGAAGAGGAGAACTTATTATTAGGCATTAAAAGCGAAAGCTGCAAGTTTACAAATAAGAATGGGACTGTGTACTTGACTTTGTAAATTCTCAGTTAATGAGAAATCAAACATGAAAGGCAAATATTTAATCTAGAGTAGATTTAGTCACTTAAATCACAGCTACTCACAACCCTGCTGCCTTACACTTCATAATACACAGTAAAGGGCAACTAGCAGGAGATAAGCATGTGCCTGCTTAGTGCTCTGAAATATGCTGCCTTTTAGGCAAGAGTTATCAAACCCTCACAAGGAACTTGATACTAACAAAAGTCCAGCTACTTCATTTGCCATCTAACCTGTCATAAAAGATGGGCCACTGAACAGTCCTCAGTCGTTCCTGAAGCAGAAACACATTTGCCCTTGTCCAAGCCCATATCCTGATCACAGTCTAGGAAGATTAGGGTATTAAGACTGTTATGCTTCTTCATTTGGACAGATCTCTTTATTCATCATTAAAAATGGACTCACCCCATCACTTCAGAACTGTGGTCTCCTGGGCTGAACTGGATTGCAGTGGGTTGACGTAATTAGCCTGCAAACATGCGTTTTCCTCTCCGTTCCTGATCATCTAGCATGCACATACATGAGCGCACATGGTATTCCTCCTTGATTTCTTCATCTGTTACCACAATCAAGGCTGGTGCTGAAGGATAAAACAGAGAAAGGAAACTAGAGCTCTAGAACACAAGCTAGAGTATGCTGTGAACACTCACTGAATAACAGCGGAAACATATCAGTATTTAGAATAATTGAATAGTTCCTGTAGTATGTGTATTTTCAATGTTTTTTAACTTTAGAAAGAGCATTGATAAGAATATTAAAATATTAAAATATTAATCTAACAAGGTGTTAGGATGTGGCTCTTGGAAACATTCCCTTGCTAGGGACTCCCTCTGTCCTAGGTACGTTACTTACTCCAGTAAGGTTTCCTATATGGAACCCACTTGTTTTCTTCACAGACTTTTCTTTTTTTTTCCCTTTTTAATCTAACATGTCTCCATAGCAGCAGAAAGTTAATCTTTAATTGATGAATGCAAAAGCTCAGACAAACCACAAACACAGTATTCAGCATGTCAGGCTTACAAAGGAAGTTCTGCTTCTATCAGGTTTCCACACCACATACAGCTGCAACATTGGCTTATATTACTAATCACTCGCAGTATTTGTGTCTTGGGTTGTAACAGATGGTGTTTGTGAGGCATGCAAAAGCTTCAGATAGCCAAATGGTACAGCAGTTGAGATAGGGGAAAAAAATCCGCAAAACAAAATACCCATTCTTACTGTGGAGGCTAGAATGTGAGCAGTGTTTAAATTATTCTTAGTCTCGGCAAGCACATAAGATTTACAGACTCTTAACCCTAGATAGGACTAGATTCAATCTTTCATATTTCGTTACCCCAGTAAATCAGCACAATGCTGGCTAATAGACCTGAAGCTGAGTAAAGTAAAACAAACAGCAAAGGAAAATACCTTTCTAAGACCTGGGGAGGCCTAGGCTCCAGGTTACACCAGCATCCCTCAGATGTAGCTCACAGATGTACCTCAGTTCTGAGAAAAAGAGGTTGCGCTCCACCTATTAAAGGACTTGAAAATCAGCACCACACACACCCTGAGTTCAATCTGGTCTCCAGCAGCCAGACAGTGGAGAATGCTGCTTGCTGTGAGTGGAGGCAAGATGGCAATTTTCATAGTCTGTGTTTTCTTGTCTGCAAGCAAAAGCACAACGAGCATCAATCTGGCCAACATAAATCTGTAAGTACAGAGTTCAGAGGCAAGACACATTTAGTTGCAGCTGTCTGGGCTCTTTACCATTGGCCAAGGTGTCTGGACAGTGCAGAGGAGCTTGTAGAGGTCAGGTAAGTTGCAGTTCCTAGCACTAAGGAACTGTGCTGACCTAGCACAACAGACATGGAATAGACATGGAATAGGTGAGGGACCTCAAACCTCACTGATGCCTCAGATTACTGCTCAGCAGTTTTACCTAAGCTTAACAAAGAAAGTAGGACATTAGAGTGCAGAGCAGCTGCCAATCAAGATTTCCTAAACTTGTCTTGAGGGCAAAGAATAGAGGCAACAGAACTTATCTCTGTCAGCTCCTTACTAGATCCAATTCAGTAGCAGGATTCTAGTAGTCTTGGTGCAATAATAAAATTACAGCTTACTGTTTTTTACTTTTGGTTAAGTAAAGATTATCCAGCAAAATGAGTATTAGATGGAAAAATTTACTTGCCACAAAAAGATATTGCACTTCTTTGAACAAAAAGGCAGCCTCTTCCCACTTTCTACATTCATGCTTTTCCTTAGTTTTTCATTAAATATATAGGGAAAGGGCATAAAGAATGAAAAAGATGATTTTCCTCTCAATTAAAAAAATCAACTCTGAATATAATTGATATGAGAAATTTTTTTTTTCTTTTTTTTTAAATAAAACTTTTAGAAGAGACTCTGGCCACTGCTGGATACCGTCACACAGAGCTGGATGCCATTATACTGAGCACAGATGGGTGCAATTTTAATTCTCTGTTTCTAGGGGTTGTTAGCACTGAAAAACAATCTGTGTTGTTTTTAAAAACCCTTCCAACATATAGGCTTTAGATTCTCTCACCGCTGGCTAGTGTGTTTAATTTTATGGTGATATTCATGCTGCCTTTACTTTTAAAGCTGCCTGGTTTTGTTTAAATGATGGTAATATTTAAGCACAATGCTGTCTGAACAGCCCTCACTACAGGTTTACATGACCTTGACGCACAGCAGCACAGACATTTATTGCCCAGGGAACCTGGATAGTATTTTGATGTCCCACTATCAAATTCAGAACAACTGAAGAGAAAAAGATATTGCTACTACTCTTCACTGGAGCAGGACTGGTCCCATAGACGGAAATCTCAAAGTATCAGCATGAAATCCTGTTGCTGCAATAGACAAAGTAGAGAAAATTAATATAGCATAAAATATAGAAATATGTACTTGACTGGACCATTTTAGTTAATGCATCAGCTAAAGAAGAATGCACCATTCACACTGGAGGTATGTTAACACCCCAAAAACAGCTGTCACCCTGTAGTTCTGTTGTAGCAAAACTATAGTCACATGCCCAGACAACCAACATGCCCCTTCCTTCCTGGGCCACTGTTCAAGGTTTTTCTGAGCATTTTCAACATACCTGAGCCTGAAAGAAGCCAAGTACTTTCTCATGTTTTCTCTCACAGAGGCCAAAAGAGAATTGTGAGAAACCACAACACTACTCAAGACAGGCATACAACATAGATCTAGGTGCTCCTGCTACCACAGAATTAGGAAAAAATCATTTAAAGTGGGGGAAAATGTGGCTCAGCACACACACACAATAGGAAGATATCCAGGAAACCCAATACTTACCATCCTTGTACCATGGTGATCGCTGATGGGAAGCATCACAAAGGTCACCTCTTCGCATCTTCAGTTTGTCCTACTATAAAACGATGACATTCGTCATCAGCATGATTGCTGTTTGTTTGCTTGTTTGGGGATTATTTTCTAAGCCATCATCAGTATTCCAGAACCTTGCTAAGAACTTTCTCGCTTCTTCCCAATGCACAATATAGCCAAGGGCAGAGAACTCAGAGGCAACGATGTGTCAGACACAGAGACGCAGCATTAGGGAAAGCTCATCCTGCAGCTCTCCACACCGAGCTTCAGCACATGCAGTTAATTGGTCCCTCTCTCATCTTGCTCCTTCACGATCTCCTCACTGCAGTTTGGTCAGAATACTTCCATGTTGATGAGGCAACACTCTTATCAGTCGTGCCTTCTATTGTTGACATTAATAACCAAACAAGCGCTTCAAATTTGGGTCTAAGATCCAAAGATACTTGAAGGGCTGTATCTGGAACTTTTCTGTGCTAGGTGTATACCAGATATTGAACCAGAGGTTGCCTAAAGGCCGAAGGTGACAACTAGAGGCCTCCTTGCCTGGCAACTACGTTGCAGTAGACAGATATATCAGCCTCTTATGCATACTAGCCACTAGAGATGCCAAATCACATGTTACAGTAACGCAAGTTACTTTGCTTTTTAGTATTATCAGGTAAAATTCTTGATCAATTGATTCCTATTAATGGTTGAAGAGGAAACAGTTTCTCCAAAAGGCAGTCTCGCTTAAAAACGTGAGTATAAACGGAATCAGTGCTTCAAAAACTATCATTTTATGTAAAAATAGAAAAAAATATATGCAACAGAGCATTAAAATGCATGTCCTTTTGTGTACAAGTTCTTTCTTCTTTTCCTTTCCTTCCTTCCTAACCTGATAAGTATATTGTTCATAGGAATAAAATATCAGCCTCTCCTTGCACACATACCCGAGATCTTGTAAGTCATTACAACGTGTTTTTGAGATTTGCCACTTCACTGCTCTATAAAAAGCTTCCTGAAAAAGTATTAACAGATGGCCTCTTACTCTCTGAGACTGTTCGCAATACACCAGATGGCAACCTGAAACAGAAAATCCAACTTAACATTTTCAAAACTGAAAGAAATGTGACAATATCCTCACAATAAATATACAGCATGAAGGTAGCAATAAATGATCTGTTTGAAGCAAGCTAGTTTTCTTTATTTAAGCAGTGAATTCAGCCCTTCTTTTATAACATATTGCAGAATGTTTCATATCCAATGCTGGAAGTAATTTCTGATGTAAGCAGAAAGTTTGCTTTAAATGAGCAACAGATTTATGAGAGGCAAGCTTATTTGAAAGAGTGAAAAAATGGGCCAAAATGGCCTTGAGGGGTTAAGACTTTGCACACTGGATGCCAGCACCTGGTGGTGAAATATCTAAGAACTAGTCAGTGGGTTCCAGTATTTGCTACTAATGTTAGAAGTATTAAACTCAACAGTCAAGATTTTAGTGAGGGGAACTGTTCCAGACACTGCTTCCGAGATGTCCGATTCACCTGCTACCCAACAGCTTAGTCCATGTGAGCTAGAGGACCCTGTGAGGTAAAGTCATCCATTATGAAGGGACAGAAACATTTGACAAAACACAGTGAAAGGTGCTTAGAAGTCTGAAGTCCATTGGAGCCTCTTCCTCCTGCCCAAAGAGGAGTCATCTCCTTGTATGTTAGTACTTCACTGCATGTACTAACTTTGACCAGGTGTAACTCAGAACCTGCACTCAGCTAGTTCGCAATAAAACAGGGAATTATTGTTCTTACCTTGCTCTTTGTCCTCCATTCTGATCTCTATGTGTTCCTGGAAGTTCTTCGCGGCAGGGATTATCATTTAATCAGAATATCCTTCAGATAGTGAAAGCAATTCCTGGGCCACAAGAAGTCCTACTAAAACGCACAGACCAATGGTGGAGCTTAGAGATGTTCCCCCGCACAGGTCAAAAGATTGAGAAACAGATCCCTGGTACTTCTGCAATACTTGCGTGACAGGGCCTCTTTCTAGATAAAGCTTTGAAGTGCTGTCACAATTTCAGTCATATTCACCTAAATTGTGGTCCTATTCCCAAAGGTAAAATCCCAAATGATTCTGAAGAAAGTAAAACAGAATTTGTTGGGAGGGGACAGGAAATTTTCCAACTATCTCACACCATAATTCAACATAATTGTTTCTAGCACGTTCATCTTTCACTTGCAGGAAACACCTGGAAAGCCCACCAACTTCTTCCTCCCAAGCCTCTCCAAATAAGTACCTAGAGACTAGCAGTGGAAATATAAATGGCTACACCAGCCTTCAGCCAAAAATATGAGGTTATCTACTATGCCATCAGGTTTTAAGTGGAATTCCCTACTGAAGTCAATATGCCATTAACACAAAATAGCCTGTAGGACAAATTATAAAATTACAAACTAGACAGCTGTCCTATCATAGCCCAGGAAAAGAAACTATTTCTATAAAACTGTTATTTATTATTAATAGCATGAAATATTTATAATAGTACCAGATGTATGAAAATTGTCACAAGGAGAGTTTTCCTCTTTGCTTTCTCATTGGCAGGGAGCCCAATTTCACAAACCATAAACAATAACAAAATAACTCTACAGAGATAAAGACAATAAGGGGACTAATCCTGGACCTTCTGCGCAAGGGTACCACCATGTAGCTAAAACACCCTTTCTGTGGTCCAAGACAGCAGACCCTATAAGCCATTTGGAGAGATTTGGGAAAGAAGAAAGGAAATCCACTAAATTCCAATCCCTTTCAAGCCAATTGTGATATGTTCAATGATTACACCTAGAGCTGAAACAACCCATTTGCTGTGAAATAAACATTTTATTATTTGCTAGTTACTCCTGTAGAACTTAACACTTTGTATCTATTTAGACTATAGATCCATACCATTAAAAACAACACTGTACAAATACTACTCTGCAAAAGAACATAGGAAAAAGCAGTATCACAGCATTATTGCTATTTTTTTTAGTAATTTAATGATTAATAAATCATTAATAATAAAATAATTTAATTATTAATAATTTGACACTAATAATTTAATAATTTAATGATTATTAACCAACCAAAAGACACCAATATGATGCTCAAATAGCAGGATTTTAATGGTCTTTTCTGTCTAGAATATCAGTGGTTTACGATCCTGAGCCTGCCCTCTTTGGGAGTGAAAGCATCTGAATCCCTGACTTTATTACTCAGTAAATGGCTCTTCTTGGTATGAGCTCACCTCTTCCAGCATGGTGCACATCAACTTGGGGTGTCAGGCCAGACTTGTGAGCAACACAACACTAATGTACATCCCTTCATTAGGGTGCTGCCTCCATCCAGCTACTACACTACCTGCAGCACCACTTGAAAAGTTTGAGTACAGGGCTTGGAAAAGGGTTGGTAATTGTGCTACTTGCATCTGCCATGTTCTTGTCTCTCTAGTCACAAGCTCCTTCCTTTGCTCTGCCACTCTGGTAACTTTTTGGTGGGCTAAATCAGCAGAAAGAAATGACAAGTTTTCTGTTAAGTTCAGCTCCCAGGGAATCAGACAAGCACTGTCAGAAGGGCAAGGGCAGAGTCAGTCAGTCATGAAGGCAGTGGGACCATCCCTGCTACTGGCACCCAGCACAGCCTGAGCGCAAAAGCTCCCCCTTCCCGTGGCTTGTGAGGCGTCTAGCACAACTAGGCCCTTTTCCAGTCAGAGCCTCTAGACCCAGCTGAGAACTGGTGATTTGAAACACTGAACATTTTCTAGTTAAGAAACACACAGCACTTCTTACCTTGGTATCTACTTTTGCCATTTGAGAGGAACCATTCAAGGTAAATCTCCCGCTAATGCCGGTGGCTTTGATGCTGTCAACACCAAGCTTGATTTCCTTTAGGAAAGTGGTAAAACAGAAATTCCCATCGCATTTCCTTTTCCCCATCCTTTCTGTGATCAAATGCATGAAAGTCCTTGTTTCCTCCCCAGAAGCTCACGCTCCCGTTTTAAAGCTGAGTGAGTGACAAGGGATAACAGACGATGACGGCCTGTCACCGCTCGCTTCTGGAGCTGGCAGGCTGGAGCGAGTGCTTTGCCAATGCGCTTGCACAAGAAACGGAGACGCCAGAGCTAAAGAGATGACTGCACCGGGCTTTAAAAGCAGCTGTCCTTCCCTTTCCCACCTCCACTCACTGACTGCTCTCTACAAACATCTTTTTTGCCTTGCTGGTGCTAAAAAGGGAGATGCTGGTATCACACCAAATGGGTCAGTGTTTTGACATACTAATCATGAAGAAATTTAGTCCAAGCTGGCTACAATACTATCAGTTCTGAAGTCTGAAGGTTAGTCAGACAAGATGAGGGAAAAAAAAAAAAAAAAAAAAAAAAAAAAAAAAAAAAAAAAAAAAAATCTCTTGTGTCTGCAGTTCACAACATGAGCCTTACTGACCTGGTTTTATGCTGCTGAGTTTTCAGCTCATATTACAAGGTAAGTTTAACGCAAACATGACTTTCCATTCCTCCATAAAAAGGGTTTCCTAAGAATCTGTCCGTAGAGATAGTAACCGACCTGCCTGCCAAGAAAATGCAAGCTATCAGAGAGATTTCACTGTATTAGGCTTCTTCTAAAATTTAAAGCAAAAAGTCACTCAGAGACCAAGTGCAAAATTCCACTGAGATTAACTCCTTGGCTCAGTTTTGAGCCATCCTCCTGCAAAAGCTGTTTCAGATAGCGTAAGCATCTTGACCCTCTTGTTTGAAGCTGAAATTATTGGAATCCAGCGAACTTGGCCAAGTCCTGGGGTTCTGAGCGGAGAGCAGGCCTGTCGATCTTGGTCGTTATTATATTGAGAAAGGTTGGACTTGTCATCCTGGTGTTACTTATTAGAATCACACCATTCATTACAATTCTGTTATTAAAAATACAGTTTAGAAGCAACAGATCTGGTTCCACTCTCTCTGCCTCCAGTATAAATCAAAAGATAGCCTGCAAGCACAAAGTTGGCGTGAGGGAAGGAAATAGACCTACTATTTAGAGCTCATATAAGACAACCATCGAAATGTCTCGTCCTGCATTTCTTCATGCACCAGAAGTGAACTTAAGCTGAGATAAGAAAATGCTAGGAAGCAGCAATTTTCCCTTCATAAAGGATTAGAGCATCACTTTTAGGAGTGCAGCATTCAAATAAGAATCAGCATTTTAGCTGGAGACAAATGCACTAATCATGGTCATGAACACAGCTGAACTAAATGCCTCAGCAAAACCACTCAGTAACGGCATTAGTCATGACAAAGGAAATGAGTATTTTCAGGATAGGACACACTCAAAGAATACAAACAGAATCCTTTGTGCTTGCTTCTATGGAGGAATGATTCAGAGCATATATCTGAACAACTTGCTACTAAAATAACAGCACAATTCAAGACATCATTTAAAGAAATTTGTCTGCAGCAGAAAGAGCTGCTCCATAGATTTGTTTTTTAATTGCCCAGATGATCAATTCCTCTATCAGTGAACATGGAGCAGTTCACAAGCAAAACAAAAAAAGATTACGAATGGAATGATTAAAGAAGCAATAAGGATTATTTTAGAAGTAAATTGGAAAAACAACCTCTTTTACTTCTCAGTATTTCTAAACTTGCTCTTTATTCGAGAGCAAACGATCTATTCCATACTCTATGAAGATATAAGAACATGATAAATAGGCCTTTGAGTCTACTTGTAAAACAATGTTTTTTGACACTCTTACACATACAGATCTTTTCTTCTAAGCAGAGTAGCTACTCTAAGTAGCTAAGAAGAGTAGCTTTCATCATCGTGTGAAGAAAACGTCAATACAGCCAAAAAGATTATATACACAGATTTAGCAGCAAAAAATTCTAAAAGGCAGTATCTTCAAAACCACATATTGGATGAGAATGTGTGACTTAATATAAGAACAAATTACACCAAAAACGTGCCATCTTTTCCTGTTTAAAATTTGCAAGTACTACTTTTCAACACATTTATAAT
>VZSV01000011.1:2034424-2048976 GCA_013398735.1 Nothocercus julius | reverse complement strand
AAAACTAAAGCTGGTGACAAGAAAATGATTATGCTATCAAGTTCAATCAGCCAATCTATTTGTTTTTAATATCTCTGACCTTGATTCTATTTAGTAAAACAAGGTATTCGAATTTTCCAGCAGAACAGATAAAGGAAAAGAGATGAGTATCCCACAGCTGCATGTAATGAGGGCTGCTAAGCAATGGATCATGTCCTTCTTGCTGTGAAATATTTGAGTGGGCTTGAGTAAAGAGTGTAATTTCCTTCAGCACAATATCAAACTTGGTTGGAAAACAGGAAAATGTGTGGGAAGTATTAGGACAGTCTGTGGGTTCAATCAAGGATAAATATTATACACTTCATATCTGCCAAATTTTGTCTTCTAGGAATTATACTCTAATTCTATTACCAGGAAAATAGTTGAGAAGAGTCTCTGTTCTTTAAAGCTGGAACAGCAGACACAGAGATCAAAACAAACTTTTTCCAGACATGTGATGAATATTTGCCCTTTTATTAGGCAATTTGTTGCAAGAGAGAGTCCTGCTGCAAATTGCCTGCAGCTCTGCGGGCAGGTGTGATGCTGGGGGAGCAAGAGGAGAGGGAAGAAAAAGCTGCTGCCCTGTTTCCAGGGAATGAGGGCTTGTCTTTTCCAGCTGGGTGCCAGCTCGTTGCAGCAGCATCTCCTCTGCTTGGGCTACCTCTTGTTTTCTGCAGAGCACCTGCACGAAGTTTCGGGAAAGCGCCTTGGACTGCCTTGGGTTAAAAGCACCTGACAAGGAGCGGGTTTCCTTTTAGATCCTCATCTGTACACGACTCTTGGCTGACCTTGAGTAAAAGCACTTCAGCCCTCTAGGCTGGAGTCCCCTATCTGTAAAATGGGACTGATCTTCCCTGACTGCCGCTCTCCGCTTGTTTAATCTGAGCTGGGGCACAAATCTCAATGTCTCTAGAGCACTGAAAACACAATGGGCCTAAGTTTAACTCAGGAACACTATTACTCATGGATGTAAAACTCAGAATTTTAATATGATGGTAAGCTGCACGGTTTGGGATTTTCCTCTCGCTTCCTTTTAGCCAAAATTTTGAAGTTCTCCTTTGAGAAAATTATGGAAAATTCTACTTGAGAAATTTGAATTGACATTAGTGAAATGCCTCATTTCATTTTGACAAATTTGAATGCTTTCCTGCTGCAAGATCAAAATGTTTTGCCTTGACTTCATTATTTTGACAAAGTAATTGCTTTATCACTTGTTATAAAATCCTATTATAGTATGTCAAAATCATGCAATACAATAAAAAATTGAAATGATAATATTGAAATAAGGGTCCATGATCTTATCAAAGCAAAACGTTTCAGTAAGAAAAAGTCAACAAAATGATGCCCCTACACAGAATTTGATTTAATCAAACATTTTCCTGAGAACGAGCTGCAGGCCGATGATATTTAGGCAACTTAATAGTTGGTACAGAAGATGCAAAAATAAGGCTTTATGATAAGATTTGCAGCTAAATTTCAACAGTTCTTCCAGCCCAACACAACCCCAAAGTGAATTCAGTACAGGCTGGCCAGGGAGGGGGTCTTCAAGCAGTTAGGAGTATCTAGACTACAGCTAATTGCTCTTCAACTACACACTAATTGCTCTTGCAACCCAGGTGCAAATGGAATCCTTTCTACACAAGGTACAGCATACTAGAGAATAACTCTCGGCTGCATCTGGATGCAAAATAAAAGAGCCAGGACTAAGTATGCCGAATTTTGCACATCTAAGAAAAACTGCTACACAAATACTCCACAAGTATGTTGTCAGAAGTGCTTTACAGCTGAATTCAGAGAAGTTTTGCAGTCAATCATGACACGTATACAAAGTTTACAGACGCTATACCCAAAATAGAGAAATAAATCAGAGCAGAAGCAGGAAGATCTGATTGCCTATTGATTTTGGTGTCTAAAGCCATAGATAAAAAATTATCTGCTTTTTCCATTCCTGCTCTCTTTACACTTCTATTCTACTTTCTTGCTGGATCCTAACCTTTCAGATGGCAACTTTATATGTGATTTGACTGTTATGTCTTACTGTTCCTTTCCTCTGCTGCTTCAGTCTGACTTATCCTCGCTCCATGTCCAGCAGCGTCTACCAGAATACCACAGACTTCATCATTTCCTCTTGCTTACCCAAGGCTCTGTTATAATTCATCTTCTATAGTTCATCACAGCCTGTTGGATAAAAGTGTAGATCACGCACGTCTGAGAAGATAATTCTCATCAGCAAGGAAGCTGGATAAAAACAGAGGCATAAAAAGTTTTGACTTGGGGCCATCTTAACTTGGCTGGGAGTTTGAGATGAACAGCAAGAAGGTCAATAGCCTAAAAAACTAAGTGCTGGAAAATCTAGTTACCAAAAGGGTAATTTCATTCTTTATGTGGAATTTCACCTTTGAATGTTAAGTAAACCTTGAAAGAAAAGAATTCTGTATTTAACTTAGGATCTTGGTTGCAACCATTAGGTACCTCCCCAACACAGTTTGACCCAAAGTGCTGAAACACAAGCCAACAGCAACGCCCTGCAAGAGCAGCACCATGACCAGGCACTGTGGCTACTCTACCCATGGCAATACTGCTCCTTGTCACAGAAAACACTCAGAAACACTAGGAATGAAAAGGGGTGCCTGTCAGTGCGAAGCGCAAAGCTGTGATTCATCAGGGACAGTGTGAGCAGCACCAGGACTAGAAGCTGCCTTTGCCACCCCGCTGCTCAGCACAAACCTCCGCAGCACCCGAAGCTGTTAATTCCAAAAGCCCCCATTTCCCTCAACAGCCACCGGGCACAGGCCAAAGGAGGGAGCCCAACCTGCTGCACAGCATAGCATGTGGCAACAGCATTTTCAGGCGCTCCAGTGTGCACAGCATGTCCGAAATTAGACCCAGATCCCTCCTCTGCAAACCACACACATTGAAGCAGAGTATCACAGAACAGCCACCTCCATGGCCACCTCCATCTCACAAAGATTTGTGTTACCATTGCTCTGTATGTGGCACAGCTTTCCCTTTGATTTAAACATGATTTGTTTTTAGGATTTTGCACATCTAGACACTAGAAACCATGTCATGAGCTGTGATTGATGGATGTACAGCTGGTTAGAGACCCAAATTCTAATTCTACTGCTTCATCGCTCCTGCACATTAGCTTATTAACAGAGGCCTGTTTATTGCCTCTGTTTCATGCCAAGTGCTTACAGTGGTGCCTCGGCTCCCCAGCGGAGCCTCTCCAGCCACGCAGCGCAGGTAGCACATTCCTGCTGATGCAGCACCACGCTGTTCTTCCAGCTGCTCCAGTGCCATCCTGAGAAATAGGGTCAGCACTGGCATCTCATTTGTTTCCTGATGCTTGGCTTGCATCCTCCATCCCTCTAGAGAGGGAAGCTGTTTGCAAGAGCACTTTATTTTTATTGCTCTTATTAAGTTCTTTTGTTCTTCAGTGCAGGCTGCTTGGCCTAGCAGAGCCACAGCTGGGCTCTCCACGACAGGCAGTCTAGGTTTCAGAAAGTTGCCTCCTCCCTGTCTCCACCGCTTTTGCATTTCCCTTGACCAGCTTCATAATAAAACTCTAACACACCTAGCACTTGCAACAGCAAAGTTTGTTCACCGTTGTGCCTCTCCATGACCTCAGAATCATCACACCTCAACAGAGGAGCGGGCAGAGCAAAGCTGAGTGCTCTAGACAGTCTGCAGGGCTGCTCAGTGACTTGTGCAATTATGCAAAAAACATCCTTGCTCTGAGCATTTGGATACCAGTGTTGTTTCACTGGCTGTCAAAGATGATTCTGTTTCATATCTCCCCAAAACATTACTAGATTTTGATTAAGGAAGGTCAAGGATAGCTCTTCCCTTTCAATATAAAAAGAATAGCTCAGGGATAAAATAATACTCACCACCTGGTACCAGGACTTTTATCTCCACTTGAAAAATTAAATTGCCTGAAGTGATAGGACGCTTGGGAAGTGGGATGTAAGAGAAGAATGTTTTCACACAAATGTGTTCTTCAAAAATCCATCTACATGCTGCAATTTTAAGCCCCCAGAAGTATTTTTACAGGCCCTGATCTGTGGTCTTCACAGAACAGGAATCTAACAATTCCCCGTGTAAAAATCCCCAGTCTTTAATTCAAACTGTAGTTTCTCCCACAGCTCCTGAAGTCTCTAGTTTATGGAACTGGTAAGAAGGGGAATATTGCCCATCAGTCAGAGTAGGACAGCATGAAGTCACAGAGCGGAACAGAATTGAAAGCCTGCCTTGCATCATATGCACAGCAACATGGACTCTCCCGCACACACCGTCTCTAGAACACAAGCAGCAACTTGTGGCATTCTGGGTGACAGAATGTACATAAAAGGGACAACCACAGCCCTCCTAAATCAGGGGAGGGTTTTAAAGGAACTAAAAGCTGGTTCATTCTGAAGCTGCTTGGAGTTAAGGTGAACCACAGCATTTCTGAGGCAAGGGCAAGTCTTCTTCCCCTTTACAAACCAAAGCAGAGGGTTTTTCTTGATTTGTTTTTAAACATTTGTATATGAAGATGATCAAAAGACCTATTTAAATGGTCTGGTTAAGGTATTCTAGCAGAGGAACAAAATGCAAAGCTCAGGTAGCCAAGGCTGAGACTATATCAATTTGCCAGTGCAATTTTAATGTACACTATGTTATTGATCTAACACATCAGAGACTTAGATTAATCCTTAATGCTTCAATTCACCCAAAAAGAAATCATTTTCCCAATATTCAATTTTCCTTTAAAGGAAAGAACTCAGATACAATTAGCTCCAGCTGCAGACTTCAAATCTTTGTCTGGCACCATCCTGAATGAAGGACATCTTTAACCAATGTAAAATTGCTATAGCTATCCTGAATCTGCTACATGCAACTGCAGTATTTCATACCAGCTGAAGATCTAGCTCTACCTGCATAAGTGAAAAAGGAGCATTCTCATCAGGAATAACAATGTTGCAGAACATAGCAGGATCTTGGACAGAATAAAATGAAATGACACACTCATAAGAAACGCATTTTGTCTGAGTGTAAGTCACTAAATAACTGCTGTCTTCTAATAGAGAATCAAATTTATGCTGGGTATCTATACTTTTATATATTAACTAGAAATAAGATAATCACATGGATTTTATGCCTGTAGCTTCTCTTGAATATTGAAGTCACTTTATCTGAAGATGACAAGTTATGGCTGGCTTTCTTTTTGCAAGAATCAGAGGAACAGTTCATTGGGGAAGGCAGGAGGAATTGGCATTGTCAGAACATGCTCTTATCTACCCAGGCACAGATGGATAAATTCTGGAAGTTTTGATCACCAAGATGGAACTGCAGAAATCCAGCAGACTCAGAGAACACAGCACAAGTTACTGCCATCACACTGGAGCACAGTATATTTCACGGTTTTGAGTGTGAGGTACAGAGAGCACTTAAGCATAATACGCAGCAAAATCATTTACTTGAGATACAAGTTTCCAAATGTATCAACCTTGATTCATTTGGCCATGACAGTGCACCACATATATAATAAAAATAAATAAATAATTAAAAAGCTAAATGAAAGGCTTTTAGCTAGACCTATCCAAAATTTAGCCCGCCAAACCTCACTCAACATCTGAAAAGGCAGACATGCACATTGCTGTCACTAGATGTAACCAGTGTCGAAAGGCTAAGTGTGCTCAGCTCAGTCACTAGACACCAGCAGGCTACAACTGTTAAGTGCTTCTGTCTCTGCTTCACCTGTGGCATCTCACTGGGCTGATCCTCATTAGAAACCTGAACCAGGGAAATACTGGTACTACCTTAACCCTTCAGTGCTAGTCACTGTTTCAGTGACTAAAGCCTTTGCTTGACACCTGTAAAATCATATTCAGATCCACTCCTCTGTCTGAACAGCAGCGAGCACCTCCAAATTAAAGTTTTTATTTTGAAAAGAATTGAGTGAAACATAGGATTTCCCCTTCAGATCTAGCCAGGGCCAAGGCAGAAAACAGCAAACCCCTCCGTCCTTCATCATTACCAAATGTCTCCTAGACCACTCAAACTCCAAGCATCCAAAGCAGATAAGATCTGCTTTTTTACACCCATTCTCCAAACAAACTTTCATACACTAAAGTTTTTCTTTTGCCACCTTTCATATCACAAATTCCAACAAAGACGATGAGTTTCTCTTCTTCAGTCATTACACCACAGAAGACCATGGAGATATTTCAGCATAGTCCTGCATAGACTTTTCAGAAGTGTTGCATGCTAGCACATGAAAACACAATTGCAGAAGTAACTCCATTTTGACTAGCTACACGTAAATAAGGGCTGTAACAAGACAAAAGCACTAGTAATGTTCTGATACAAATAGGATTTTAATGGAATCCAAGTGTTTTCTGTACAACAGAAGAGTTTTATGGAGGAAAAAAAAAGTTACAGTTACTGGCAAGAATTTTCCCAATACCCTAGTGTTTCAGGAAGCCCAGAATTTTTTTGAAAAGGCCACCATGTAAGGTATTGTTATAGATATTATAATCCTGGTGAGGATCACTTTCCACCATATACAACTCACCTGCATGGACATCTTCAAAGTTGGCACTAAAGTTGCTAGGATTAAATCCAACCCACACAGTACACCTGTAGTCACCTGTACGCATGGAATACCCCATGACTCTGATGTCTTTCAGCTTTGGTTTGTCAGAGTTCCACTGAGGAGTGTCTGCAGGTCGAGGATACTGGCTGAAGGCAATAGGTTCTTCATTACAACCTCTGTAAGTGTCATCACAGCCATCCTTCCCTACTTCCTGCAGCTTCTCTTCAGAGGAGTTAATGTACCGGACAATGCTTGTCCCCTCAGTGCACAGGGCAACAGAAAATGAAGTCTTGGGGCACACAGGAGGAACCTGCAGACCAGCAAGGTCAGCCAGAGTTGAAAAAAGAGACACGAGCTCAACCATTTTTTTGTTTTGCCCTAAAAGAAACATCAAAATACAGGTTAAGGAACATGATGCCTCAGACACTGAGAGAACATTTTAATTAAGCTGGTGCTTTATTGGAAGTGTTTTTATTCAATTTGTGGGGTAAGAAAGTCAAGGCTATTTAATGTGTGGCAGTTAGCTCTTAACATGATAAGATTTTGTCACTTCTATTTCTCAAATCTGCAAACTCTTCAAGGCACTGATATTCATTCCTTTGAAAGAGAGCTCATCCGAAAGACAAAGGAAATTCCAGTGTCTACCATTTAATACAAGGCCACCTCCATTGAAGTTGTTTCTGAGGCCACCATTTTAGGCACAGATGCTGCACAGAGACTTTTACTAATCACTATTGGAAAAAACTGCTACAGCCATTATAAAAGGTAGGTCAAGCATCCTTTTAGGCACCTAAGCAACAAAAATAAATCTCCCGCTGTGTTAATGCAGGCATCTAGCTGTTTCTACTAAAGCAGACCTAGCCAAAGCAAAAGTTTTTGTTCAGAGTTGTAACATTCCCTTTACCATCTTGTCCCTCATCAGTACAAAAGCAGAGTCGATGACATTGAACCAGGAACTGATGGAATGAGTTAGATGCAATCTTTATTTCAGCCTAGCGTACAAATGTGTTTTACCAATGATTCCTCCTACTCTCAGAGTCCTGGACTTAAATAGTAATGCCATCATATGTTACCCTGCATAGATGTGAAGATGTAAAGATCATCCACAGGCATCCTAAAGCCTGCTTTTGCACCAAGCTCTCTAGCGCAAGACAGAAAGAAGAGAATCCCTTTTTGTTCTTAACTTGGACATTAAAAAAAACTTAGCAAACTCTTGCACAGCTGCTCTGCCCTGAGCTCTAGCACAATATCCACAACAGGGAAAAAGTCTGACAGCTTTGCTCCTAAGAAAACTCCAGTCAGCTGACATGTATGTTAAGGCAAGAGAAGTCACTTCGTTTAAATCACATAAAGGTATGGCTGGAAAGACGTTAAAAGACCATCTAATTATCTGAATTAGCCTTCAACTAATAAAACATCATGAATGTTTAAGCCTGTCTTAGAGGGAACCTCTTCTAGAAACAAGATTTGTCTTGCATTAGTTGGAAATCAAACCCAAGTTGCTTGTATGAAGTATCATTAAGTCACCACTTCTTTATCCACTGCAAATACAAACCTTGAGTACTGAAAACTTACCTTGAAGTACCAAGCTTGAAACATGGCTAAAGGGGTCACGGTAGGGGAAGACTTTCTCTCCTTGGCTGGCAGAGGAAGAGGTTATTCCTGGTACGTAAAACATCAGTGGCACACGGGTAGCAACATCAAAATTGCTGTATTTTGCCCATTCACCATGTTCTCCCAGGGACCATCCTGGATGAAAGACAGCATAATTTAGAGCAGATACGGGCTGTAATTTAGTTGTCATTTCTTTCTCACAGCAAAATTGACTGTGTCTGTTGAGGTCGCTAGACCATCATCAAGGTTGTGCTAACTGCTAAGTAACAATCCATGTTTAAACATAGTAAGATATATCTCTAACATGAAAATTGTTTCAACAAACACCTAAATCTTGCCACGTGCTACCCTATAGTAAGGCAACAGTTACACCTTTCCCTATTTCTCATAGTCTAGATAAAAATCAGGAAACGAGTATTAAAGCAGCATAAGAGGAACCAGTGTGTCACCATGTCCACAAAAGTCTCAAGATCAGTTCCACAAAGCAGTTTTTCAAGCTTTACACAGCTGCTAGCTCACCAGGACCCAGTTATGTTGTAATTGAGCATCCCTTGGCGCTAAGGCTGCTCTCTGTGCCAGGCCTACATCAGGATGCTATCCCTGAGGAAGCAAAAGTGAAACTCAAACTCTCCTCTTTGTCTCAGAGGAGATGCCAATGTGACATCCTTCCAGGGCTAGTTTATTGTCAGCTTCACTTTGGGGCAAGACAAAAAAAAAAAGCTATGTTAATGCTCAATCTTTTGAGTTAGATTTCCAAGCTACCTCGATAGCCACAGTAGTGGATGCACCAATGGCTTACAATTAAAGAAGGCAATGAACAGAGGTGCAATTCAGTCTACAACAGATTGCAAACTGTTCTAAGCCAGCTAAACCATGTCCAGCTGAGGGTTATTTTATTGAATATTGAGTATTGAAACAAACAGTTAAATGCTTGAGGTATTTGTTCCACAATTCAAACAGGAATTTGACCACCAAGATGCAGAATAGGCAAGACCCAAATTACAAAGGAGAGAAGGCATACTGCTATCAGTTTAGATGCTCTGCAAGCAGCAACGACAAGTGCAAGAACACACACTGCAGCAGTTAATGAGAGCGCCTGCCACCCACTGTACCAGATGGCTCGCCACAAATTGCAAGGGGGGAGCAATCTGAGCAGCCCTCTTGGCAGCAGGAGTCACTCTTCGGGGTAGGAGGTGGGAACACAGCAAGCTCAGCCCTGTAATCCTGGCAGACAGGCTCATCACTCACTAGCACACCCTCCACCTGATTAGGGAGAGGTGCCTACAGGGAAACAGAACTGCACAGCCACGGAAGCCCATGTCAGAGCCCATTAATTAGAGCCTGACAAGCCAGATAGGCGAGCTTTGGTTGTACTGCTGCAAGTTATAAAGGCACACACATGATTAATATGCCTGCATCAAGTTGCACAATTAAGAGGTTACTTACACTGTGCTGGAGAAATAGCTGATTGCTTACCATGATCAGCAGTAAAGACTACGATGGTGCTGTTTGAGAGCCCTGCATCATCCAGGGCATTCAAGAGCAGGCCAACTTGCACATCCACATAGGAAACTGCTGCATAATAGCTCTGGCGAATCTGCCGCTGCAAGTTATATATATTTAAAAAAAAAAAAAACTTTTTGTCACAAGGGCACCCACTGGTCCTCCTGCAAATAAAGGTACTGAAGGATTTTTTTTTTTTTTGTAAAGCTTTATTTTCAAGTGGCTATAGCCTGATTAATGTCTGAGCTGAAGAGATAAACCAGGAGGGGAGTAGTTAGAAAATTCTAACTATTTCTTAAAAGATCTTTCAAGGAAGATGTTGCAAATGGATCAAATCCACTTCTCTCAATATCCAGCTACATAACAGTTGGGAGTCAAGCAGAATCTTGCAAAAAGAAGATATACTAAATGGTGGCTTAAAGCAGATGCAGCTAAGGAAAACAGAAGGGATGTTGGTAGCTGATGCATACACTCCGTTACACAGCCACACATCCCTCAGTAGCAATGATGGAAAACAGAAATAACCAAACACATACACATTATCATTAGCTGAAGGCTCAACTCTGCCTCCTTGTTGCTAGCATGACTGCCTACAAAATCCAGTTACAGATGTTTACCTACAAAGTTACACGTTACCTTCATGCAACAGCTTGAAGGGTGGAGAACTGATACTTTTTCAAACTGTCAGGTGGCAAGTTCCCTGGAACATTCAGAAGCAGCAAACTATTTCCTTGTATTTGAACAATTTAGGGCAGTTTGACTTCAGTGCACTGTATTGACTGCTTACCTGGAAGTCCTCTGGAAGTGGTCCATAAGGGAAACTAACATTTAATGCCTTCACATCGTCCCTCTGTCTGATATCCGTCCACGGGTTGTATGCCACAGAAGGCAGCCTCTCGGGCACCCAGGGATCAGGGGCTAATGGGATGTTTTCCAAGGGGTACAGTTTGAGAAATTCCTTTACAATACAAACATATAAAAAGCCTCACTTCCAAGGCCTATGGTGAACTTCTGTGTTGTAAAGCAGCAAATATTTTTTTCATGACCCTTCAATTTTCTTACTATTTAAAGATTTCCCCATCCCCTGTGTGTTAAAGATAGCAATGGCATATTAGTCAGCCCCAAACAATTTCTGAAAAACACCAAGTCAGTAAGCAATGCTATACATGAAAACAGTTACCTGTATCTAAAATCAGCAGTAAATCATAGAGTGAAGTTATCTATTAAGAAGCCACATTTACATTAAAAAAAAAAAAAAAAAATCTATCAGTGCTTCCCTTGAAAACATAGGAGTTTTGCCACTGACTAACGGTAAAGGAAGAACAAGATCTTGCTAAGGCCTCATTACGTCATACTCCATCAAGCTGAACAACATCTCCATGCAAGAGCAGTCACTATTATGGTGGAAGTAGTCTGCTTTTGTTTGACTGGACAACACTCTTTAGTATTTTTAAATGCAACACAAATGGTTGCTAAGATTACACTGAATCAAGCCTTCCTGCTTGCTTTCCAGAAATGATAATAATTAAATGAAGGTAACTAGAAGTAGGTTTGAAAAGTTATCTAAATTCCTTTCCCCAGAGGTGCAATGTTCCTTACCTGTGGGTACCTTAATGGGATATGTGGTTTGTGGTAACCAACAGCCAAGAAGAATTTCTGCTTCTTAGCCTTCATGGCCCTCAGTAATCGTACAGCTTCTTCAGTACTTTGAATATCAGGCAAAGTACCACTGGGCATTTCTGTCACATTCACTGGGCACACCAAGTTAGCATGAAGTTGTCCATCTTTTCCTCTACAAGTCTTTAAAAAAGAATCAAGTAACTTAATTTCTGTAATTCTCTCTAACTTAAAAAACAACTAATTTCTGAACAATCATGTCACACAACAACTCATTCTCACACACACCAAACTCTTCAGATAGGATACAATAAGACAATTCACAATTTCTATGAAAACTAAAGGTGCCCTGTAATTTGATGTCTAAGGCAGACAGCTAGAGGGACTGAAGAACACACTGACAACATTTGTTTGCAAGGAAAAGCAGAATCCTCTCGCTAAAGGTGGCTAGAGGTTGCAAAGTAGTCATATAGGAAAACACACTTCTGTAATCAATAGGATCTCTGACCTAGTAGCAAGAAGTTAAAATCTGGTTACGGTACATACATTCATTATTGCTCCTTTTGACTTCAAGATCTCATAGAAAGCTACCTAGAAGCTACTACTGACTCATTAGTTTCTGGGCAAATGCCAGCAATCTATGACACATGATCAGTGGAGAAAGATGAGTTAGACTAAACAGTTGCCAAGAAAATGTGGCCTCAGCACGGTCTTTGTGACAGATGCTAAACAAAAAAAAGCATGTTGCCGATACAAATACTGTTGTTCTTAAAACCAGTAACGAGTGGTTTCCCTGCACTATGTTACAATCTCAAGAAAAGCACAGAACATAGACTGGTCCTTGACACGAAGAACTTCATTATACCCAGAAAACCCTTATTTCTTCATTACAGTGCCACAGATTATCCTTACCTTAGCATTTTCATACTTTTCAGCTGAAGGATGAAAGGGTGGAATGGACCAGCTGTGTGGGTAGTCATCACTGTAATTGGATGAAACTCCTGAAAAGGGTACAAAGTAAAGCCATTAGAAATGCTCCAGCTAGCAAGAGCTCATATACAAATCTAACTTGTTTTTATTACGTATTCTGGTTGCAGAAGCATTTCAAACAATTCCTAACAACTCAGGGAGCAAAAAAAGAATATTCAAGATACAAATATCAAAAAAATTTAAGACGGATAATTGTCCCCCCCCCAAAGAAATCTGGTAATGGGAAAGGATACTTAAACTTTTTGAGCAACCTAATTTTAGGTACAACACAATCAGAATTAGGAACATTTTCATGTACATACCTAGTTAGATGTACTATTAGCTGAAAGTCTACATGAGCACACTAGCTCTATGCTGAGGTAAAGACTTACCAGAAGAAAGTCACCAAAGTATCATAGCGTTTTTCAACTCAGTGTTGTTTTTTCAAACAGTGAACTATTTTCCTAGTTTAATCAGTGGTGTTACTCATATATTCAATGTCTCCTAAGTGAGGCACACAGCCTACTACAGAACATGAAGCATGTGTACTTGCCCAACAAAGACTGAGATGATGAGGCTATTCAGTAACTTCATCTTCAGGAGATAACAAACTTTCAGACATGTTCGAGTATGGCAGAAATTTATGCCCACAGACAGTATATGAAAAACTTTTGTTAGCTAGGGGTCATGTAATATATTCACTCTAAATAAACTTTAAGAAACACCTTAAGAAACACTCTTCACACAGAAACACTTCTGAAATACTTCTGAAACACTTTAAGATTTAAAGACAACATACAACTACCGTAAAATCTGGCCCATGATAATGATTCTAGTTGTCTAATATATATATAGCTAAGAATCACAGTTCATACTTATATGTCAAGTCTATTTACAAGACTACATAGTATCTATATTAAGTACATGACAACTTAAATGATACCGGGATGAAAAACTTTTCCCACGGACATGGTCACATAGCCATTCTCCTTGAAGTACTGAGGCATCGTGGAGTAGTTTCCTGCATGCACTCTCCAGTAGGAATAGAAGTCATACAGTCGGGTAGTGTCGGGTCTGCGTCCAGTAAGAAATGATACTCTGCTTGGAGCACAAATGGCTTGCTGAGAAAAGAGCCAGTTAGAAAGATACTCAGCACTCAGTTAAAAGCAGTACAAACTGTAACATAGTGACTTAAGTGTCGCTGAGCAAAACACTCAAGAAGTGAATGGAAAGAAGAGAATTATAAGTCAGCAAAACAGCTTTTTAAAGCAGATTTTGCTGCCAACAGCAAAACGCTTGAGTGGTACTATGCTACCTTTTTCTGACTTTAGCAGAGATAGGTACATACAGAGCAGTTCAGCCTAACCACTGCTACTGAAGTTACTTTAGAGATCAATAAATATTTTGTCAAAGTTCTTCCCAAAACTTACTGTGACGAAACGAGGAAGTATTTTGCAGAAATAAAGTATTTTGCAGAAAAGCTTTTTTTCTTAAGTGACTTATCTTACCTGTGCATAAGCATTGCTGAACACAATGCTTTGAGATGCGAGTTGATCAATGTTTGGAGATTTTACAATCTTGTCTCCGTAACAGCCCAAAACAGGGCGCAGGTCATCCACAACTATGAGCAGGACATTCATGTCAGCTGCAACGATGAACAGAATCAGGCTACATTAACTCGAGCACTATTAAGGGTTGCTTTATGCAAACTAAATACCTCCTGAAAAATTATTTTTACTCTGAAGGGGGAAATTGGAATTATTGGGGTGAAATCCTTAAATATTGGACATAGCTTCCTTCTCAGCTGGCCCACCCAGCACTATAGCGTTTGTCACTTCCCTTTTTAGCTCATTAGCCAGTGCAGCTTGCTATGAAAAGCAGTAAATTTTAGTGACATAATTCTGAGCAAACACAAATATTTCTTAGTCCTACCTTCTTAATTTTACCACCCACAAGTTCTTTTTTTTTTTTTCTTAAATCAGAGATAAAATTTACATTCTGATACATTATGACCCCACTCCAGGTAAAATCTTTTTAAAAAGAAGTCACATGAAATCATGTTTTGTTTTTAAAAACGCCTCTAGATTGTGATTCGAGAAGAAAACGAGCATGAAGAGAAAAGCAGCAGGGAGAAGGGGGCACAAACGAGGCCGAGGTGCCCCGCGGGAACCGAGGTGGGGGCAGCCGGCGCCGCGTCCCGGGGCTCCCGCGGCTGCTCCGCCACGCGGCCGCCCCCCACCCCCGGCGGCGC
>VZSV01000011.1:2005093-2025363 GCA_013398735.1 Nothocercus julius | reverse complement strand
TAACGTTACTTGACGGAATTTAAAACGTTTCCAGCCCGCGACGCCTTATAACTCCCTGCAACCCGCCCCGCCCACCCTTCGCGCACTGCGCACGCGCGGCGCTGACGTAAGGCGGGGCGGGCGTGTCCGGGGCGGGCGTGTCCCGGCTGAGGCGAGCTTGCGCATGCTCGGACGGCGCTGCCCGGTTCCGGCGGCGAGAGCAGGGGGTGGCGGCGCCATGCGCGGCTTGTAGAGCGGCTGAGCGGGAGCTGGAGCCGCCATGAACCTGCGCGGCCTCTTCCAGGATTTCAACCCCAGGTGAGGCCGCGCCCCCGCGCGGAGGGGACCCGTGCGGCGGCAGCGCGTGCGTATGGGCCTGGTCCTCCTTTAGCGGCCGTTACCGGTGACGCGCGGGGTGTTTTTGCTTTGCAGCCGCGCCGCGGTGTGAGGGTTCCGCGCCCTCATCCCCCCTCCTTTTATTTTTTTGCCTTTTTTTCCCCATTAAATGATGTTGAAAAATTGCAAGCAACTTCTAGATTCATTTTCCCAATTTCTTTTTTTTTTCTTTTATTTGTTTTTAAGCGTTTCAAATTGATGATTTCAGTTATGAAGTGTTAAGCTAGAAGTTGAGGTTGTTTTGTACTTCATAGGCGTTTAGCGTGGGGTAAAGGCTTATTTTTGCAGGCGTGAAAGTGTTGTGCTTAGCAGCCCTAGTCTAGACTTGGGGACTTACTGATGTTAGTTCCTTATTCTGGGCTTGTGGCTTGCCTTTCTTAAATAAATAAGGCAGTTACTACAAGAGAGCTTGTGCTCTCTTGCCAGGAGTTTGCAAATGCACCCAGTTTTCAAAGGAGCTGCGAGCCAGAGTTGAATTTACTGGTTCTACTGTTGAAAAATGCTCCTCTGAGTTGTGCAGAATGGCATGAAATGCTGCAAGTCCTGGAAAATGTTACTCTTGGAAGCAGCCTTCCATGATCATAATAGCACTCTCCAAAAGCTGCATTCAATCAGTTGTCTAGACAAACTGAAGGACAAGTGCTTCAGGAAATGTGTTGTTGCAGAGAGGTGGAAATAGGTACTTGGAATATTTATGCAATGCCTCCTTGAAGGGAATGGGAAGGTAAGAAGAAAAGTCCCAGCAGCCAGTAAGGTTTTGTTATTGATAAGTGATATTTGCAGCTTACTTGGATGCTGTCTAAATGATGAATGAGCAAGATTTAATTCTCTACACGACTGATACTCTTGTGTTAAATGCTTTGATGTTTACTGGAACACTTGGTGCTCCCTAGTGGTATTTTATTTGAGTATTTATTGAGAGGCAAGGGAAAGCTTACAAAAAAAAAAAAGAATAAATTTTGACTTATATGAATGGCCTAGAAATCTATAGAACCTTTTTCCTGTTCTCAGGAGTGTTTTACGTTGAGATATCAATCATGCTGGGAAACACAGAAACCAGATTTTTGCTGGTAAAGGGCAGCTGAAACATTTGTGCTGAATACAGGAAAACTAAACAAGCTTGATATCTAAAGCAGCAATGCTGAGCTATTGAATATTTTATCATTTTTTGGTAAGAGTGCAAGTGGATAGTTTGAGTTACGCTATTGGAGTAATAATTCCTGACTGTTGTTGCTTTACTCTGTAGCAAGTATATACTCTGTTCTGTAGGTTATCCATGATTTTAAATACATATAATTACTTCACTGAAGTGATGCTGAAGCTTAATTATGTGTTTTATAAAACACTCTGTGATGCTCAGGTGAAGGGCGCTTTGTGTGTGAATAACTTTTCCCTTCCTGTAGCGTGAGGAAGTCATGTACTGTATAATTATTTTGTCTCACTTTGGGTGGTACAAACACCTGATGTACCAATCGCTTTGTGAAATATTCCCAAGTATTTATTCATTCTTAGATTGACTAGTTTATAAAACGTACCAACGTAGCTATCTTAAATTTATAAGCACCACCCTAAGTATTTCAGCTAGAAAGTAATTTCACAGTATAGTCAGTGACTTTGTTAAAAGTTTAAGCTTGTTTCTCTATAATGTTGTTGGTTTACATGTGTGTAGAAGGCTAGTGACTTCTGCTGTGTGAACATAAGTAACCATTAATTTTTCATCAATTTTAGATGTTTAAAGTTGTTTTAAGATGTTTAAAGTTGTTTTAAGATGTTTAAAGTTGATTTATAAAGAATTATCCATGATATTTCTAACTTAATTCATTAATCGGTGTAAAAGAACCCATTTTCCAGAAATGTGTATAACTGGCGTATTTCCGAGTCTCTAATAATACAGTTCCTGACTTGATCTTTGTGGGAGGGAACTATTTTTAGAAGTCCGTTCATTATGTCTGTCATGCAAGAATGCTTTTGATGTGTTCCCTTGAAGTGGTGGTTTTGCAAGTGGGAGAGGTAACATATGCTGATGTATGATGGAATATTTGGCTCTTCAGATTTGAGAGTTTGCAAAGACTGTTGAGACATGCGTTTTCTGTTAAGCAGTGTCCTGATTAAATTTTAGTTTTGACTTTTTTTGTACTCTGAAAAGTTCATGTCAAAATGCCAATTCTAACTCCATTTTTTCCTTTTTTTTTTTTTTTTTTAATAGCAAATTTCTTATATATGCCTGTCTGCTGCTTTTTTCTGTGTTGCTCTCTTTACGTCTGGATGACAAAATTCAGTGGAGCTACTGGGCTGTGTTTGCTCCAATATGGCTGTGGAAGCTAATGGTGATTGTTGGTGCCTCAGTGGGAACAGGAGTATGGGCCCGAAACCCACAGTATCGGTAAGTTGAGGATATTTGTTTCCCAAAACAGAAGGAATGTAATATGTTTTCCACACTGTGCAGTTCAGGTCTGTGTTGCCCAAGGAACTGTCTTGTTTACCCCTGTAGTACTGGTTCTGCATGAATGTGTGTGCTTTCACTTTGTGTGTGCTGTCACTTTAAAGATTATTTCTTAGTAATGGATGATGTTCTGTTGGAATATGCTGAATTATGTGAAGAAAGCTGTTCTACTCAAAGATTTGATTCAGTGAACTGGGATAGGAAGCAAGCAGGTAGCTTTAGTCTGGGCTTACTTCCTTCCTGGCAGTCTGCATGGAATCCTGGCAGTCTTGGTAGCAACACAGAAATCCTGCTTTAATTGTTCAGCAATGAAACCTTTAGAAAATTTTCAGCTTGCGAAAGACGTTTTGGCCTTTCTCTCTGGGTAGGAATATTTTAAATGTACGTACAGCTTATTGGGCAGGAAATACTGTTATTTTATCAGCACTGTATTTTAATAGTGACTCTTTAGGTCAAAAATGTATGCTTATTAAATAACAGATTATCTTCTGAAACTTAGAACTTGCAAACAGTGTCTTAGGATGTTTGTATGCTAGCATGCTTCCTTACTGACAAGTAAATTAAATGCTTCCTTAACCTCTCTTTAGAGCAGAAGGAGAAACGTGTGTGGAGTTCAAAGCTATGTTAATTGCAGTAGGCATCCACCTGCTACTGCTGATGTTTGAAGTTCTGGTGTGTGACAGGATCGAAAGAGGAACCCATTTTTGGCTCCTGGTCTTCATGCCGTTATTCTTTGTATCTCCAGTGTCAGTTGCAGCTTGCGTGTGGGGATTCCGACATGACAGATCTTTGGAGGTAAAGCCTATTTGTTAGGTCGAAGGATTGGGACAATGCAAGCCTGAACAAACTTTGTTAGAGCTCACCTTCATTAATACGTACTGTGCATTGGGATTAATGGGATTGTAAATCAGTGGGATTTGAATCAGTGGGACTAGAAATAGATTTTTTTTTTTTTTTTTAATTTTTTTTCCTAAATGTTTCTACTTTTTTTTCAGATGCCAAATTGCAGCATATTTTTAACCTGCCTTTTTATTTTTGCATGTGTTTTAAAACTCACCATAAACTGCAATACAGGCTCATACCGAACACTTAAAAAGTGAAATTACTAAGGAAAATTTCTCAGCTAGTAACTACTGTCCCTAGGCAGAAGTGAAGTTGCAGAATAGATAAGGATTGAAAATTTTTCACCTTCCCAACATGTGTGCTTAATTTTTAGCCTGTTTCACTCCTACCAACAGCATCCCTAGTAACTTATTTCTATCTCTTTCCCTCTATCACTCTTTACAGTTTGAACAAGAAATTGATCCAGGAATAGGAGTGTGTGGCAACCCTTGTAACATTTTGCAATAGGTTTAACTTTTTTTTTTTATTAGGAGTTTTTTAAACTTTCATTACCTAACAGAAATGTTTAATGTATAAAAGAAATTTTTTTAAAAAGAGGTGAACATCGCTTATTTAAATTTAATGACTTTTTTACATGTTAATTTAAGTGTAGCTTACAGATATCTGAAGAAAATAGTTTATGATCTGGTTTTAGATTCTTTGCTTTGTTATTTATGTTTTAATAGATCACTCTTTTTCCTCTCTGTCCTAGATGCTAATTTTTTTTCTACACTTCTCCAATCTGTTCATTTTGGCTACTGTGTTCAACAAGAAGGGAACTTGCCAGTGCTTATCTTAATTTAGGGTACCAACTTAATCACTAGAGAGTGGTTAAGTGCTCAAAATCACCCACTAAATACAAGGAGGAACTTCCCTTGAGACATCTGCCTCTCTAGGTTAACAATATTGGGATCAGAGCTCTGCAATTTCAGGCATGCTTCATTATGTCTAATGAGCAAATGGTTTCATATTGAGATTATAAGCATAGAGCCAAAAAATTCCTTTGTCACATTCTTTGTAAAAATATTTATGATGCTAGGAGTGAACCGTAATATTTCTTTTCTTTCTAGCTGGAAATCTTGTGTTCAGTCAACATTCTACAGTTCATATTTATCGCGCTCAGATTAGATGAGATCATCAGATGGCCGTGGCTTGTACGTAAAAAGTGTTTTTCTTCTTATTTTTAAATGATGATTTTAGTGCATATATTGACTGTAGGAAACAATTACAGAGTCTTAATCCCATTTTTACTCGTTCAACAATCCTTTGCTGAAGGTCTGGCATTTCATTCAGGAGTCACAGAAATCAGATGAATAAGAGTGTAGCATTTAATTCCTCAGGGGAGGGAGGTGTGCCATCAAATGTAATCAATCTCTGATCAGTTGTTGAAAAAGAAATCATAAAAGGGATTTCCAAATGGAACAGTAGATCAGCCACAAAAAGGATTGGTGAGTTAGGGAGTATGTTGGGCAAATAGAACATGGTAAATAACTTATTTATTGTACATACAAGTATAGTTTCACTTTCTATCCAAGTACCTAGTGTCAAAATATGTGGAGATCAATTTTTGCAAGTGACTTTACTACACAAAAGCCTTACTTTTGTATGTGGGTTTTCATAAACCTCTATGAAGCTGACAGTCTGGCGTGATGGTTACTGTCCTTCTTGTTTTTCTAAAAATTATGACAAGGATCTCATTTAAACTGCTTCAAGGTATCTAGTGTAGAAAATACTTGCTAAAATCAGTTTCAAGTACTGTTTGAGCCCAGTCAAAATAACAGAAGCTTGATTTGTGTTGAACTATGTTGTGAGAAGCTTGAACTGTTTGAACGTGACAGAGTTTACAGGGCTTACCAAGGAGGCCAGAAGAGTTATATGGCTTGTAACAGTGCATGTGATTTATGAAACATTTTTTGTTAGCGATATTAGTTACAGAGCATTACACTTATTTCTTTTTTTTTCTAATTTAGACTTAATATGTGGAATTGCTTAATTTAAAAAAAAAAAAAAACTGTTAATTTTTCACTGGGAAGGGGGAAAGAAATTAACTTTCTTTTTCTTTTTCAGGTTGTTTGTGTTCCTTTATGGATCTTGATGTCCTTTCTGTGTCTAGTAGTGCTCTACTATATTGTATGGTCTGTTCTGTTCTTGCGCTCGATGGATGTGATTGCTGAACAGAGGAGGACGCACATAACAATGGCTGTCAGCTGGATGACAATTGTCGTTCCTCTGCTCACATTTGAGGTAGGCAAAACTTTTATGTCTCTTGTTCTCTTTTTCAGGGAGTGGACATTGGTCTGCCTCTTTCTGAATCTGCTAAGATGGACTTTATGCTTTTTGTTTTGGAATAAAATCTTAACTGCAAATATGAAAGAAGGAATTGTTCGGTGTTTGGAGGTTATTTTTTGGCAGCTTTTTGAGTAAAATATAAGGTATAGGAACTGTAACTTGATGTTTCTCTGAAGGCCATTGTTCTTCATAGATGTATAAAGTTAAAGACCTGAGATCAGGCCATAGATGTTAAGCTTGGAGCTGGTTATTGTAATGAAACTAACACTGTAATTCTTTTCTCCTCCCATTAGATTTTACTAGTGCATAGACTGGATGGGCACAACTCTTTCTCTTTTATACCCATATTTGTTCCTCTCTGGCTTTCACTGATAACTTTAATGGCAACAACATTTGGACAAAAAGGAGGAAATCACTGTAAGTATTTAATAACCATTTCTGTGTAAAACTACTTTGCTCTCACATTTAAGTTTTGAATTCCAATGTATCTTTAAGGTTCCCCCCCTGCCAAAAAAAAAAAAAAAAAGAGTTACTGTTCTGCTTAGAATTTCACTCCTTTTGGTGTTGGTAGTGTTTCCTTTTAATGATATAAGAACTGGTTTTCTATATCAACTCAAGCGTTCCTGATGAGATTTTGCTTGTTTACCTTTGTAGAACGCTTATGTTTGTACTCTTCTGGTATAGAAAATTAGTATTGGTGATTTTGATTAAAAAAATAAATAAATAAAAATAAATTGAATGTTTCTGGGAACTTAGAATCCGCTTAGTCTTTTGAAAAGTCTTATCTCCATATTATCTCCTGTAGAGTTAGTAAGAACTCAAAACTATTTCTTTAAAATAAATGATTCATCAAAATGCACTTAAGACCAATCAAAGTGTTACATGAAATATGTCAATTGGCATCAAGTGTAATCTCTGCACAAATATGTTGAACGGGATCTTTCCTGGCAGATGCTTTGGCTTTTTTCAGTGTGAAAGATTTGACTTGGAGAGCAGGCTGTTCCTTGTAACACTGCCCTTCAGTTAATAACAAGTGCCATCTTCTGAATTACTAGCAACTATTACCTCAAGTATCCACACAGGCAGCGTACTGACTTTTATGTAGCACAATTAATACCAAAGATGATGTATTCCTGTCATCGTGTCACATTTAGCTAATACCACAAATATTGTGGAATGCTGAATACATATAGCACTAATATGTGGAGCCTATGGCATCATGTCCCTTCTGCTATTGTGTCCTCTACATATCAAACAAAAGCTGTTGTGAAATGACCATTCATGTGACTTTCGTTTCCTGTGCAGATGCAAGGCTTCTTGTGTTTTTTATGTGCTGATGTGACCTGACACTGCTTAACATGTGGAACAGAAGGGATTCTTGCTGCTGTTGTATAGTTGCAGTCTATTACTTCACATCGTGTTTGAACTGTAGTGCTATTGTACTTCAGCTATAAGTAACACACTGCAAAGCGATGCTAGCAGCAATTTTATAGCCGTTAATATGGGGGAAAAAAAGGAAGCTACGTGAGAACTTGAAATAGGGGCTTCTACTTAGTTCAATTTTCACTGCCTTCTGTTTTTTTTTTTTTTTTTTTTTTGTGTGTGTGTGTTAAGGGTGGTTTGGAATTCGAAAAGACTTCTGTCAGTTCCTGCTTGAAATTTTCCCATTCTTGCGAGAATATGGAAATATTTCATATGATCTTCATCACGAAGATAGTGAGGAAGCAGAAGAAACGCCAGTTCCAGAACCACCAAAAATTGCACCAATGTTCAGAAAAAAGACTGGAGTGGTCATTACACAGAGTCCTGGAAAATACGTGATTCCACCTCCCAAGTTAAACATTGATATGCCAGACTAAGATGACAACAGGTTAATACACTGGAACTGGGAATCAGCAGACAAACGTATTTCATCTCATGCCTTGTCCTGATTACTTAAAAATAGGTATTTGTGAATCAGTGGCTTGTACTATAGAAACCGGAGATTTTTAATATAATTTGAGAGCTTTACATGTTTGTGTAAAATCATATGGAAGCAAATCAAAGTGGGAACACTAGTTCTAGTTTGCAGGTGGAAACAAACTTCATAGAAAAATGTACCCCATGAAATCAACAATTCTGAAAATGTTAATCCAGAGATGGGGGCATTATTTGTAGCGAACAAGGTGTTGAAGACTTCAGGCTTTGTAACACACTCGCCAGCAGCTGAGACTCACTGTTCTTCACCTAAGTTTTCTAAGCAGTGTGACTTCCCCATAGAAATAAATGGCTGTCTAATTTGTGAACCTTCCCAATGGATTGGTTACACACTTGGCTGTATAGTATTTATATGAACAATTTAGCAGTGTAATATATTGTCTAAAAGTCTAGTCCTGTACAGTATAAATATTATTGTAAAAGTATTTTTTTAAAAAGCCTGTATGAAATGTCTATGCTATTACAGATGTCTTTGAGGTCTTAATGTACACTTTATTTTTAAAATGTCAAGTTCCATATGTATTAGTGTAGTATCTCTTTTTTCTATTCAGCCACAATCATTATCTTAACTATAGAGGCACAGGAGTGTTGCGTTACTCGGGCAAGACTTGAAAGCTTCTTTTTTGAAACAGAATGTATAACAGCTTACTTTTTTTTTTGTTAGCTATGTAAATTATTATGTACATATTCCAGCTTTTGCACTGGCTGGGGGTCTAAGTGTTGCTGGCTTCATGTTCTAATTTTCCTTAAGCAACACCTACACCATTCTCCCACTATTTGTCCGTTTAATAAACTCCTCCTTGTATGACGTGTGTAATCTATGCTGGCAACATTAGTTATAAGTCTTACAGCTGTGAGTATAAATATAACAAGCGTGCTGCATACCAAGTTGTTAGGTTCAGTGCAAATGATTAAACTGTTTAAAATATGAATTGGTTCATGTTGAAAAGCATTATCTCGGTTGAAGAAGAATATGCTTTGACAGATTTTCTTTGACTTCAGATCCTTTTGAAAAATTAGTCTTTGAAATATAGACTGCATTAGTTTCTTGATATTGGAAATATATACTGCATTACCGCTTATTTTCTTAAAGGTTCATGTCTTTTATCTATGGCAGTACACTCTAGTGCTGTATCTCAAGAGCAGATTATCTACTGAGGCTATGGAGTGGCTATTGGAGGCTAAAAAGATAGGTCAAACGGGAGTAGGGAAGAGCATGTTGTTTGCTGAGCCTGGCAGGAGGGTGGACTGGTGAATCTCTTGAGTTGCCTTCTGTCACTCTCTTGAATTTCAAACTACCCCTGTTCTTTGCTGTGTGATTTAAGGTATAGCAGATGATTGGATGAGCTCTCTTCCTGCTCTCCAAGCCTTTCCCTGTGTTCTGGCTACCTTTTCTTAGCTGATGCTTCTCACAGATAATGTATGGCTGACAGTCCCCCGTAACTGCAGTTGCGCTTTGCATTTATGTGAACCAACAGTTTAGGTAGCTTTAATACTTTGGATTGCATTTCTTTGCAGTTAACATTTAAATGACATGAGACTGTACAGAAACTTTGTGTTTGTGAAAGGGCCACCACTGAAAAATTGCAGAACTGTCACTCTTCCTAACACTGCAAACTTCTCTTTTCCTCACTGTGGACCAGCTACTAGATGCAACTGGACACAGCCCTTGCTCTATCATATGTTAAATGCAAATTAAGTTTTATATCCTCTTTGGCTACTGAGTCAGCGTCTGCAGCTTTATAAATGAAAAGCAACAGCTTTCATTTGGCAGATTTATTACTCCTTGATTTTTGCTAGGAAACCCCACTATTTTATGATGTCATGGCAAGACAACACGGGTATCATTATGATGTTGTAGAATTCTCTATTGAAGTTCAGGGTAAGCTATAGCATCGTTTTATTTTATCTTGCTGTCCCGCAGCAGGAAGTAGTGCAAATGACTACATCCGAAAAATTCGGTCAAAGCAGGAAAAGAGAATCTGAAATGGATCTGTCTTTAGCAGAAACATCATGTTTTTCTGTTCCGGAAAAAATAGTTGATTCTGTAATCTCAATTTCTTCTGTCACTCCAGTATATGATGAAACATCAGCTTGTGATACTGCTTTAAGATCTGTAACAGAAGAAAATGGTTTTCAGGCTTTGAGTGATGGACCCTGGGCAAAAAGACCACGTCTTAATCTCTCTGAGGATACCTCTGCCAAAGCCAATGATTTTTCATTCCTCACCTTTCCAAAGAAGCTCTGGAAAATTGTTGAAAGTGATCAGTTTAAATCAATTTGGTGGGATGATGATGGGAACTGTGTAGTGATTGATGAAGAGTCCTTCAAAAAGGAGGTACTAGAAAGGCGAGGACCTCTGAGAATTTTTGAAACTGACTGCATGAAAAGTTTCATTCGTCAGCTTAACCTTTATGGTTTTAGCAAAATGCGACAGGATTTTCAAAGATCTGCCTCACTTGCTGAATTTCTAGCAGAGGAAAAAGCAGCTTCTGCTTTTAGCAAGGTATGTCTCTGAATATGAAATAACTTAGAATTTTCTACTGTGATTAAAAATGATGCTGAAAAAAATCTGGTTATTTCCATTGCTTTGAATACATGGTGGGGAAGAAAAAGCGGCTTATCCTTTTGTTTTGTTTCTCTTGTTGCATATGGTGTTGTATCGGATTTAAAATGTGTTTCGTCTGGCACTTGCTGAATTCTCCTAGCATCATGCTACTACCTAAGTATTCATTCTCTACCCTTGCTGAAAACTACTGGCATTCAGGTTTCTAAATCAGTTTTTATGCTTTGGAAATCGTATGCTTTAAAGGAGCTAAAAGGTTGTTATAATAAAAATGTGTCTCACCAAATTTTATTTGTCTTAAACTTTAGGTTTAAAATGCCCTGATACACTTTTTAATATCCATGTTTGTCTTTTATGTTTAAAATTCTTAATTATCCTTCTGTTTTGAATCTTGAAATGCTGGCAATTAATTCTTTTCATTTGCCTTCTCTAGTTACAGTTCTATTATAACCCGAATTTTAAGAGAGGTTATCCCCATCTGCTAGTAAGATGTAAGCGAAGAGTTGGCATAAAAACTAAACCCACAGTTGCATTCTCACTGAATCAAGATTTTAATGAAAATCGCCTGAGACGCGAGGGAAGAAGCCCTGATGTCCAGTCCGCATTTGAACTCGTCTCTGCGGAGGAGCCGGATCTGTTCACAGCAGCTCCAAGGGAGAAGGCACCGACACCTGCCCCAAGGAAGGCCGCAGTTACCAAGGGACGTGCGAAAGCACCTAGCCAAATCAAAAGTGGTTTTGCATCCTCTCACGCAGCTTCCCTGAGCCTGTTGGAGCCTCCTGCAGCAGAAGACGGGGACGAGCTAAATCAGCTGGCTCCGTTCCTCCTGCCGCAGCAGAGCAGCCATGCTGAAGGCAGTGTGCAGGATACCGACTCCGCTGCACCTCCGGCTTCTGCCTCACTCTACCACCTTATACCTCCTGTACCAAACAGTCCTTTTAGACCTGTCACGGGTCTTCCTGCCTTTCCAGCCATGTATCCAGATCTATCAGCCATGCAAGCTCAATGGGCTAGTCTGCTTCCCTTCTGCAACCCGTGGTTTTCAATGCCTATGATTGCAGCAGCCACTGCTCTTTCTATGTCAAGATCATCTCACCACCGCAATCCAACGTACCACCACTGCCCTAACTGCAACTGTCCTTCAAACAGTGCACCTGCTGGCAAAGGGGTTGGACCCCAAACTACTGAATATACAGGATATCATAGATAAATAACTATTTTTTTTAGAAAGTTGCATATGCCAAGGGAATAAATTCTAACAAATACACCATTAAACCATCTGAATAATAAATATTTCACAATTGTCTTGTTCTATTTATACAATAGAATCTTAGGTTGACTTTATGTTTCAGCAGGCAAAAACTATTTAAATAGAAGTAACAACTCTACAAGCAGTTTAATGATTTTTCATAATAATCAAGCTTAGAGAGTAAGACAAGGGTAAGAGGCAGAATTCCTGAGAGGGTGTGTTAGGGTAGAAAGAGCTGAGAAGTACCAGCGCTGCTCTTGTGAGACAGCAGCATCCCAGAGCCAAGGCTCTGATGAGGAGGGGAGAGGGGAATCCCTTCTGTTAGTGATGGAATAATGCTCTGATAAAAGCATTTACTAAGGCTTAGTTTAGACACCAAAGTTTAACTGAAGTATTTATATCAGATATACTACTTCATGATCTGCCCCCCTCTTTTTTTTGCGATTGTGATAGCGGACTTGTAACACTTGCCATGTAGGACCTCCTTACTGTGATTTATGTTAACTCTCCCAAGAAATAAGATTGCAAGTTCATAAGTTCACAGTAAACAAGCAGGGCTGCACAGTCCAGTCTGATCACTGAAAGATGCCCTAAATCAGGTCCTGAGATAAGAGAACTACAAAATCAACAGACCAAAACCAAAAGAGATTGGTGTCATTCATTTTTGTTGCCTGCTTGTTAAAAAAACAAAAGGATTTAGAAATTACCATATTGTATGAAATACCTTGAAAATGACACTTCTGTTCCAGTATTTCTGAAATAAAATTTAAAGTGTTGAAACCATTTTGTTCATTTTCATTGTAGCTGCATGTGTAACATAACTACAGGTCAAGCCTCTTGCCTAATGAAATCAACAGCAAAGCTACTAACTTCCATAATGGGCACAGGTGCAATGATTTGAGAAAGCAGTCAAGTTACACTTTTTCAAAGTATTCTGAAAATATATGCCCTTAGAACTAAAAGATGAAACAGTTTCATCTATAAATACCACTATATTATTATGTTTCATATTCAAGAATTCAGGATCATTCTGTGAGTTCCATACTCCTTAATCTTTAGTCAATTCTGCTTAATAATGGTTATTCTAAAGTACTAAATGTACCAAAAAAACACATTTTTTTTGTCTATCCTGACTTCAGGATAGCCCAACTTCACCCTCATATCTAGATATTTCTTAGAAACATCTAATTAAGGTCAACTGAGGAACAGACTCTTGTTTGCATCAGGTGCAGCACTGATCCCTGGCTGTATGGTGAAGAGCAATGCTGATGCTTAAGAGTAAAACTGAATGCTATAACCAAGCCTAAGATGCTTTGAAGATGAAATAAAGCTAGGATTAAATTTTGTGTCATGAACAGGGTACCCATATCCAGCTCTATGTATTTTGTAGATCATTGCAGCTAACTTCAACATTTACATTTTATATGAAACAATATGACAAACTACCATGCAATCCAGCAGCATGAAATGCTCAACGTAAAGCAATTTAAAGATCATAGGGTTGGTGCAGAATTGTTGGGTCTGCAGTTGAGCAGACCTAGTACAGGTCAGTACTTGTACTGGGCGTGGAGGGCACCAACAGCTTGGTGGCTCTGACCAGCCTCACCTGGGGACCTCCACCCACCCTGACCAGGCCAGAGAGCCCATTTAAGCTCAGTTTGGGGGCCTTTGTTCCTCCCTCCTGCTGCAGCTGTGCTGGGCTCCAGTAACACCCTGCCTGGCTGCAGGCCTGCTGAGCCAGACCTGCACCCATAGGCTGGCTACCTGTCTCGACCTTGGACCTGTTCTCTCACCCCAGACATCATCCTCACCCTGACCTATGGACTTCACCGCGAGTCAGCCATGCCACGAGGAGTTTGCTGCACGTCTGGGCCCCAGGCTGTGATCCCTGGGCCCTGGAGATGTCCCAGCCAGGTACGGCAGGACAGGCTGCTGAGACCCTCATTGTTAATGTTCAGCCTTTTAACATAGTAAGTGTGTGTGCGTGTGTGTGTCTCTTGAGTATATTATTGTTGAATATATAGCATATAACTTTATGATTTTACTCCTGCATAACAATATATTTTTATACTTTAAGTAATATAAAATACTTACCTTTTAGATATGTAACTTAGTTTTCTGTTGTAATGCCCTTTTTTCTGAAAGGGGACCTGTTCTGATGATTTGCATGTTCACTATTGTTATGTTCTTGAATGCTTATAAAAAGTAGTTTCTCCAACAAAAAATTGTTGGAGTTAAGATTTGAGTTCACTGAAAATATTGCTGGAACACCAACAAACAGTGTAACGGTAAGTAAAAAATAGGTAATTACTTCTGCTAAGAAAATAGTATTTAAAATGCCAGTAACTCAAATTTGCCAACAAATGTGACTCGTGATCTGGAAAAACTGGCAACATACCACATTTAGTGATGTCTGTAAATCACTGAAGGTGAATGTGAAGTAAATGTTCCTAGCCATTAAATTAACTTCTGCCTCTACTATACTCTTAAAATGGCCTATATTCTTAGACTGGGGGTGGTGTTTGTTGGAGTTATGCTAAAATACATACGTGCAATCAAGGATGTGTTGGTATGGATGTTGTTTTGTTTTAGAAAATAAGTACCACGTGTAGTGAAATCTATCTTAGTGAGTTTTAATTCCTTATGTTGAGTTTTGCTAACCTCACCCAGGAAAAAGCTGAGGCCTTTGAAGAGCCATTTGGGCTACTGACTAGCCCAGTATGTACAGGGAACCAGAGACAGGAAAAAAATCACTCCCTTAATTTCTGCATGCAGTCCAAGAACACCAGCTCTGAGTGGTATAGACAGATTTGCTCTCTGTAAGCTATAAGTCTTCTGCTAGGAGATAGATCTCAACTTCAAAGTCTCACCTAGATTATTCTAATAACTTCCACAGATCTCTAATTGCTTATTACTATCATTCTTTTGATGAATTTCATAGGGCTTTTTTTTTTTTTTTTTTTTTTAATACTAGGAAGATAGGCTGTGGAGACCCTATTCCCTTCACTAGGACTTATTTTTTGGGTTGCCATCTTGCTTGAGGTAACTCTGCTACTCATTTTGCTGCCATTCTGCCCTACTCTGTGCTAGTGCAATCAATAATGAAAGCATTTCTCAGAGCTATGGTAGTGAGGCTGCCTTTTCTCTTTTTGCTCTGGTCTCCCCATAACCCATAAACATTCCCCATGAGAATGTTTTGTAGAAATATCTGACCACCAGTTTCAGAAAATGACCTGCATCTGCTTCAACTTTGAAAGACCAGGTCTATCTCTTCCAAGTGAAACCTAGAGATACCACAATACACACTGACAATGGTAACTCTCATTGCCAGGATTTGCAGAAACCCTGCTAAACAGGTTCTTAAAGCTTTTTTTTTTTATGGTAACAGTAGAATTTATTCATATGTAAGATAAGAAACAGATTGACTCCATTGCTTTTTATGTAAATGGAAACTAGACACAGAGCTATGCTGACTAGATGTTATGGCATATTTTGGCCTATAAAATAGAATGCTGAGAATGCAACTTGAAAAGGCAATTTTCTAAAAGCTGCACAGCTGCATAGGCACACAAAGCTATTTTAGAATTGAAATATTCTACAGTAATCTGTTTTCTTTCGTTACAGTTATTATCAAGTATGAGAAGCTGTTATTTAGTTGTTAATAGTAATGAAAAAAGCAAAATAAGTTATATTGTGGCTTGAGACTCTGACAACAGTGGTATGAAAGCCATGGGTAAGCTTGATACTTAGGAATGTGCATCTGTGTAACAGAAGCAAATGGTAAACTGATTCACATCACATTCCCTTCAAGACAGCCAACAAAAGTTGTCAGCATCTCTAGAACTAGAAACAGCCACTACCAAGCTCAAGCCTTACTCAGATATCTTGAGGAAAAAAAGGCTTATAAGAACAGTAAATAATGAACTTTGAGGCTTATATAATTCTGCTTCCTGTGCCACTTCAGAAATAGCAGGTCAACAGTCAGTTACATCAAGAATTTTGATCAAAGCAAATAAAGTTCGTGAAGAAGTATGGTACAGGTGGTCTTTTACTGCAGACTTCCAATTTACTATAGGAAAAAAAAAAAATCACAGGAGGGCAGCTTTCAATTGTTTCTTCTCACTCTTGTCTTCTCCCACAACATCCCAACACCTGATTCTAACTCACATTTTAAAGAAGTGATTAAAGAAAGCAAGTGTGCGCGCGCTCTCGCTCTCTCTCATTTACTGGTGAAATGCATTACTTTGAAAAGGCGTGTGAATTACTGCTTCAGATACTCTTCATATCAGCAGACAAACTGAGCATCTGAACCATCTAAGTATTCTGAACAGCTGCAGAGTATGTGTTTTTTGCAAACTCTAATGACACTTATCTGAACCAAATATTATGCTGATATTTTCAGAAAGTTCCTTAGAGGCACATCTAGTCAAATACTCAGAAACTAATAAAATAACTCTCCCTTAGACAATACATAGTCATCATTTATTATTTGTTTTTATTTGAAGTACAAAAGGTGTGCTGGGAATAAGAATTATGCAGCATTTTTTTCACTGGTCTGTCTTATTTTTGTCAAGGACACTTCCCTATGTGAGACTTGAGTATGATTATTTTCATTATATCAAAAGCTGCTATCTGGTGGGTATGATGCATTATCTGATGTAACAACTTCTGGATCTGCTTCTATTTGCCATGGATGTGCTAACAGTTGCCATCCACTCCAACTTTCACTTAAGGGTATACTAGTCACTGCTTCACCTTGAAGGCATAAAGCTTAACTGTGTTTATAAAGTTACTTTAAGATTCTGTGAGAAGCTGAGCAGTAGCACTCCATAATCTAATTAAATAGACTGTAAAGCTGTTGTCATGAGATTTCATCATTAATCATATAGGACAAGGTATACTATTGTAAGAAAAGATAATCATACCTCATCTTCAAAGTAGTAGGAAGAAGTTGACTTTTGACTGCTGAATACAGATGTGTTGCCAACTCCTTTCAATGCCACATGTGAAATACTACTCCCAGAAGCTGAAGTCTTTTTATCATAAAAGCTGATGATTGAGAAGAGGCCACTAGCATTAGCCTTAGTGCCCTAATTTAGTATCACTTTTTAGAAAAATACAGAATCTTTGTTCTACCAGTTCAGTTTAACAGTTTTAAAGCACTTTTTTCTATTATTAATCTACATTTAAAGTTAACCATGAGGAGCAAAATCTTGCCAAACCGAAATAAACCACCACTGTTATTGCTTATGCTGGAATTGATTCTACTAAAGATGTTTTTCTGTATTTTGGGGAAAATGAAGAAAAATGCATACTAAAATCTTTACTACATGGTAAAAACACATCACAAGTGACGTATTAGTAATATACCTCCAACATATGCTAATAAAATAGATCTGAAATTTTATGATAATACAAGAAGGTAAGAAAGGTAAAATAGGTGATTTGGAAGATATGAGACTTTTCAGTATGCTTCACTGCATCAGTTTGGCTACAATAAATTTTATTGGCATCTTTAAATGCAAGAACCTACTTTTTTCAACTAAACTCAGACTGTTGCATGAGTTCTCTGGAAGTATTTGTGGGAGAAGAAGAATGAGACTCATTTCAGTTTGTGTAACTTAAACTTGGGAAACCCTGATTATTGCCTCTACTGGATCAGAGATATTTCTAATGAAAAGTGCTCTGAGACAGGATGGAAGTTTGAACTTGGGTATCCTGGCACTTTAACTCTGTGTGTAAACTTTACACTGTGTGTAAAGAAACATCCCACAGTCAAAATGAATTTGCATTGTAATACCATAGGTGAAGCTTGAAAAATCCCAAACTGACATAATTAATGGCTTTTCTTCATGACTCTTCACATTTGTCATTTTAATATTTTAAAAATCAGTACTTCTCATCTTAAGTGAGGGAAAAATACTTTTGTAAGTACCTTTCTGACAAACCTTTCTGCAAAGGCTTATTATCAGTTCCCAAAACCATATGCTGGAGGCTGGTATTTGCAATCACATTCACATGCAGTGTACCCAATCTGTGCAAAAGAATCTGAAATTCTGTGGAATTTTAAAATTTACAGCAGGTTCACAACTGCCTATGCACAAACTGTCACATAAGTTTCTACCCTGGTTTAAGAAGCCTCCAGGATTAGCCTCATCTCTAATGCTTTCCTTCTCTGTAATGCCACAAATATAAGGTCGGAATGAGCTGTGACATAGGTAACACATTTGAGAGCAAGCTCACCATTAGTATTTCTTTCAAAGATTCTATAACTGTCTTTCTTGTATAATCACATATGTGTGTCATGCAATATGCCTATGTTTAGTCATATTTTAAATTGGCATAAATCAACCATGTATTAGTCACCTTTACAGTTGTCTATGCATGAAAAATCTACCAAAACATAACTTTCAGTAATAATCATGAGATCCTCATTATTTTGTTTCGAAACAGCAGTTCTATGAATATATTTACTATTTCAGACAACTACCTTTGGATGGTGATCCTAAATAATTCATTTGTTGTTCACCACTCAATCTTGAATGCAAGTTTTTATTTAGAAAGGAAAAGTATAGCGTGGAGCAACTCCTATGATTCTGGAGGGATCAGTTCTTCGGGGATGTCTATGTACCATATACCTCTGTTCCCTCTGGCAGGAATTGGTTCCAGCAGCCAGCGTGGATTTGAAACAACAGTCAAGTATTTCTGCTCCAGATTACTGAGGACAGCTTTGTCTTCCAGCTCCAACACCTTTTCAGGAGGTAAGTTTTCTGGACAGAGGGATGTCTCTCCAATGTCAATTAATCCTGTATTATAAAATGAAAAAAAAAAAAAAATTGTGTTGATTCTTCTAGATTTTTTCCCCTGAAAATAAATCTCCAAAATTACATTCAAATGAGTTATGTTACCAGAAGAATTATGTATCAAATATGTACACCTCCATCAAGCAGCAATCGCTACCCCATGACTGAAGCTAGATCGGTGAAGACCATTTGAACATGGAGGTAAGATTCCCAGTTTGGGAAGATGAAATGCTGTCAAAAGAGGTCCGCATCTTTGACGGCTGCTACTGAAAACTCCTGAGCTACATCTGGCTTTGAAAGAGCTTCTTTAATAATAAAATTGTCTGTTCGTATCAAGACATTTAACTACCTTTTTAAAATCCTTGAACTGTATGGATATTCCTGTTTGCTGGATCCCTTTCTGCTTTTGTAGAATTTACTTTGTTGAATGTTACAAGAAAATTTTTTATATTACTTATTTTAATAAAGACCAAATGCTTTTATTGGTACTGTAGTTTAGCCTTGGCATAAATCACACATTACAAATCCTGATATTACTCAGTGCCTAACAGTTTTCAATACTACAAAACTGTGACAACGTTCTGGTATGTGATAACCTATCTGGCAGGAAAGGCAAAATACTCAAATGGGAATGCAAGATAGATGTTATGACAAACAAATTGGCCCTTTAGCAAAAAGTACAAACTGAGTGTTGGATACTAACTTTGCAAGTTTTATACAGTATTTCAGCACAACACAAGCAAACAAACACCACTATCCTGTTACAAAAATAAAGGTGTCTGAAGGTTTGTGACTCCTAGCATTTCTAGAACTGAAAGGGGATGTAGTTATATAATACTCTAGCATTACACATGCAAAGGGATACGATAGGGTGACTTCCTTTAACTACATGTGCATCACAAAATGATTTCAGCAAGCATTCATAAACTCAAAAGTTGGGGGGAGAAAGGGTAAGTGGCCTATTTAATAGGATGAAAATACCCACCCTGCTTTCTACTGTCATACAGCAGCATTGAGCAGCACAACTCAACTTTTTAGAGCACCAAAGTTTTTACCAGAACTCTGAATGTGTTTGGGAGAGAACAGCGTTCCTCCTGCAGCATTTTTGGCTCCGTGGGTGTACTGGCTTTTTTTTTTTTTTTTTTTTTTCTCCTCCCCCACAGCCTCACGGCAGCCAGGCCCGGCCCGGCCCGGCTCGGCTCTCCTCACAGCCGCAGCCTGCGCAGGCCCCGAGCTGCGCCGCGTAACGGGGCCCCGGGGGCAGGGGAGGGACCTGCGCCCCGGGAGGCGCCGTGGGGCCGGACGGTGCTCACCTGCCACCACCCCCCTGCCGAACCTCTCGCCGTGCTCCAGCAGCTCGCGGAGCCGCTCCGGGGCCAGGCCGCGCCGCGCGAGCAGCACCTCGCGCCACGCCTCGCCCTCCCAGTCGTGCAGCGCGATGTGCACGGCCAGCGTGCGGCCCGCGTGGGCGGCGAGCAGCGGCCGCCAGCGGCTCTCCAGCGTCTTCACGCTGTCCAGCACCAGCCCCGCGTAGGGCTGGCGGAAGGAGAGGCAGGCGAAGCGCATGGCGCCGCGCCGGCCGCGCTATGGCGGCTCTGCCCGCGCCTCCCCCTTACCGCGCAAACTCCTGCGGAGCCGCGCCGGCCTCCTGCCGGCGGGCGCGGGCTGCGCGGCGGCGGCGGGGGT
>VZSV01000011.1:1948384-2004993 GCA_013398735.1 Nothocercus julius | reverse complement strand
CCTCCCGGCGGCCGCTGAGGCGCCCTCGCGCGCTAAGATGGCGGCAGCAGCCGGCCCAGCTTCGTGGCCCGGCGCTGCCCCATGGCGGAGGTGGGAGGGCGGCCGGGTCTCCGCTCGGTGCCCGGCGCCGCTCAGCGCCACCCCGCTGCTCTGGGAAGGGTGGAGAGGAGCCCCGCGGCGGGAGAGCGGCTGCCGAGGGGCGTCGTGCGGAGGAAGCGGAAACGGGCCAAAGAGAAGGAGCCCGAGGATGGAGCGTTGTGGAAACGGGCAAAGAAACCAGCGGCGAGGCACGTGGCTTGTGCATTCAGTATATAGAGTTATTTTATTTATTTTTCTATTTCCCGTTACTTTTCTGGCGTGAATTCCAAAACCATGTCAGTGGGGTATGTTTGTGGCTTTCAAAAATGAGCACCAAGGAAAGGAGTCAAAATACTGCTCTGCTAAAATGCTGCATTTTTTTGGCTCATGCTGAACATCAGGCAAGGAGGCCAAAGGGAAGGCGTTTGCACTGCAGCGGTTGCAAACACCCTGGGGCCGCTGCCCTCCTGGCTGCCCAGTGGCTCCTGGGATGCGCTGTGTCCTCAGGCTTCCTCAGGAGAATTGCTGTTCACCGTGGCCGGCTAAGATGGATCCCTGACTCTGCCCTTAGCCTCTCTAGCACAAGTATTTTGAAGAGTGCCCTTGTTGTGTGAGGGAGGTGGTTGTCTGTGTAGCTGTGCTGTGATTCCTGCCAGACTGCCCCTGGAAACAGGCGACCAGAATCCACGAAGGCTCCTGAACACCGTAACAACCAGTCAGCTTGCAATGAAAGGGGGTTTCAAGTGCATGCATGGCTCCATTATATTTGTTCAGTCTGATGAGCATAGCCAACATATATTTTAAATCTGCGTATATATCTGTTTATATATAAGCACAGTTATTTTCCAAAAGAAATGGAAAAATAAAGTGACTTTCTTGAGGCAGCTTGTTCACTCACTTGGAGCTAGGGCTTGTAAGCAGGTGAGGTTTGTAACTCTGGGGGAGACTTTCCTTGCATGTGATATTTTTGGAAAAGAAAGAAGGGAGGAGGAAAGAATACCTGCAAGAAGGAATTATTCTGTGGTAGAAGTAAGGAAGTCCTAATTTCAGTGGCTTAGAACTTTTCCTGTGAAACTATATTTTAAAACATGTGAAATCTCAAAATAATTTTTTAAATCGCAGGAACTCAGGTGGAGAGAGAGTTGTGACTTGCTAGACCTCCACAGAAAGGGCAATGGAGGAGATTTGCAGAGCTGAAGGTAAGATAGAAGCGGTGTTTCTTGTCCAAATGCATGCCCTCAAGAATAATAGGTATTTACAGGTGGAACTCTGCCAGTGATCTTGGTGTGTAACAGCACTGCGTGGCAAAGTTGGGTAATTCTTCTCTAATTCTGAGTCCTTCAGGGAGCTCTTGGGAGTGCTGCTTTTGCTACATGCTTCAAATACAGTGAATGTATTCTAAATTATTTATTAGATGGTAAGAGTTAAACTGCTGAGGTTTTCTTTATTGCCGTTTTCAAAATCCTACCGTTTTCATTACTTTTTTTTTTTTTCTGCATAGTTTTAATATGTTCAAAATGTTCTCGATGGAATGATTCTAATCCTTTATACAATGCCATAATGACAAGAGAAGATAATAAATGACAAATTTAAGGTCACTGTAATTTTTAAAGTGTTATTATTTTAAATGCCTTTAGCTTTAAGCTATTTCAGTGTTATTAGATGTGCATGGTTAGTTGAAGAACAGTTGAATCTGTTTAGAGTTGCAAGAATTTAATGAGGCTTCCTGCTTTTTCTGGTATTTGCTTTTTGTAGTTTTTGTCTGCATAATTACTGCATACAGGAGGGTTGCTTATTTGGGGAGATTAGACCTTTCTTTTTTTTTCTTTCTTTTTTTTTTTTTTCTCTAAGTGTCACATTTGGTTTACTCCCATATAACTTACAGTAGGATTTGCATCATATGTTCAATTACATAAGTGAAATATATTTATCTTAAGATAAAATCTCCAAAGTGCTTCAACTCAAGTTTAACAGTACTAAATAAAATGTCATTAAAAAAAAAGGCTCGTGTATTATACAAGATGAACAAATATTATGTTGAAATTCTCCTATCGGAAAACTAGCGTATTCAATTTGTAGAAACCTTGTCCTGTCTGAAAAGCAATTTGTATCAGTACCTAAGAAGGTTTCAGATGGTCAGTATTTGTATGTCTTTGATCTTACAAGTGATGAACAGTAAACTGACTTTAGGTTTCCTCAGGATGTAAGGTTACGACTTGAGGTGTACAGTGGTGAATATGAAAAAGAAGTTTTTTTCTGGCCTTAGCATATGATGAACTTATTTTTTAAGATCTTAGACCTATAGAATTATTTTGCCCGCTGTGGCTTTGGCATGCTAACACCAATTCAGATCATACCAGCTTGGCACATTATCAGACACATTGATCTCAACAACAGGAAATTCTACAAGTTTACGCTTCATTTCAGTATCTCTAAATGGGCTTTCTTTAGAGTATCCTGTATTTTAGTTTTATGGTAGAATAAAAATTGTGCAATTTCCATTTCAGAATGTGTTACCGCTTTCTGTGCAGCTAAAACAATGCCTCCTACATCATTTATAAGGTCTTGGGCCTGATCTCATTTAGATAGGCAAGCATTGCTGTGTTTCTTGTCAAAACTACTTAGTAGCTGATTTTCCATGATTCAATACGCAGCAATACCTTTTGGGATATCTTAGGTCAAAATCAGGTTAAGATGTGTACTGCTTAGTTACAGTATAATCTTCATTTCAGAAGTGTAAAGCTATGCCACAATATGGTTCAGGACAGTGGAGGTCAAAGCTGAATTTTCACCTGTTAATAAACCATGAAATACAAATAAATGTATCGAAAGGCAAGTGTTGAAAGGTGATTTAATTATCAGTACTCATCAGAAGCTATGGCATGTTGATGTTCCAACACTTAGAGCTATTTGTTGCCTCTTAAACGCCAAACACCTGTAAAGCATGAGGCTGTGTTTCAACATTCAGCTTGAGGAGCTCTGCTAACCTTTTCTTTTCCCATCCTTTCCCTTTGTTTTGCTCTATCTTAATCTCACTGTCATTTGCTGCTAGCTGAAAATGTATATAAAAGTATGGTGAAAGGATGTGGTTCCCATACTTTAAAATTTAGTTATTTTATTTTTTACCCTCCAGGGTTACTTTGATCAAGTAATTGATCAGTAATGTAATCCCTAAACATCTGGTGAAAATTACCAGTATTTTTTTTTTTTTTCTGGTGTAATAACTCCTGCTCTATCACAGGAAAAATGTCACACCAAAACTTAGTCCTGTTATCAATACTAATTTGGGTAGGGTCATGTGAAAATGAAGTGTGCTATAGTGATATAATAAAGCCTTGCTTTCCTGATTTAGAATTTGCTCTATAAACCAAATCCAAAGCCATTTATCAAAAAGAGGTCTTCTGTCCAGAACAAATACATTTATTGGTCAAAGAATGCAAACAAGTTTTCTGACATATTGACAGAAATGAAAAATAAGCCTAGTGTGCTCTGAATGTGTTGAGTGCTCCTCTCCCATTTGCTTTCATCGCCTGTTCCAGCAGTTGAGCTTCTAACTTCTCTTTAATACGGACAGAATAAATGTCTTCAGAAAATACTTGCATGCACATCTTTATAACTGGCGCTTTATAGGTGCGGATGCACGTAAGCTGAGCAGAGGTGGATTCTGAGACAGAAGTGTAAGCATGATCCCTTTAGGAATTTTTGGCAAAGGCTTGTTTTAGACGTTCCTTCTATGGGTACACCTTTAGTTGTGCATATTGCTTGTATGGTGTGTGTAGTGGGAGAAAGCTAGCAATTAACGTGTCATGTCTAGACCTTCACTCTATGTAGCAACAGGAAATCTTGGGATTTTATTCTTTTGGGGAGTTAAGCCCTTGAAGTTCCATTATAGCCATGGGTTTTTTGGACATTTGATTGCAAATACTGGAATTTGTGACAGGTTCATGATTTATCTTGGAGAGAAAAAAAAAAAAAGTATCTAATAGCTAGGTGAGTATTGTTTATTTTGGCAATACTCCAGTTTCTTAGTCTCTGACTTTATGGAACCTTAATACTGAAAAGTTGCCCCGAGTCCCTGGTTTTCTTACCTGTCTGAGACAAGGAGACAGCAGATTGTTACTTCTATCCAGAATGCTGATTAGAAAGTTGTCCAAATACTGATGATATTTGGCCGTTTATGTCCAGTCTTGGACTATGTCAAAGATACCTTGCAGGCAAATGTCTTCCTGCAGTTATGCTGAAATTTGTATGTTATTGAAAGCATCTAAATTTGTGTATGAGGTACCACTTCATGCACTACTTTGAGTGGAAGTTTCTTATCAGTTCTATCCAGTGTGCTACATGCCTTCTTCCAACATACAAAATGCCCTGCCTTGGCCCTTTTACAGCAGCTCTTGCTGCTGAATTGAATGAAATTCTAATGTAAAATAGCAATTTCAATGCAAAATACCAATTTCAGTTGTACCTGACAGGTCTGCTGATGAGTTTTAACTACTTAGTGATTTGTTCCTAAACTTCTAGGTTAGTAATATTCAGAGATTATCCTGGTCCTCCTGCTTCCCTGAAAGTTAAAATAAGGTTGTAAATACAGGCTGAGCACCCAGCTAGCACATTCAGAAACATCTTGTGTAGGTCTCAGTAGCAATCCTTTTTGGTTGAGATACAGAGATACTTCATGCTGAGGTAATCTGCAGGAGGAGGAGAGCTTATTACCATGAGCTGCTGATTATTATGTCCCATTCCACAGGCAACTGTGAGTGCAGTGTGCAGCTGCATAAAACATTTTAAAAGATTAAAACTGATCAGCACCCTTGTATGGCCATGGATCCACAACCAAGGTTCATGCCAGCCAGAATATGGTTGTTTTTAACAGTATCTGCACTCCTGCCATAAAGGAGTCCCTCCAGCTTCATAATTATTTCACTTCATCTCTTTTCAAACGCAAGATGTTGCAGAAAGTTCTAAAAGATCATTTAGAGCTATTTCTAATAGCTGGAAAGTTTGTGGTACTGGTAGTAGCTATAATATAAATTGATTCATGTGTTTCCGTAGTAGCAATTACCTTATATGAGTTACTTTGTGTAGGAATTCTTCATCAATTTGTGCTATGTTTGGATAAGTACTTTTTGATTCTATCTCACCTGAAAGCACTTAAAGAAAGAGGACAAAACAAATTGGGTCATTTTGAATTAATAGCAGAAGATAGTCCTGGCAAGAGCTACTGGAAAAAGAATTTATGTGGTAAGAAAAAGTGCATTTTCAAGCTGGTCTTGTATATTCTTCTGTAATTAAAACATTACTTTTTGATTATTGATAAAACACCCTAATAAAAATGGAAAATGCAGAAGTTTCCTTTTCTAAATTCAGTGGAAATTTGCAAATACTGTCTTCCCTGGGAAAGGTGCCCCCGTCTTTGAATCTAGTTCTGTTTTATCTTGTTTCTTTTCCTAGATTATCTGGTCAACTTAAATTGTGTTAAAGAAAATGGCAAGAAAGGGGCATTTATATTATGGGGAAGGACTTTATTAAGCAACTCAGAAAAAAATGTTTCTTCAGGTTCCTTTTTCTACTCCTAGCATCTAAAATATTTGAGATAATATGCAGACTTACAACACAGATATCTGCATAGACATCTGTATGTTGTCTGTATAGGGTTGGTTGTTATTTTAATGTTTAGAAGAGTTTGCAAAGGCTGAATCTCTTGCAACTGTTAAAACTAGTTGTAGTGTTGTATATAAAATCTTGAAATACATAGTTTGCTTCTGTCTCTTTCCATATTTGTGTGTGTGTGTTACTTCAATGAGTTTATGTGGGTTTTGCTCCACTCATAGCTATTGTATCTGAAGATCTAATCTTTTATGGATGTTAAGTATATGTTTTTCATACAGGTATTTAAAGTTTTAGAATTTAAAATTTATTAAAATTCCTATTTTAAAATATGACTTTTCATAGTTTCTTTGTGTTTTGTTTTTACGGATCTCTTTCATACACTTGGCCTAACTGCCCTTTTCATTGTCAGGAGTCTCGGTTTCCACTTCTCTGTGGTTCCTATCAGTAAATCCAGTGAGCAGTATATATGCATTTGGAATAACATGAAGTGTTCTACAGGTATGCACTGAAAGATAAAGCTGCATTGTATCAGTTAGTTCCCCAGTTTTAATCTATATCCACCCTGGAGTACTCCATATTTTATTTTAATCTTTAATCAAGGTGTCAAATGAACTTCATTTAAATACATTGTCTAGTGGAAATAAAGTTTTTTTGGTTAAAAACCTGAACATGTTTTAATTATAAAAATATACTTTGAATTGAAGGCTTATATCCTCATCATTGTGAATGAACTTCTATAAAATACCTTGTATCATATCACTAAAGCACAACATACAGTTGAGCTCTTAAGTAAGATCTTCTTTTTCTCTTCAAGCCTGAATGCATATTCCTTGTTTCACAGTTATGTGAGCTGGACCAGGTTTTCAGTTTCATTAACATAAAGCTGCCTTCTCTCGCTTTGCTTCTTCGTCCTTTGCAGCTTTCCCCTAGATGGCACCACGACCCACAGAACAAGTCCTCTAGACTCCAACAAGTCACTCTAACTATAGATGAGTCTCAGCTGGGCGTTCAAACACTCCTTGGTCACCTTTCTTCTAATCACTTGTACCATGTCTCTGGAGAAGCCATTGCTACTGACTTGGTTGGTACTGATTAGTCTTGCACATGTGCAACAAGTGATATATTTTGGATAAAGAGGAGCTGTGAATCTTTGTAGCTAGTGCTCTACTGGTTGTAGAGCTTGGGCTGAAAGGCAGTGTGATATTTGGTGCCCAGTCCTACAGATTACTTGAGAATTTTCACGTCCTAAGAGGGAGATGCCATGTGGATCTGGATGTGATGAGATCTAATGAAAAGTCGTTACTATGAGAAGTCTTTGCTGCCTTCTTATATTTGGAACATCTTTCTGATTTCTTTAAAAGTGTTAGAATAAATAAAAAGCATTTTGTTGAAATTAATACAGTTATAGTCAGATCATATAGTCGTAGAACAGCATCTTGTGTTGCAAGTTAATGGAACATAAAAGATCATGATACTGTTTATTTTTGCCACAAAAATATGATTTAGAAATGACAGTAAATAACAAATAATGAAATAATTATAAGCAGTAATGCTCTTAGTCATGTGAAATTCTAATACATGTTTTTAATTGTCTCTTACTTGCTATTGGAGAGTGGAGTTTTACTAACAAAATTCTGAAACATTGGATTAGTGGTACTTTTTCTTGGTTATCTTTGTTTTGGATTTTTTCTTTGCATTTGTCTTAGAAGCTACCATAGTGCTGCTGGTGCACAGTTGGTATTGAGATCCTGGCATTCACAGTATATGTATTTCAGGATATCAGACTATCTCTGATCTGCATTCATGGGGTCAGCTTCAAATCCTCCAGTACTTTGCCTCAGAAGTTCCAGATCTGAATTAAAACATACAGCTGATCGGTACTGCCTGTGAGAGCACCAGACTGACCACGTCCCGTGTTGTACCTACACTTTTTGACAGAGATGGAGAGGGAATGCTTATCTAGCAGCAAATCGTAGTCTCTTTTATGGCAGCACATTGTTTTACTGCAGTTTCATGGGCTTGCTCAAATGGAGCTGATTTGTATGATTGCCTAGCAAAGCAAAGTTGTACCATGTTACTTTCTTCTGTTTTAATAAAGCATTGTACTTGGGAGTTGAAAGCCATGGTCAATAGTCTCCTGGAGCTAAATTCTGATGGCACTTGATGCTATAAATCAGCATTCTGTTCATCAAAACTGCATTGCTATGAGCCATCATTTTTTTTCCAAATACTTATTTTCCAAATATTTATTGTGACTCCAGTTTATGAAATGGGAGAAAGTCCTAAAACCAGAGAACAGTCCTTTAGGTTAACAGAACTGGTCCAAATATTGTATGTTTATTATATGCTTATATAGTGTCATTCATATTGATGCTAACTTTTCTGTCTAGATGCTGGTCAAATGCACAGCAGCATGCAAAATTAAGTGTACGTTTATTTGTAAAGAAAGAGGAAGATGAGGCTGTTTGATAGAAATGACAGATTTAGAACAGGTTGGTCAAAGTATTGTTTTCTGATTCAGTATTCAAGCTTACTAGAATGAGGGTACCTTGAACTCTAGCACCTGTAGTGGGCTGTGGTGTTGATTTTTGGAATTTCTCTAAAATTTAAATTCATGTACTAGAACAGTTAATTCAGAATCTCTGCGTTCTTGAAAACTTAGTTCATATCTTAGTCTTTTCATTTTGTTTTGTTATTCTGTTATTTCTTCAATTTTGTAATTTTAAGGAGTTTTTTTTTTCCTAACCTAAGTTTATCAAAGTGTATTTTTTTTTTTCCCTTAAAGGTGTAATTGTCGTCATAATCTTACTTAAACTGTGTGTTTAATCTGTGCCTGACTCCTTTTCAGTGTTGTTACCAATAAGCTATTCACGGAGCCTTTAGCTGTTTTTATTTTATCACTTTATATGGCTGGTAGAATTTTTTTTATCTTCCTTGGAAAGAAGCCTTTCTAGTAGGAAAGTAATATATATGAATCAAAATTCCAGTCTTTTTTTCACTAATAGTTTTGTTCTTTTATGTTTTTATAACAGCTGATACTGTACAGTGTGTTTTCCTTAAATATTCTGATTCATTTTGCAAACATTAATTTGAAGGAAGATCAAAAATTTAAAACATGCCTATGTAAGTTTATCCTGTGAAAATCTGACTATTTTTAATTCATGTGTTCACTGATGAGGATGCTGACAAGAGTTTGCAGAATGAATCAGTCATGGAGTCATTTCTAGAACGCAGAATCTGTGACTCCCTCCCTACAAGTCTCCTCAGGAAGAGGTGTTAACCTTCTGGAAGGGTGTCTTCTGTCTGCATCCTCTTTATGCATCTGGATGCATGAGAAATGGATCTATATAACTAAATAAGTAATAATAATCCTCTGTAGCATTTGAGCATCTGGCATCCTCGAGTTTAGAGTGAATACCGAAATTATCAGAGTTAAAACTAAAAGCAGTTAAATCTGTGCAGGGCCTGAAAATAGAGATCTAGATATAAATATTTAAACCTACTTGAAGTCTGATATATCAATTTTGGCAGAGTTGAAGACAGTAAAGCCACAACCGCTGTTAGTGCCTGTGAAAATGGCACAGAGCAAATAGAATGAAACTGTTTTCAGCTTTGTATTCCCTTATGTAAATAGTTCTTTTTGTTTGCTTATTTTTTCGCAACCAGTATTTAATATATAAAATAGTACTCCTTTCTAACACCCGGAACTTTGGAATCATGTTGCTGTGAAAGAAACTTTACTACTGTTGAGGGTCTACAAAATTTACTTGTCTAAAGCTCATTACATGTTCTTGTCCTGTTTAAAACTGTTGCACCTGTTTTAAGCATCGCAAGGTACCAAAAATGCTCATTGTCCCCCATACTACATGATGGTGTTCTGCTTAAATACCTTGAACCTCCTGAGTAACTTAAGTGCTGCAGTTATGTTCTATTTGTTTTGTTAACTGTCTGCTTCCATTTCAGTAATAGAATGTTTATTTTAATTATTTTTTCTAATAATTGCTGGTTACTGCAAACAGGTGACAATTTCATGTGTCATTTCAGGAACAAAAAAAAAAGCTGCTAAGCACTGCTGTGTTTTCTTGTGTATGCTTTTCAGCTCCAGTGTGTGTTCTGCAACCCCACAATTTTTAGCCAAAGCAGAACAGACTATTTGCTTCATTAATGTTCTTTTTATTTGTGCTATGTATGTGTTGTAGATAGTTTAACATACCCAGCTATATATATCCTATATGTTTTAAAATCATCTTATTTCCAAGGAAAGTTATTAATAACGTATTCTACTAATATGTGTCCTTAATTTTGCATTTTCCCCAAAATGATTGGCAAAATTTGTCTATTTCAGTGTTGGAGAATTATATCCATTTCTGTTTATTTTAGGGTGATGCTTCAGTAGTTCATGTGAATGGGTTTCGCAGTTTCTGTCCAAATAAAGTTAGTTTTAACAATTACCTAATAGTTCTGCTTTGGAGAGGCTGACATTTATGTAGTTATAATGTGGGAATCATAATGTCCTTTGACTATTTTATTTTATTTTTTTTGAAGACACTCTGTACAAAAAGACTAGACTGTCAAAGTCAAGGCATAACGTACCTTACCTCTGTACCTTTTTAGGCACTCATCTTTTGGTAGGGAATTGACTCTGTAGGATGAATTAGCAACTGTGAATTTATCTAGATATTTTGTGAGCAAGTTTTAGAAGGAAGACTCCAACAATTTTTTTTTTTTTTTTTTTTTTTTTTGCAGAAGACTGTTAGTGAAAATTATGGATTGCATTCCAAGAACAATTCACCCTATCACAACCATATCACGAGATATGGTCCTGCTAAAAGGGTGCTGTCAAGTTTTTAAAGTTAGGATTTTTCTTTTTTCATCTCTCACTACGGCATTTTTAAATACAGTTTCTTTCTAAATTTATTTTACTCTTTGCCTTTTGAAATGCACCATTTCTTCACCTTTTAATGCTCTTGGCATTTTTTATATGGCTTTAAAATGTACTTATTCTGCACAGTGCTACATGTCAAACTTGTCAGCAGGACTTCAGAATAAGATTTGTTCTTCAACTCGGCGTTCCCACTGACACCTTGTTGAAGTGACTTTTCTAAAATAAAGTCCTAGAGCCATTCATCTTGATAAATATCTGTGATGTTCTAGGAAATCCAGGTATTTCAGTCCTACTGCAGGTCTTTTACTTTACATTTTATATGTATTATTCAACAGCACGAAACAGTGTGAACTAGAAGAGTGATGTGTAGTGAATGTATGTAAAGTTTGTTGTTTTTAATCTTTAAATAGAGACTTCGCAAATTTTAATGCAGTCAAGTATGTGACTGTAGCAACCTAAATTGATCTTGTGCTGAAACCTGAAGATGGAAGGTGCTGTCAGTGATGGCTCCAATAGAAGCTTGAAATCTTTTGATCAATTTAGAAAGAGTAAGTCCTGATACTATAACAACAGCAACAACAACAACAAAAAGTGTGGACAAAATGACACATTTGTCCATGTATTTTGTAAATGTTTCTATCAGTCAGAGTAAGACTCCATAGATTACAATAATTTAAATACTTATTCTTTGTGGTTGCAAATTACATGTTACATTCTCAGTACGAGGTTGTCATTTTGCTTTCATATAACTATAACTGTGTGCATTAAATTTTCCTCCTGTTTTGTAATAAATTACGTAGTTTTAATTAGGACAAAATTGCGCTGTCCTTTTGGGTCAGTAATCATTCGCATGCTCAGTGCTCCTGGAATCACTGTGGATTAATCACATCCTTGAAAGTCTAGGTGATGAGTGATAAATAAAACCCATTGCAGGATTTTCTCTAATTTTGTTTGGATGAATCCCACTGACCTACACTGGGCAGATCAGAATGGCCAGTGAGAAGACTTTTAGAAGTGCCAGTGGACAACAAAACTGGGCCCATTTCGTTAGATCTGTGTGATTCTCAAGTATATTTTTTGTAGTGTAGAGAATACAGCAGAATGTAGGTGTAGCTGAACTCTTCCTAAACTTAAGTATGTGGCTGGTTTTTGTTCTAGGGAGTTTCTGCCCATATTCTTTCTGGAAAACTATAGTTCTACTACAACCGTGTATGTTGCATCGTGCTTAAAAATGTAGTTTATCAGTCTGAATCAATAGATTTTTTTTTTTTTTTTCCTCCCTATTCTTATTACCAGAGTGATTAAGGCCTCTCTTGTAAGAAGAGCTGCTGCTCCCTTTCTGCAGCTTCGGAATAGTTTCTGGTCACTTTGGTGTCGGTGACAGCTGAGCTTTCTGAATGCCCTACAATATTACTATGAGAATAGATGTCTGCAATGCTTTAGCACCTTTTCATAGTGCTGAAAGTAGGAATTTTAGTACTTCTCTGAACCCAAAATAACAGCCTTCCTCTCCCTTCTTTATAAACGAAACAAGAATATCCATTAGACTGTAACTGATTTGGGAAAAAAGGAGTTTTTTTTTTTTTTTTTTGGTGAATAGAGCCTGGGACCTAGTACTTGTGATTCAGCCTGGCAGCTTTAGGCACTCTGTTCTTGTTAAAGTGGACAGTAGCTCTTAAGACAATTAAAAAATATTCAGCATCGAGGTTGAAGGTAAAGTATGTGAATGTTAACATTTACAGTGCTGTACGAAAGAGATCGGAATACCTCAAAATGATATATTAAGCTAAACAACTCATGGATGAGCTATTTCACTATTTATTTCATAGGTAGTCTCACAGAAGTCAAGGACAGAGCAAAATACAGATTTCATTTGGAAACAATTATTACAGTTCGAGGGACTCCCTGTTTCTGGATGAGGAACAGCCCTTCTGTTGCTCGGGATGTTAATGTATTGTCTGTGCATGGATAGTCACAGGTTTAGTGGCAGAGTGACTGCTCCAGCTGAAAGCAGTCATCAAAGGAAGAGAGATAGCTTAGCTGTTGGCAGCTTGTACATTGTCAGTGATCCCTTGACTGAAAATTCCCAGTTGTCAGTGTGTTCCCAAATCATTTATATGCAGTTTATGGAGCCACCCTATAGTTCTATATTAAAAAAATATATATATATTACTGGGGCAGATTAGGAATAAATGAAGTGTTTTCTTCTGAATGATTCTTCACTAAAATAAAGATATTACATTGAAAAGGAATAAGAGCAGGAGTAGTGGAGAGGGAGTCACAATAGTTTGATCAGAGTTGCTAAATCCTAGAGTAAAAGAGCAAGTGTGCTAGACTTACACTTGTCCTTATACTCTTAATCATCTCACAAGGAGACAAAGTTGGAAGTACGCTTTGCGCTGAGAGCGCTAGGGTGGGTACCAGCAAGCTGCCGCGCGGGGCAGGAAGGTGACGCATGAGCAGGTGCGGGGCGGGTGGCGCGGAGGGGCTGGAGTGACGGCTGCTGCTGCCCCAGCTCACGCAGCGCCTGGCGCTCCTGCCCACGCACGAGGTGCCGGCGCCAGGGGCCCACCGCGCTCCCGCTGCCACAGGGCAGGATATAAATACAGACCTCAGGAGTGTGAACTACCAACCAGGGCATTCAGAATAGATCACCAAACAGGAACACATCACACTGAAGTGCTTTAAAAATTCTTGCATTAAATTGGCTGAAGACTAGATAAAATATTATGATTCAGTGTCTTGGGGATTTATTTAGTGAATTAAAGCATTTGATTTAACAGTCTTCATGCTGTCCATGATTCTCCCAAGAAAATGCCATCAGTCTTTAAAGGTGCTGCTCTGCCTGAAGAGGTATTTTTATTCTTATATTCTAAACAGAACTTGCATGGTAACTACAATATGTTTGAATGGTTAGTGCCAAAAAACAGGATATGGTAAATCTGCTTTATATTTAGATCACAATCCTTGTTTAAAATCTTAATCTTGATTTAGAATAGTTAATTTATGAGTTATAAATTACTTTTATTTACAAAATAACACTTGTGCTATCTGAGCAGAATCTTCTTCATTTTCATTTTACAGATGAGAAAGCTAAGGTATGGGAAGTTAGGGACTCTGTAAGTCCCAAAGCACCATAACAGTATCATATTGAAAGCCATTAATGTCAAGAAACTTCCCCTCATTTTCAATATGTATCTGTAATTATGAAGATCTTTCTTCAGATAGATAACAACAAGGGCTTGCTAGGATGACGAACATCTGATGAATATGTAAACAAATTTTCGTTCCTAAATAGTTGTGGATTCTTTTTATATGGCTGACTGGAATGCATGAAAATTAGCTAGGCCTAAAAAGGGTGGAATCTGAAGTTTAAGATTTTGATTTTCACTGGGTTGTGCTCATTATTTGAGGATATAAGTGCCTTGCAAGTGTGTATGTATATGCAGGTTCATATATATATATATATATATATATATACACACACACACACAAATATAGCTCTTTTTCTTGCTTCCCAGAAGACAGGAAAAATACTTGAGCAGAAGAAAGAGGTTCTGTGTGTGAGAATAGTTTATTTGTAAGAAGTTATGTGGGAGAAGCATGTTTTGCATTTTTTTCTGAATATAGTGGCTGCTGATAGCTTTAATCCTGCAAACAAGAAGACCAAGAGTGTAGGCCATACTCTTGTGAAGTCCTAGTGTGTTTTATCCTGAATTTCCCTACTGCTGGATGATAATTTTCTCTTCTATAGTTGCTGCTTGCCTGACAGCAATGTGTATTTCCTTGTGGCTAGTCCTGTGGCTGCTGGATTGGAGCGTGGTGTCAGTAGTGCCTGAGTAGCATGTGAGATGCTGCTGCAAACTCGGAGTCTGTGCAGTGAAGAGAGATACCTCCCAGGCCCCTTTACAGGTGCATGGGCTGCATGCAGAATGCAAATAGATATGCAGTTGTTTGGGTGTCTGTGTTGGAATTATGCACTTTATCTTCACTGCCAATCGAAAAGGAGATGCAGTGAGATGTGTTTAAACACAATAACATGTTCAGCTGGTTTTATTATACATGCATTTTTTTTTTTTCCATTCTAAGTCCTTTAAAATGCCTTTCTATATTAAGTGCATTTAATTTTGAGGTCTTTGGGGGAGAGAAAAACAGTGAATAGTTTCTTTGGAGGTATGTGAAAAATGTTGACAGATATGAAATAAAGCATAGAAGTTTCCTGCTGAGATTCATGCTTACTACTGTGTAAGCTGCTGTATTATCTGCAGAAAATGTCTTTGTACATCAGAGAAACCAGAAGACCTTCAGCAGATTGTTTTATTGAACTTTTAATAGATATTAAGAAACGTAACGCCAGCACTTCTGCCACGTTGCTGTCATTAAATAATAAATCATCACAGTAGCTGCCTAATCGGATATATAGCAGTGCTGATGGTGGCAGTCTAGACCCGAACTGAAGAGGATTCATTTTAAAACACAGCAAAAATAGTAGATAGCAATGCTCAGCAGAATGGTGTTGGGCTTGGAACCTGATGCCTAACTGTTGAAAAGAAGATAATAGAAATCAGATCTAACTAAGAAATGATGGCAGTATCTTTTATGCTGCTTAGGTATCCCCCAGTAACTTACTGTGCAAGTGTGTCCTGAGCATTAATGTGCATGTTTTCAGCAGTTCTGTTTGTCTGAGATGTCTGACCCTAATATATAGATAGAAAGCAGGAACTCTAGATGACGAGTGCTCTTACTGCAGAAATGAAGATCATCTCTACCTACCTTTTATACCAGAGGAGCTATGAATCCATGGGTGCTTTGGAAAGTAAGGTGTTAGAGAACTTACTCCTAATGTAGAGCTTTAGTCCCATAACCTTATTGGCAGGATTTAGTACTGAGGGATATTTCTGAGCAAGCAACAGTATAAAGCTTCTGGACTGGAGTTGTGTCTAGCCAAGTGAGAAGGTAGCCCAGAGGAGCTGGGGCTGGTCTGTGTGGTCTGCATACCTACGGAATCCATGTGTTCTGGGTTATGAAACTGAATGTTCAACTGCAAATGCACTGCAGGAGGTCTGGGCTTTGGAACAACGATGCCACAGCAGCTATTGTCACTGAGAGCAGTATCTGAGCTGGGCAGAGAATATATGTGGACCTGTCTGTATTGACCTCCTCAAGGGAGGCATCCTTGAGATACCATCTTAATCCGGCCCATTGGATGTACAGCTCAGTAGTGCAGGCACATCTCCCTCGAAGGAGGTGGATATAACATATAGTTGTGTATAACATATACACAGCATATATACAATATATGTATGCAAACAAACATACAATACAGCATGAAATGCTTTATCATTTTACTGAGATCAGAAAATAAAACAGTTGCTTAAAAATAACCTGCTTGGTTATTGCTCTCGCAACAAGTAAAAGCCCCTTTGAGGAGTCCAGCAATAAAAGGCAAAGAAAACTAAAAGCGATTGCTGTGAGTCTGCCCGTGTGACTTCAGTTGATTGCCGTGTGTAGGAATCTGTTTAAATATGCAAATGTTGAATTTGTGAAACTAATTAGCACATAAAAATCCAGCTGTAATGGTAATCAAAACTTGCTGGTTCAACAGACTACTTATTTTCTTGAGCTTTGCTGTGTCCTGCACACAGGGCCCCAGTTGAAGATCTGGAGTTGCTCCTTTCAGCAAATTAATACCAGGGTATTTAGCAGCAGGTTTTCATTGGTGCCAGTTGTGGAACCACCATGTGGTCTAGCTCCAACTAGTGCCTCCAAAGTTCTTTGCATCTGTGAAGAGAAATGGAAAAAGTGCCTGGTCCTGCTGTCACTATCCTTGTACTGTAAGAAAACAAAATGCAGTGTTTTAATGGACAGGTTAACTAAGCTGTAACTACAGCTAAAGGAATATTGTAGGTTTCCTGTGGGTCACTGCTGAGATTCATTTGCTCATATTCTTTTAATTGAAGTATCTTGCTGGCATTTTTCTTTACATTTTTTGTTTGTGAAAGCACCAAAGCAGGAGGAAGACGTTGTTTTACATCCTTTACAAGAATTGAAGAAACTACTTTTTAGGCTAGCTGTCTCCCAAATAAAAACAGGCTATCTTGTTAAACGTTAAAATTATTTCGAAGTATCTCTTCAGCTGTGGTTTTCAGAACACAGATAGTTAAATCATGGCATTTAAAATCAAAACTAAAATTCCCTTCTTAACATATCTGAATTTAAGGTCTCCCATCTTCACACTTCGGGTATGAAATTATTTCCGGTGCTCACATCACCTCAGATTTGGATATGTATCTTAACTGTACTTGAATATAATGGATAATCTTAACATAAATTATCCTTGTATGCCTTTCCTAAACTGCTCTGAGTAGAAGCTTTTCTCATATGATTCCCAATTTGTGGCATATTAGCCACAATCTTTTATTAACACTATTCTTTATTTTTTAATAGACTTTTAAGCCAAAGGTATGCTAATCTAAATTATTAGATTTTCTTCTTTTTTTTTTTTTTTTTTCCTTCTTCTATTGTCTTAATCCATCTTTGGTTGCACTTAACTGAACTTAAGATGTGCTCTCTGCTCTTATCTCTAGAGCTTTTTCACATCTTTATAGACCAGAGACACAAGAACTCTCTCTCCTTTGTTTTTTTCATCTAAACTCATCTAAACTAATAAGCCGTCTGATTACTTTTACTGATGCCTTTTTTTTTTTTTTTCCCTAACTCTTTCCATCATGTAAGTTTATCTTGTGGGCCTACAAGTTTGCAGTGGCAGTCTGATTTGTGCCAGATAAGACAGACAAATATTCACATTGCCTTTTTTAATATATGTTGTACTAATTGTTCTGTCTCCTAAGATACTTGTAGATCTTCCATAGTACTAGTGACTAGGCTAGTCATTATTTTCTGGTTATTTGTATCCTTAGCTGTGTAAGGCCTTGCATAAGTGTGGCATCTTTGGACTTAAATATAAATTTGTTTTTTATTTATACATTAAAAATTAATATAGCCCATTTCTCCATTTTGATTAGTCCCAGTCAGGTGTGTATAGTCTATCCAAATTTTGTATTGTCCACCAATTCTGTTCTGTAGGCCTGGCACAATTCTTTAGACATGAGTTCTGAGTTGTGTAAGACTCGAGTTTTTGGCTCCATTCTGTGCAATGAGTTTTTAAGGTAGCACCTGAGGACTAGCTCCTTTAGTTGCGTTATGTTGTGCAAATACTACTGTGTTATCCTGAATTATCTGAGAGTTTATAAAATATTTAATATGTTTTAAAAGAGAGACTTAGCACTTTCACCCCAAATACCTTAAAAAAAAAAAAAAAAAGTTTGCAAAGGTTTGCATGTTTTGAGGCAAAGAAAAACACAATCTATCTTGTATTGTCTAAGTTAATTACCCAGGGTAGTTACTGAGTTACAAGTAGACAAGCGCTCGCGCCTGACAAATAACATCCTTGTAGCAGAATATTTATATACCAGAAATTATTTCTGGTAAGAGGTTTTACTTAATGTGAAAATACAGTGCTTGGCATGATACAGCTCCCTTTGATCTTTGCAAATGACTGGCAGTAAATCATGAATGTAGGAAGCTGACCAGTGGGACGTCTTAGGAAGATGAATGGATGAGATGTTACCTTGAAAAACCTGTAGAGCATTAACAGGGTTCATATTTTGGTGGGACTCTATCCAAGGCACTTCATGGTGTTTAGGCTTCATGATCATAAAAATACGTACAATGAAACACTGTTCTACACGTATGGCAGAGAAATTAGTACATTTACAGTGACTTACACTCAGTGGATAATATGCTGATGCTGCATTCCCTTCTCTTCCAGTTTCATTTCAAAGTGGTAAGAATGGATTTTATTAGTGCTTTTTTAAGAACTTAAGTTCCTTTAATCACCTTTAGCCTACTCATGTGAAATAAGTAAGTTTTTGCTATGTGTAATCAAAAGATTTTCATATTTTTTATTGTGATAATAATGGTTTCATTTATGATATTTAAAAATAACCGTACATATTTTTACTTGAAAGTGCATTGCCTTTCCTTTCCAAGATGTGGCAATTGAATAACTGAGTAAGCGTGTATGAGGGATCTTGGGAAGGAGGGGCAGGTTTTCGCTAGTACAGTGCTTGCAGACAAAATATTTCATGAAATGGGACAACCTTATGGCAGGTAAACTGCTTATTTGCTTGGTTAAAAATATGTTTAGTACTTTTGAGTCAGAAACTGTTTTTTTTCTTGATTGCTTGTTTTATATTTGTATTATTACTGCATTCATAGAGCATATTTTTCTTATATTGCATCCACATGCTTTCGCTTAGTTGATTAAGGAATTTATAGTCATCTTGTAATCTGTAAACTGAAATTCTTTGAGAAATGTATTTCATCAGAAAGCCCACACCAAATGTGGGCCATGAAATATATTTTCAGTTCTAGAAGTGTTGTCTGTTCATGGTGATAATGTTGATGATTTTATTTCAGCAAGCCACATATGAAAGAATAGACAGAAATACTGTCTCTTACTCTTAAGGCTATACTCTTAAGGCTATATGCATTTCTATATGCATTTTTTTATAAGTTTTATTTTCAAAGTTATGCTTGAGAGATGCACAGTCACAATCCACAAGTTTATGATTTGTAGCTGTGCTGTGTTTTCAGTGATGGAAAAAAAATGGATATTTTAGCAAGGTAAGCTGAAGCTTTGAGCACAAAGTATAAAACCAATGAGGCTGTCAGTGAGACTTAGAAGATTCTGTTTTTCACAGGATTTTCTCCTGCTCCCTCTGCCCCTCAACATTTAATCAAAGCCTCGATCATTGTGTAAATTTAATCACCTTGCAATACACTAATAATTTTATTGTCTTTTTTTCCATTTGACAGTGCTACAACTTTAAAATTACATCATGGAGCTAGGATAGATTTGCTTTAGAATATTCACTATTGCTGCTCTCTGTCTGCAGTGGTTACCGAATGTGTATAGATAATGAGCCAAATCCTCTTCGATTTACTCATGCAAATAGTCTCAGTGAGCAAGTTCTACAGTATTTAGTCCAATGGTAGCTAAGTTTATTTTATACATGTATCTATATATTATAATAATACTGCTGTTACAAAGTGATAAAAATGCATATATTTTCATAGTTATAATGCTGAAGAACACGGAGAACAAATCTCCCTTTTAAAGAATGTTTTGTCTTTAAGCATATATAAACATCTGTCTCCTAGGCGCCTGATAGTTTTGAAAAAACTCTTCTGATGTTACATGGGCTTGACCCAGGTTTATACTAAATTTGTGAACTAGATTGTGATCCATCAAGACATTCTGTAATGGGCTTAAGTATGTGAATAATCCCTTTGAAGATCAGTTGGACTGCTCAAGTGCGTAAGACTTTGTGTATGCTGTAGTATTTTGCTAGGTAAAGCGTTCTGCAACTGCAAAATGGAAATGTACTACAGTTCTAATATACAGTACTCTAATCACACAGCACTTGATGTTTTTGTGTAATAAAAGTTTGAACATCCCAACTTTTCACCTGCTTGTGCTAGACGCAACTGCCAGTGTCCAGTGTTTTCAGGAGGGTGAAAGGAGTTCTGTCTTGTAGGGGTCATAATCGTGAACTCTTTATTCACCTCTTGAAAAAATGAAATCAGGTGGAAAATTATTCTGATTGTTAAAGATGAGAACTAACAAGAACTGAAGGTCACAAGTTGCCACAAGGAAGATTCTTGTTAGACTTGAGGGGAAAAAAAATTCTTCACAACAGGGTACTGCAGCACTGGAGTAGGTTGTCTGGTGAGACTGAGGAATATCTGGTACTCCGGACTTGCCTGGCCTGGCACTGGCAACCTGAGCTAACACTAGCCCTGTTTGCAGAAGGGTGTTTAGACCAGGTCATCTTCTGTGGTGCTTTCCAAGCTAAGTCAGAGATGGTAGCACATGGTTGTTCTGGGGCTATGAATGGTGAAATCAGCCCTTGTTGAACACCTCTTTCAGGTGTAAACTAAACCTCCTTCAGTGTAAAAGTAAAGGAAGGAGTTTCATAACAGAATTTGGCCCAGTGACAAAGTACTGCAAAACTAGCTGCCATTCGTCTTATGGAGTATTTGTCTTAGTTCCATCTATGTGGTTCTCCAGGTGTTAAAATGGCATGGAGGAATATGTAGAGGAATAGTCAGACTAGAGGCCATTGCTCGTGTGCTGGGCAGCATCTGCTCTTCCTGAATCACACTTTCTTAGCACCCCTCCAACATCTACGGTTGTCTTTAACTTGCTGCTAAGCACTTCCTTATCTTGCACAGTCACTACATCCTTTGTATTCTGTTCTTTGTAAAGCCTGTGTAGGAGAGATGCTAGAAAATACTATTGTAAATGTGTACTTTTTAGTACACATTTACTTCTGAGCTTTAGTTCTTACCATTTCTTCCTTGCCTTTACTTTTAACCTAACAGATTTCTACTTAACATGGTTGTTTTTATGCTTTTTGCCTCGTCCGCTGGCAGGCATATGATTTATGTTGTTCTTTGCATTGAATTCATTTACCTTCTTGAATTCATTGTTCATTGTTCTTTAACCTTCAGATTGCCCACAGACTAATTTAAGAATTTGTGTGAAAATTGCAGTAGATAACGTTAAAACCAACAAAGCTTTCATTTCTGTACGGTTTTTCCTTGACATACATTACGTGCTTCATTAATTTAAGGAAGTAATCTGTATTTACGTCCTTAAAAATAAATTCTTCTCCCAGATATAGGTAAACACGACACTCAAAACACTCATTGGGTTTTATGTGTAGATGCCAGAGTGTAAAGATACTGTACTTATTACAGTAAGTCACTATTATACCTTTTTAAAATTACATTCTTGAAAATGTCACAGATTGGTACCCTTTTTATCTCAGTTCCTCACAGAAGAGTGACATTTTAAAAATGTTCTTACTAATTGTCCCAGTTCCAAATGGTACAAACCCCCAGACTTCTAGATGATTCCAGTTGTACTGAGGACTTACCTAACTAGATGTTTTATTAGTCAGATCCATTAAAACTGGAACTCTGCAGACCTGTAAGAGCCACTTTTGTCACGAATGAGATTTCTGGTTTAAGTGAGAAATGAACTTTTTTGAAAGTGTACCTTTAAAATCAGATTAGGAAATCCACTAAGGATATAGGTTGAAGTGTTGCACTGATTCCTTACTGAGAAAAGGTTTTCACTTAACATGTCTCAAATAATAAGGTCAGTGAAGGAAATACAATTACTTTAAAGGTGAATGCAGCAACAGAGCATACGTGAAGCACGTGTTCTGCCGCAGGACTGCCACATGTCCTAAAGACAATGTGCACAGTGGGCTTTGGAAACAGGAAAGGAGGATAGAACCTAGAGTAACCTGCTTTTAAGTGTATGCATTAATACAATGCGAATTTATTTATGATATCCGAAACCAATGAGTTAATTCACATCACCCATAGAACAAAAATATTGTAAACAACAGACCATGTCTCTTGGATTAATTCTGGCTTTTACCAACCATGTGTATAGAGTAATTGAACATTTATCATTTTACCCCCAAAATATTAAAGGACAGGTTATTAATTCTGGCTTAACTTGAATTAATAATTTACCCAGGTTTTGCATTAGCTACTTAATTTTGTATAGTTACCAGTGTAGTTCCTCTTTGAATGAGGTGAAGAACTCTTGAAGTTTATAGCTTCCAGAAACAATTTTTAACTGAATTACTGTTACAGCTATTTATTCTCAGTAAATATTCCCAAATCAGGGATAGAACAGGAGTATGCAATAATTTCTCTTTTCTCTGAGTTGTTATTGCCTTTCAACAGAGCTAGTGAAAAATCTCTCCCTTCCTGCTTGTTCAGTGAGGCATTTATATTTTCTTTGCTGTGACTGCGTAATGAGAGCCTGCTGAGACAGTGTAATGCACACTTGTTTGTAGCAGAACCGTGGGAGCTTAACTTTAATCATAGGTCTCTGTTTACATGGGGGGGGGGAAAAAAGTGTTATGTGGGTGTTCCAGCTCTATTGTGGAATTTTCCCTGGGAGTTCTTATGCATTTCATATCATATTTAAAAATAAGAGATTTTAGAAACTTGATTTTAATGCGTGTTGATATATGACTCATTAGAAACCACACGAAACACCTGAAAATTTAATATGTGATTTATAAATACAAAATTATAATCCATTTTCCAGAAAGGAGATTCATTTTCTCTTTTCAAAAAGCGCTTGTTCTAGATTGATGTTAGTTATTTGTATTTGCCATTTGGTTTTAATCCCAGGGCAGAAAAAAGAAGGTTGAATGTGCTTGATGCTGAGAAATTTTCATGTGCTCTGTATGACTTTTTCTGTCCTACTTACGTGTGATTGCCCAGGTGCAGACAAGGTTCCAGATTCTGTAGCTCCATTAAACCATGGGCTTTCAAAAGCCATTGCACCACGAAGCCGGGCCCTCGCTATGAGCCGGTGCCAGATCCCTGCCGGGTGGTTGCGGCTATTCCCAGCCCCCTGAGATGCTAATAAAGTAACTATTTGGATCTTAATGGTGCCGTTTATGTGAGAGCTTATTGCCATTTCAATATAGCACATAGGGTATAAGGAATGTTACTGTTTTCTGAAGCGGGAGAATTACCGGTCTAACATACAGGACACAGTCTTACCTTTGAATTGTGCATTGGCTTGAATGCAGGTCATTTGATTCAAACCACGCTTACTTATCAGAACTATTTTGATGATTTCCTTTTTTTTAAAAAAAAAATTTTGAAATACACTAGACTCGAAAATCAGAGCAAACAACATATATAACAGAATAGCAACTTTGCTACTTACTGCTGTATAGCCTGGGTGTTCAGATTCCTATATGGAGACCAATTCAGTATAAATTGCATAGAATTGGGTACAACCAATACTTTATAAAATCACTTAGTATTTTAATCAGCATTTTTTGTCGTCAGTATCTTTTGTCCATTCTTAATATTTTATATTCATCCCATTTTCATAGAAAAACAGTTATTTGGATAGTAGTCTAGTCTAGTAATCAGTATAGTGAGATTGTCTGGTAGAAAGTTTGAAATTAATGTTGGGCACTAAAGGAAATCTAAATTCATCCTGTATTACCAGATTTATAGAGGCCTATATATTCCATATCTAAGAATTTAAGAAGTTAATATAGACATGACAGTAAAATAACGTGATTCAGTTGGTGTATAATGCATTATTTTGTAGTGTTGCAACAAGAAGCTACTATTGGACCAGTGGAAGTAACAGCATTTGCAGTAGGTCGCAACTTCAGATGTTTAGTCAGCAGATGAATGCCTAAATTCCCTTTGTCACTTGTCATTAGCCTGTCTGATGTCTCACAGGTTCTTGTGTAGCTACAGTTAGGACCAAACTACAAATGCCATTATTTTGGAGACTGGAAAATGGACATTGGTATTATGAATAATAATAAAAAAATCCTCTCACCCAAATTGAAAGGAAAAAATATGTACGTTTAGAGACCTATTGCCTGGGGCAGTGCAGTGATAGAAATTTAGCTCACAGCACTGCAGCAGAGCTGAAAAGAAAAAGTAACAGTTCTTGAACATTTTAAGGATGCGTTTTGCTCTGTTTTGCTTTAGGGATTAAGAGGACATTATCATGATTTGTGCACAGCTCTGTTCACTCTGAAAAAGCTTACTTTGTAGTTTATGCACTGTGGTTTTGCACTGGCTAATAATAGTGTTGCAGTGCACAGATGTCTCTTTTTAAGGAAAAAAGTAAAATGGGTATCACAAGGGTTTTTTTTTTAAATTAAAATGTAGTTTAATCACATTTTCAGATACTTCTTTTGAAATTTTAAGCCATTTTAATATAAGGACTTCTTAGTTACTACACTGCATGAATGAACCCATTGTCAAAACTTCATTCAGTCTAATATGATATCCATTTAATGTCTGTGTCATTAAATTAAGATCAACTGCAAAAGGCTAATGAATCTATTCAGTACTTAAGCATATTTTCCAAGGAAGACATTTTCATTCTAATGGGGGGAAAAAAACACTGCATACTAAAATAGTGTCTACCTCTACTTCTAAAATTCTCCTTAATAAGGAAATAACTTGTGGAATTTGTCAGATTTGCCCTAAACTATGAGATAAAGCCCATACATAAACAATAATATCCTGTGGTACTTGGTACCAAATTAGCTGACTTTTATTACCACTGAATAGAAATGCCTAGTCTGGCTGTTTTTCAGAGTTCATGCTTGAGATTCCAGAAATAACAATTTTGAAGTAGACCACTTCAAAGGTGGCCATTCATCATCAGAAAACCTTTTGACTGTTTACTGACTGTTGATCTTCAAACTCTTTCAGCGTCTCAGTTCCTTTGAAATCTCAAAGAAGGCACATACTGTATAAAGAGGGAATTTTGTGCAGCTTCATTGATTAAGTCACCATTTTGTAATTAAGAATTGTGGTTATTCCTGGAAAACTTGGGTTACTGCAGAGGGGAGATAGTTAGCAGGTGTTACAGGAATATTTTATACCTTAGTCTATGGGCCTGTGCCTTCCTTCCAGTGCTTCTTAAGTAAACGTTGACTTTCACAGGATGATGCAGCTAATATCCATACTACTGTTGAATAGTAATATCACTTATCATTAAATCTTCAGGTACCTCTGTGAAATAATTTTTTATGTTCTGTCAGTTTTGCACTAATGGAAACTGAGCAACAGATGTAATGATTTTTGCCCAAGTGGTAGAGCCAATGTCCTTTCCTTCAGACTACATACATTTCTACAGTTCTGCAGTAGTAAACTGCTAGTGATGGTCATAATCTTTCATACTTTGATCTTATGTTATATTTAATGTATCTCATCAGCTCATCTTCATTTTATTTGTCTTCATCCAGCTCCAATAGTAATTACGGTGGCACAAAATTAGTTCCCTAATTGTCTTTGTCATTTTTATGTCTTGGAAAGCTGTATTTCAATTCACTTTCTTGACTTTCCGGTAAATGTGGGATAATAGGGAAAGAAGGTCATGAAAGTATAGAGTATTGTAAAGCAGAAGTGAAGTTTCAGATCATCGGTGGCAGGAGACTGTGTAGACACCTGCACGTGCCACTCGCAGTGGTGATGGTAGAAGCCGTGGGGCTTTACCCTGCTCCTCAGGAATGGAAGATTTCCCTAAAAATTGTCTGTGGACTGCAGCACATGCAGGAATGATGCTGAGACTGGATAGATGGCAGTTCCTGGAATCTGCCTGATTCCCTCATGTCAGTCAATTCACATGTGGTGCAGGTATCTCACCAGCCATAGTTTAGTGTTAGTGCCATGAGGTAGCGAGTGTGAGTGCCTTCCCCTTGCTCTGCCTTAGTGCTGCTGCTTTCCTGGAGCACTGCCCTTCCTTTGCAAGGAGAGGGGAGACTGTTTCTGGGGTGCCCTCCTTCCTTTCTATCTGAGAAACCACACAGAGTTCTACTAAACAGTCACCAAAAGGGTTTCCAGACTTTTAGGGTGGGCAGCATCTCTCCATTTCTACAGCCCTCCCCTTCTCCGGGCATATTAGCAGGAGAGAACCAGGGATGAGTGTTGTGATATCTCCCATAAACTACTGATGTTCACAGCTATGCCTTCATGCAAACCTGTCTGGCTAACAGAGATCAACAATTCTCTGAACTGTAAGTTTTCATGATAGAGATATTCTATCCATTTGAAACAGCTAAAGCTAATGCAGAATAAGAAATTACTTTTTCCATTTACTCTTAAGTTATGTTTTATTGTCAGTCTGAACATGCTGAACTTATATCTGGACTAAATGAAGCTATAATAATTTGTTCAGTTTTGATGATATTCCCCTCATTCTGTCTTTCATTTATCTTCTTTAGATCTGGGTGCTTTTCTGCTTGCCTTTTTTTTTTTTTTTTTCTTAAACACAAAACCCAGGTGTTTCTAAATGAGATTTAATTCATTGTGTCTTAAAACCCAAGAACCAAGTATTTCTGTAGAAGGCCTCTGATTATCAAAAGCTTATAATAAATTTTAGGAAAGATGTCAGTTAATCTTCTCATGTATAGACTTACTTGTCTCTTGCATTTCTTCATAATACTTTGATTGCATCCTGCTTGGTTAGTCTCAAGATAAAGAAGAAACAGACAATCTCACCACAGTTTCTCTATTCTTAGAACCCTTTTTTTTCTCAGTTACCCTTTGGTGAATGGCCACTCTTAATTCTACTTGCTTTTAAAAGACTCTGTTCTGAGGGTTTCAGCCTTTATAGATTTGTTACTAATGTGAATTTTTAATTTTCCTGTCTATGAGTTAACCTGCATAGAAAGACTTGCACACCTCTGTGATACGAATATCACAGTATGAAGGATATGAAATAGGAAAATTGTACATTTGTTTTACTGTGCATTTGAGCAGGGATTCCTTATTTAGAGAGCATCTCTCTCCTTTTTGAGGCATGTAATAAATCTGACTGTGCATTTCGTTTAGTCTTTGAAAGCAAAGTGGTATCCTTGAGATGTGAGTAGGTTTTATAATAGAGGATGTGGAACAGGCTGTATAGATGCAATTCTTAAGCTCTTGTTTCTGTTATTTTAATGTCTCTAAATCTGTGTATTCACTTCCTCAGCTGCTGATGCCTTCTATTCTCAGGGGTATTAACAACAAATCAATCTATTTTGTTTCCGTACAGCAAGTTGAAACCAAGAAATTAGAAAGTTCTCTCTGGTGCTGGAGATCTCTGCGCCCAGATGATGCTACTGCTTCTGTGGCTGCTCTGAGCAGAGTACGCAGTTAACCTAACTTTGATCTGAGGAGGCTGAGGTTGATTGTAACCAAAAGGAGGCACCATTTTTTTTATTAAAATAGATGTATTTTTACACACACACACACACACACACACACACACACACACCATTTTAGCAGAAAATATTTCGTTGTTTTAGTAGAGAAATTGTTTATTACAAGTTTCTTCTGGGACAATGTTTTCTTATAATCTTTTTGCTAAGGATAAAATGTTTTAAAAATTTTCCTGAATCCGTTAAAACTGATCTTGGCTATATTTTAATTTTTATTTATTTATTTTGAAAAAGTTTTTTTGGGGGGATTGATCTGCAAAAGGTGAATGAGATATCTGTATGGTTCACAGTTCTGTGAACTATGAGTTCTGCCAGAGAAATTCAGATTTTATTTATCTTTTATAGACCAAGTATTTATTTATGAGCTTATCATAAGAGCAAATTAGTTGTAGAACCTTTCCCATCCAGCTCCCACAGGCCCTGAACCTCTGCCCCCAGGATGTGCAAGGCCTGTTTCCTTTGGTGTATGAACCTATTTAGTTGAACCTAAACATAAGGAACAACTCTATTTTGGTCTGTTTTGCTTCTAGGATGAATCAGTAGTGGCTACTTTCACTCTGCAAATGCTTAATGCAAAAAAGTTGCTCTTCTGCTAGGACCGAGGCATGTTTAGGTCAAACAGTGACAGCCAAAAAAGTGAAGTCTTCTGCCAGGCCCACCTTTCCACGAGGGGATTCCAACAGAGAGCATCATCCCTGTTTCTTCCAGCAACTCTGCTGCCCTCCTAAGCACTAATTAAGCTGAGCTCTTCCATTTTAAATCCTCCTTTGAAGTCTGCTGTTCGCCTCAGGGAGAGGCTGATGAGGTACCCAAGAGCCCTGGAGCTCCTTCCAGACTCATATAATGGGGTGCACAACCCCCAATTTATGCCAATGCAGAATTATCCCATTGGGAGCAAAGGAACAGGAAGGTTATAAAAAATAAATTAATAATCTCCTACCCCTTTTCACCACTCTTACATACGCACAGTGATTCGTGCACAGTCTGCCAAGCATCTCCGTAATCTCCACGGCATAAGTCGAGCGGAACCATTTGGTAGTGCCTGATTGCTAGAGCTGCTGGTCACAGAAAAAGTCCCATGGAAGTTGTGTTCAGAGGACATGGTGTAGGAGTGCAATTTCACATAAGCAAAGTTTCTGTAATTTTTCAGAATTGCATTTAAAGTGCCATAAGTCAATTTTAATAGTATCTGAGTTGATGGTATAGCCTTCTCTGTATGTCCTGCCTGTTCCATCTGCCTTTTTTCCTTTTGCTGCTCCTGCTAGCATAGAGCTAGTGGGAAATTTAGAGGTGGGAAGTGTGGAATTGGCTTAGGCACCATTGTAGTGTATCCAAGTTACTTTTATATCTATGTTACATAGAGGATTATCCTATTTCAATATAGTCCTGAGTGATTAAAGTTCAGGATGAAAGAGCTGCCTGTTCAGAGAGACCCTGGGCTGCTCAACACAAATGAATTACCATCTTGTTTGCTGATTCTCAGGCTGTCTTTAGAATTCTGCTAAGGACTGTAGAGAATAACCTAAAATACAGAACTCAATATTGTTAAAAATGTCTTGTATGTGCCATGAGGCACTACGGAAGAGAGAAAGAGAAAGAAAGAGAGAAAGAGAAAGAAAGAGAGAAAGAGAAAGAAAGAGAGAAAGAGAAAGAAAGAGTAAAATTTGCATATTGTTAAGATTTCTAACCTTGACCTTCTGGCCTCAGGAGATCCTTGTGTAATATCTACAGTTGCTTGGATAACGAGATAACTGTAAAGACATTGTACTGTCTGGTTAAGAACTTAATTCTTGATGAGTATGTTATATGTGTACTTTAAACATATTATTCTTTTTGTTAAACTCCCTTGACTTCAATAACTTCACTATGAGTGATCTAAAATGGTAAGCTCCCCATCACTTGTTCTTTACTTTTTCTTCTCATGAAACGCTTTTTCTATGCTAAGAATCACAGATGGTTTATTTATAAATCTATATAAGAAGTCAGCCTTTCTGCCAAATTTTTGTTTCAATAATGAGAATTTAAGAGAGGTCAGGATACCTGAAGACAGGTTTCTTCATTCTGTCTAATCATTTCCTTGGATGCTGTAACAACTTTCTGAACACTATGCCACTGGAAATCATGAGTCTGAAGAACCCCAAACTGGTAAGCACTGAGTGTGTTCCATGTCTGACTTGCTATTTTATTCATTGTTAATCTATAGAAAAAAACTCAACACAGTTTGTTTTGAAAATTCAGTAATAGCCAAGAGATGTAGTGTGTGGAGAATTAAACGCTAAGAAAAATGACTACTTAAAGTAAGATGTATGGACCATATTGGCAAAGATAAATTGTAAGACTTGAAATACCTGAAACAGCTGAACTAACGTTCAAATAAATTCTGCGGTAAAGAGACTAATAACTTGAAATGTTTGTTTGCCTGGATCATACAATGTAGAGCGGGGGTATTCTTTCAGTTCAGTATCAATTTCAAACCATTCATCTGCATTTGATGCTAACTGATATAGTCATGTCTGCTGAAACGTTTCTTACTCTGCCAACGTGGCGCTGCCTGGTGAGAGGAACAACTTTTCGGCTTATGTATCTTCCCGCAGACACTGTTGTTAAAATAGAATAGCTTTTTGCTTAACTACTGACTTGGAATAAGCAATGGAAATGTTTTCCATGTATTAAGTTCATTAAGCCTCAAGCTCACTGAGGCTGGAACTGTGTCTTCATTTGGGTAGGTCTGCCCTGCTTCGCCTGTGCCTTTGAAGAATATCCTATTTTGGTCATTTTAATAACTAGTAAATTGAGACACTGAGCAAGCCCAGTCAGGTGTCATGAAACCAGGCAGCAAGTGGGGAGAGGGCAGGAAATGGGTGTTCAAAGTGCTGTACTGCAAATACCCCCTAACCTGCAGGGTCCTTTCCGTGTGAATCTCTCGATTTGTTTGAGCCTCTGCTTATCCCTTTGCTACAATGCAACATGTTTCTAAACATTTGGGAACAGCCGAGACAATAGTTTATAGAGCAGGGTGGATAATGTTTGCAAAACCAGGTGATCAAACGGCTGGATGAGGATTAGCCCGTTAACTGGGCTAATTTATGTAGAAAGGAAAGTGCCTTATTTGTTTAAGAGGTTTGTCCCTTGCTCTCATATTTGATTGATGGATAAAAGGAATAGGAAGAATTTCAGAGAAGACACATTTCAAGGTCAGCACAAAGAATATATCTCTCCAAATATTTCCATTAAACACAAGACAGTCTATAAAGCTTCTGCATCTGTGTCTTAATTTTGTCTTCTGCTATCTGTACAGATATGGTCAATCTGAAATAATTTGTCCTTATTTTAATGATAACTTAATATTGAGTTATTATCAAACTCTATTACTTCTCTCATACAGAAAAATATACCTATCTGTTCATGCAGTTATTTTCATCATTGTGAACACTAACCCTCAGCATTCTGAGAAGTTCATTTGTCATCAGCCTTGTTTTTTCTTGCATGACTTCAGTAGAAATGTGTCCTTCCTTCTGTTGAAAAGAGCGACTATTAAGGCATTTTTGTCAGGGTCTGGCAGGTGATTTACCATCCTGTTTCTCTAAACTGAGCTAAGATAGCTAATGTTCTTTTGCAACTACTGCCTTTCTCCCACTACTGTTTTTATGCTGCTCCTTTATCCTGACCTATTTTTGGAATCTGCATTTCATCCCCCTCATTCTCAGCCTGAGCGAGTCAGAGAAATCAAAGCTGGTAATGGTAGAATATTTGAGGAATGTGGTACAAAGGAGGAGATTCAGTTTTGGAGAGAAGAAAACTGAGAGTCTGTTGCTAATCTCACAAGTTTCATTCCATATTTTTTCCATAATACATTTTTCTAGCTCCAGGATACTGCTAGAGAGCAACTGTCTAGTAGTAACATCTTTATTTTCTTAGTTTCCTTTAACAGCAACCCACCCGAAGTGGTTAAATGGTGGGGATTGTTTGTTGATGTTCCATGTCTGTGACTTGAGAGGGAAAATTATGCAAAGATTAAACACAGTGGTATTAGGCAGATAACTCGGAGAGAAGGAAAGGCAGCTTTACCTTCTCAGACTTGAACTGAAAAGAACCAAGGAATATGTGCTTAACGTTTTCATGAGGGACAGCTCGATGAGGAAGCTGAACCTTTAACAATAGATTTTCTTTTTGTTGCGGGTTTTAACATTCCTGATCTCAGCAAGACCAAGCGTTTGATGACAAGCTTTTGATGATGAGCCCAGCCTACTCCTACTGAGCTGTTCTGTGAGTGCCGCACTGCTGCAACCTGGAGCAGCACAGAGGCACCCAGCATGTTGTCCCTGGAAGCGCCGCGCGGCCTGCGCCACGCTGATGGGCCTGCAGAAACGGCTATCCAAGGCGGTGTGTGCTGAGGGGACGCGACGCTGCCCTTCTCTTAGGGAGCGGGGGAAAAAAGGCATCTAAACTCGGAAGGTTATTTTGAAGAGGAATAGTAAGTTTCTCACAGTGAATTACCTTTATCATAGGGTGTAGTGCCAGGAAGTCCAAGTGCGGAAGGCAGCACTCTCCTCGCTCCACCTGTTTACATGGGGCTTTGATGTTGTATAAACAGCACTGAAGCTCCAAGGCTTTCCGAACTGCTGTCAAACACATGGGGTCTCTGTGAAAAAAACAAGATCGCAGCTTGAAGAGTGTTGATGGTTGATTTGACTTTTTTCCTTCTGTTTTTCTTTTTTCTTTTTTTTTTTTTTAATAAGAGAAAGGACATGAAAAAAATATCAAGGGCAGTGATGGGAATAAATTGATAAGGGTATTTTATGCGTATGGCCAGATTAGTATATGGTTTGTAAGCATAAAATCTACTTAAAGGAAGCAACTTCTCTCAGCAGACTTGTTTTTCCTTTCCATGTGCATCTAGTCTGTATTTCTCACACATTTAAGGAACATAATTGACTACTACTCTGAACAAAGAGGAGCTTTTGTCTTCTGGGTTCCTGTGTGATCTTTAAATTGCTCTGCTTTGCTCTAAGAGATGTTCTGCAGTCTGAATTTTCAGTTTATGTTTCTACAACTCTCTTCACTAGTATCTATCCCATGGCAGTCATTGGTTGTATAAAGAGAGAGCCAGCAGTGACGATGAGACTCGACTGACTGTGTGTGAAGCAGCTCACCTTACAAGCATGGGTCTTCCAACTGGAAGGAATTTGTTGTCAATGCCTGAGGCTGTTGCTTCTGTTTCTTGCTTCTACAACTCTGCTCGTAAATGAGAACTATGGCTACATTTAGACTTGAATTTTGCCAGAGGGCCTTTGTATTCCAACAGAAAGAATCTGTAGTCTGAACAAACCTCTGAATATCTTATATCCATACAGAGTTATAATGTATGATTCTGTCATGCAGTATTATTTTAGGTTTGGTCTTCTCTGCAGACAGCTAGTTCCCGTAAAATAAAATAAATTATTATTTTTGACTTTTAAAAACATTTTATATTTGAATACTGTATCTACTCTTGCAATTAATAATTTCAGGCTATCTCCTATACTAAATCCTTTCTGTTTATCTTGTGGTCTTCATATACCCTGTCCAACTGACTGGTCACAGCTGTTCAAAGTGTTTGACACAAAACAGCAATGGCTCCCTGTTTATGACAGAGTTGAAGTTATATAACAGAAATTCAGATTTCTCTGTTTTCTGGGAGTTGGGAAAATGCTTTAGTGCACCTTTGAAGGATGGATCTCAAAGCAGTATTCAGGATCCAAGTTTTGAGAGTATCTTCAGTATTTTAAGGGCAGGATTTTATAGAATTGCAATATGGTGTTTTGAGACTTTTGGGTAGCCTGTGTATTTATATACATTGTGCTGTGTAAAAATTGAGGCAGAAGTAGCAGCACTTCCTAGCAGATTTGTGCTGTGATTATAAAAGGGGACAACCAAGTTGTAGCTGAGTCAGCAAATGGTTTTGCATTAATGGTATGAATAGGATCTAAGCCAGCAGTATTCATAAAAATAACTGATTATCTGTGCATGAGTGGAACATGTGAGAGTCTGTATGGAGGCAAATGCAGTTTGGAGATGCTTTGAGTGCACTCCTCTAATGGTAATGAAGGGAGGGTCTGAGGTATAGGCAATAATCGTATCTATTTCCATTATCACTCAATTTTATGCTTCACTATTTTCAATATTTGTTTTCTTATTTCATGAAACTTTTTTTAAAGCACATTCTCAGTATTTGAGACCATCTAAAGTATTTTATAGATCTGTTCTTTTCTACATTAGGGCTATTTTTATAGATGAAAAAAATGTGTAGTATGGATCATACCAGCTATGATAAAATTCTACTGCAGTGACTTAAGACATTTTCATTATTTTTAGTTTGTCTCTGGGGCCACTGAGTTTGTTGCAGTTTCAGTATTAAGTCGTTTCAGGTGTTCACTCCCTGGCCAGCCTCAGATATTATACTAAATATTTACAAGACAGGGAACTTCTCCAAATCTTTTGAAGATTTGGAGGATAAGCACAAGATTTGCAGATGAATAGAGTGTAATACTGTGTTGGGTTTTAGGTAGTTTTATTTCGAAAGCTGGGCTACAGCCAGCCAGGTGTTGGGCATCTCCAAGGATGGAAACTCACTAGCTGGGACAACGTACCCCTGTCTTCGACCACCTTCACAGTGAAAAAGTTTTTTCTTACGTTTAAACTATGTTTTAACTGTGGAATGGTAGAGATACTGAGTCTCACTTTTAAGTTTCTTCTGTGAAACTGGTTTTCGTTAACATCTAAGGGGGCAATTGTGCTCTTTTCCTGTAGTTAATAACATGAAGATTTATGCACTTTATCTCTTCTGTGCATAAATGTTGGTCATTATATTTCTTACTGGGAAATTTCTGTAATAGTATTTTTTTTCCTGAGACAATGTATGTTTCTAGCTCTTAATATACATAAAATATTTATTACTCTTTGTGACATCCTAATAAAGGATTAAAATATTACCGTTTCCATACTTGTACAGAAAACAAGAGGGGAAATTAGTGATCTGCAGTATCATACAATAATTCACCAGCAGATGGGAATTAAATCCATGAGTCTTGATTATCTCTTACCCGCTGTAACTTTGCAGCCAAATCAAAACAAACGCTGCCAATGAATTGTACAAACACTGCCTTTCCAAACATACTTTGCAAATAAATGTAAAATTATGATGTACCAGATATCAGAGGATCATGGCATGTTTTTTATTTGGCTAAAACTCACTTAGAGTGATGAGCTATAAAAATATGATATGCTGTTGTTTATGTATATAGAAAAGAGTGGACTGTTTGCATACGTGAGTTTTATTTGTGTTAATATATTTATCTTGGAAGTAACACAGTCTTGCTTTGAATATAAACCGGAGTTCTGTCTACTACATAAGTTACTAGTCCAGATTTATATTTTAAATTTACTTCATTTCCTTTTTTCCCATATCTGTTAGACATGGAGAGGTTGGTGAGTGAAATAGTTACATAAGAGCATTTTTCCTCTGCAACTCGGAGCTTATTATTTAGAGAACTTGCAGTTAAAGCAAAACCCGTTAGATGGTGCCATTCTTTAACCAGAATTTTGTCTTCATGTGGTTAAAACTAGCTGTATATCTGGCATGATCTTAAATGACTAAACCTATTCTTCTAGCACATTGACTCGTATTGGTCAGCCTTAGTCATTATGCGCAAAACCTAGACAATAAATTAAATCTGTAGAATTTTTTTATTTGTTTCAGTGAGAAGATTGCACCATCCTGAAAATTCAACAAAAGAGAAGCCAATGGCAGGACAGATTTACTGCCCTTTTTTCAGCTGAAAGCCATGTGCAATCTAAATGATTTACTTGTTTGCTAGCCCTGCATGGTGCTGTCTCCTGGGTTATCATTCACTTAAATGGCCAATGTAGTACAATGAAAATGATAGTGTGGTTACAAATTCACAGCAATTTACTGGTTAGAATCTGAAACTGGTAAATTATTTAATTTCCATTTTTTCACTTACTGTTCAAGGTTGAAAACTTGGACATGGAATGCTAAAAAATAGAACAAAATTTAGCATCTTTGGAAGCCCAGGTTGTAAAACTGTGGTGATAAAATGGTGGACTTTAATGTGTATGTAAATGTAATATACCTAGGCTTTTGTACAGTGTTTGACTTATTATTGTGTGACATTCTGATAAAAAAAAAAATTAACACTCTGCAATATCAATAAAGCCCATCTTAAATGGATTAAGTGCTAGCTAACTGGCAGATATCAAAAAGTAGTTGTTAATGGGACATCATTTGAACAAGGGCGTCTCTACTACAATTGTGCAGAGAACAGAGGAGGACAGACTTCATACAACATTTTTGAATGTGAATAATGGATTTAAAATCGTTTCTAGTATCTAAGGGTGATGAAAATTTGTCAAGATGGCAGATCGTGATGTGAGGACCAAGTTGGGTTGCTCTAAACTCATCCCCTGCTGACAGTTATGCCTCTTCAGTTTAGTTAGTACAGACAAATGCAAAGTTACAAAGTGGTATTGTTCAGAACAAGGGATATAATCTGTATAAAATTACTCAAAAGTGAAGTTTAATGTTCATACTAAGACACCGTAAGTCGTTGTTGCTCTTGAAGGCAGACTCTTCCCTGCCCTTCCCAGTGGTAGTGGCCATGTGGTCATCCAAGTGCAGGCTAAGCATTTTTGGTAGGTTAGTTTCAAGCTGGGTCAGTTCCCTGATCTGGCTGAGTATGTGGCCTCATAAGCTTCTGGCATAATTGAAAGCTGGGCAATGACTGGACTTTTTTTTTTTTTTTCTTTTTTTTTTTGTGATGTGAATAGTCATGCTGCAGAGTAATGCACAAGAGTTAGGCAAGGGACTTAATATTGCAATTTTGAGACCGTTGTCAAAACAGCAATGGCAGTTCTGGCTGTCTGTAATTTTAAAAGATTTTTGTCTGAAGACTGACTCAGTGACTGGATAAAATCTTTTGCAGAAAGAAACTTCAAGTTTGATAATCTATTGAGGAAGGACTTGATTACATTTTGTGTAAAAAGCCAACCAATGACTAATAAAATTCATAAGCACATGGTATGACTGTCTGAGTCAAGATGACTTTTAGCAGAATGGTGACTCCATGTCTACCCAGACATAAATACTGCAAGCCTGGCTGCAGTGGGATGCGCTCAGGGCTGCTGGACACTGCGCAGATGTTTTCTGCAGGCATCTGATCAAAACTCTGATCCTGTCAGAGAGCTCCCTCTCCACCTTGCATCAAGGTCAGGTGAAACTTCTGCCACTTTTTTGTGCTTTTTCTAGTTCAGTGGAAGTGATTGAAGTCTTTCATGTGCTTTCCAACTAATCCAGAATATAGGTATTAATGCTTTATTTAAAAAAGAGCCTATATGTCATAGCTTATTTAACACATCATAAACTTATTTTGTTTCATCTTCCTTTAGCCTTTGTCTTTGCGTTGAGACAGTAGGGCCGGTGGTTACTGCTCTATTTTCTTTTTGTTGTTGTTGTTTTTTCCTCCCCTCTTTGGTTACCAAATGAATTACTAAAGAGTATAAATGAACAAAGATAGCTCTTAAAATAGTGAAGGGTGAAAAACAGAAGGAAATGACAGGTCTCATATTGTGAGGAATATATTAATTTATAACCTTTTACCTCTAGAGACTTTGCTTCCGAAGCAGCCTAGGTCAGATGAAATGAGCTGGGTCCTCCGGATCGGGTGGCAGGAAGGCATTTGTCCCAAGCACAAGCCAGTGCAGAGGCTGCAACACTTTTCCCTCATGGCAAACTCTGCCCGGGGAAGGTTTGGGAGCCGAGCAGGGGATGCAGGTGGCCAGGCCGATCTGCCCTGGCCCGTGGCATCGGAGCAGCTTTCGTGGGTTACAGAGGCTTCTCAGAAGCTGTTGGCACAGGCTGGATGTAGCCAACGCTGCCAAAAAGTGCTGAGCTCTGTGACTACCTTGCTCAAAATGTTGACTTTGATTCTGTTACGTAACCTCCAGATAGTAGTGCCAAACTGAATCACAAAGAAAGAGGCTGTTTCTAGGAGAAACTTGCGCTTTCATTTCACTTTATGGCCAAGGCTGTCTGAGTTACAGGCAGTGAGCTGTGAGGATGTGTACTGTGGGACCAGCAACTTGCTGTTTGTGTTTTAAGCCTTAGAACATAAGATGCTTCCTAAAATAAATGTATTATAGATATGAAGGGCTGATTACTTCCATACTTGTTTCAGATGCTTTAATTGTATTTAGATTTTTGTAGTTGTCCCTGATTTTATCCCTCTACAGCTCTAACAGCTTATGTTCTCCATGTAAGAGCACAAAGAGGAGAATTATATGACAGAGTTCTTGTCTTCCGCTTATATGCGGAATAAAGAAGTGTATTGAATTTGTTTGTGATATGGTTGTCATCTTTGCTTAGACTGCTTGCTTGACACAGTAGCTCAGCATCTGCTGGTCACTGCAGAATCCTGTTAAATAAAGACAAGACTAAAATTTTGCCTCAACTGATACCAATCAGTGAAGCAGATGCTGCAGAAACACACAAAAAACTTCTTTAATTGTGTGTTTAAAAACCCAATACTCGTCTCAGTGGGGCAATGGGCTTAAGGCAATAGAAACAACAGATTCTTTGTCAGCTATTATTCTATTCATATTTCTTTATATTGTTCTACTATGGCATTTGTTGCAAACTCTCCTAGGCCATTAGGCATTTTTGGAGGTGTTCTAAGACTGCACTTCATAGAGCTAATGGATTGTCCTGACCTGTATGAACATGCCAGGTTTTTGTTGTAAAGAAGAATTGTTTAGTATAAATGTTTGCTTTAAAAACAAATGTTGTTATTTAAAATGCCATGGTTCCTGCAGATTTTTTTGAAGTGGGGCTATAGAATAGTAGTAGTATTTTAGTTGTATTTTTATTAATATGTCCATGTGTGTGACAAGTGTGATCTCTAATAATATTTATGAACTATGAAAGTCAAAATTGCTGACAACACCAGCTACTGATCGTGGTGCTGCGTCGAGTACGGCTGCTTGTGCAGTGAGGGGAAGCAGAAGAGTAGGTGTCCAAGTAAAGGCAGCCCCATTCTCTGTATTCCAGTGTAACCACTTCCCCCTTTCTCTCATCTCAGACTAAAAGTAGTATCTCCGAGCTAGGAATCCTGATGGTTTTCAGAAAAATAATGGTTGCGTCATCAGGAACTTGTATTTATTCTGCTACTTCAGGTGCTGGATTTTCCATGATATTTTGTCATAGTTTCTAGTACTATCAGAAAAGAGAAGAAAGTAGAACAAAACCAGCAGTGTATCTTAATAATCAGAAAGGAGATGGGCAGGGTTGCATCTGCTGTGTTTTTAGGTTGAAAAGATCATACTCGCTGTTCTCAGTGGCTACAGCTTCAGTCTCTGGTATGGTTGAGCGAGTGAAGTTGTCTTTATTGCTACAGTTGATAAGAGTATGAATAGAAATGACTGGGCTAAGATTGACTTTTATTGAGTGTAAAAATATAAGGTAGGAAAGCATTATATTCCAGTACATCTCAATAGACTATAAGACAAGTGAATTAAGGAAAGAGAATCTCCATTACACTGCATTTCTAATGACAGCCACACGTGCCATTTGTAAAATCTTTTATTGAAAAATTTTATGAATTTGGGGGGGTGGGAGGAAATGCTGGACAATTATATTAGTAAATAAGATATATTATTAAATTACTGCTGTATAATTTAAGGGCAAACTTCAGCTTAATGTGCTCATTCTCCTGACATAGTGAATCAGGGAAGTAGAAATGTGCGTCAGAGCTACTGTCCAAATTGTGCAGTAGCCAGAAGGTGTCTTTTGTGACTCTGTTTGCTCATTATTGATTTTATTATATTATAAACAATATTTGAAGAAATCCTTGCTGACTACATTTCTCCTTTTTTTTTTTTTTTTTTTTTTTCTCCTGCTGACTCAATCTATCAGTTTGCATTTATCTAGATAGAAAATTCAAGCAAACGTTCCAAGAAGAGTACAGGAGTACAGGGATACATGTCTGTCTTGAACTATTATGAAATTAATATAATTAGAGGTATGTTTGAAATGAAAAAAATGCTAAAGAATGGGTGAATTGTGCTATTAGAGACATTCTAGAGAAAGACAGTTAACAAATTCACACTAGAGTTATTTAAACTGTTAAAAAAATTGTTACAAAGAGCAAATAAATATGAGCAGGCAGAATGTGAAGAAACAAAATTACTTATACTCTACAGTAGGACAGATGTTTGGGTTTAATGAAATAATACTTACAGAGAGGAACTTACTTCTCTACACATACAAACCTCTCTACAAGAAGTTTATTCGCTGGCTTTTTTTTCATCGAGCATTTTATTGACCTATATCCAACACTGATGGAACTCTGTGGATTGAAGCCTAGGAGTCACAATTCCCTAACACAGACTGCAAAATTTATTTCACATTAACAGCGTGTTGGGAAATGACCGTGTTGGGGAAACCCCTGAAGTCAGGGAGTAACTGAAGCACATTTCGTAGCTGTATTGCAAAGTATAGGCAGGAGAGGACTCACCTACTTACCAGGCCCCATCTGAATCTCTGAAGAAAGACAGTGCGTGATCCGATTCTTTTCCATTTCTATTTCAATTGTCTTTTAATGGATATTCACAGTGTTTTCAAAACATGTTTGTATTATTTTGTCACCAGAATGTATTGCACTGGGAAAGTAAACCTGAAGCATTTGTCAGGAGCTGCTCGAAAGGTACAATATTATGGAATAACTTCCCTGCAATTTACTGCAAGAGTAATAAAGTCATGAAGGATGGCACCTTTTCTCAGTAATACCTCAGTATAAAAGAAAAATATTGTAAACATCGATACCTGTGGATCATGCTAATACAGAAGTTCTGTAGATGTAAAAAATTTTGAACCATATTATACATTCTGGAGACAAAAACATGATATAAAGATCTTGGGCATTTATCTGGTATGGCTGATTACTCACAAAGGGTTGGGAACATATAAGCTGCAACGTCTGTCGTGTTGTTGTCATTCTTGAGTACGTAGACAGCCCTTACCCTAAGTGATTCCTGAACGTTGGTTGCTTATTAATGGGAAAAGTTAGTGTGTTGCTGGACTTTCTGCATGTGTTTATGTGGAGCCCTTCCTCCAGGTGGAAGTACGGAATAGCCCTAGAAAGAAAATCAGTGCCAACCCAACACAGTGTACAAAGACATAGTGCTCCAATTGACAGTGGTCCTAGCTGGCAGGGTTTCAATCTGAACAGAAGAACCCTTTGAGAGAGATTCCTCTTCTACAGAATACTGCAAATGCCCTATAAATAAAATCCCATGAGCCCTGTTTTTATTTTGGACAGCAGTTAAAAAAGAGGGGATTTTTTTGTTTTTTGTCTTTTTCCAGAAAGTGTAGATCAGTCATATAGGAGGCAGATGGTCACAGTGGTCATACTCCCCTCTTTGTAACTGGCACTTGGTTTTGGCATGCTAATGATTTCTTGTTCCCCAAAATAGCTTTACAGACAGGGTCAATTATATTTTTGGATTGTACAGCGTGTAGAGCAATTAGTTGCAGAAGGCGGCTGGTTTATAATGGAGAACACCCCTTCTTCATAATTGGCACCTTTCTAATATCCTGTGTATAATGTAGGGACATATCTTTACAAACAGCCCCTTGTAATAGCATGCAAATGCACTGGCTCCCCCCAAATAGTTTTGCACACAGAGTCGATTATATTTTTGTATCGCAGGATGTGTGGACTAATTAGCTATAGCTAAGTGGGGCACTTGGTCTTCAGATTTCAAGATCTTACTGCACTAAGTGATTTTGAGAGACTTGCAAGGGCAGACTAGTAAGTAAAATTATAAAAAGGGATTGTGCAGGCTCATCTCTCACTCTTTCATTTGAATGCAAAATGAGACATTTTATAGTTAGGTTGCTTCATTATCCTTCCCTGGCTAGACTCCTCTGAAGTAGGAAGGGTCAAGTGCCACACACAGCACTCTGCAGATCGGTGAAAACTGCACGTGGGTTCTGTTAGCTAGGAATCAACCCAGAGCCAGTGTTGTTAGTAGCGTATTTCAGATTAACATAGTAGTTCAAATTTTAGTGTACTTATTATCTGTAATAGAATCAGAAAGTCAGCTGATTCAGTGGTAATAAAAGGAGGCAGTTTGGCTGACAGTCTTAGGAGTTTTCATTTTGAACATAAGAATATCTGAACTATTTTAACAGGAGAGCAGAAAAATGAAGGAAAGAAAGTTTTCCTATGTGGTATTTAAGAAAAGGTTTGTCCTTAAAGTATTCTAAATTGAGCTCTAGTTCTGCTAAAAAGTGGTGCTAAATCTAGAGATAAATTTGAACTGGAGTTTTGTATAATTCTATTTCTTGCGTGTAACGACGTCAAGTGACGGAACAGAGAAAAGGGTGAATTTGCTGTACTGTCTATAATGTTATGACAGAATGGTCATCCATAAAATATTGGCCAGAGATACAACAAATTTATCACAGCTATTTCCCAGGCTTAAAAAAAAAAAAAAAAAAAAAGTTGTATTAGATATTGCAGAGTGGTGCTTGAAGTCTGGAGGCTGGAAAGTTATATTTTGTATGTTAGTCACTATGTTCTTACAGTGAGGAATGCTATCTCCATTCATCCATTTGTTTATTTATTTATTTTGCTTAATACCCTTTCATATATGATACTAGAGGGGCAGGGAGGAGATAAGAAATAACATTGCCAGCAGGGAATAAATGGGAATTACAGATTTGAAACTATCCTAAAAGATAGGTTCCTGCTCTGGCCTGTATTATAGGTTTGGGGACTAAGTGATTGTATGTGCTTTTCACACGGAGGAAAATCACACTTGTTCTTGATATCTAATAATGATACCGCACAGTATGCGCAGTCTGAGATCAAGCAGAGCAGACAGGTTTCTCCCTGCCCAAGGCCACTGATGCAATTTGTACCTGTTTCTGAAGCATCTTTAGGAGTGGGTCGAAATTCTAGAATCACTTTATAATGCACCAGAAGCTACAGAGTCGTCGTTTCCATAGTGTTGGCAAAAAGACCTTTGCAGTCGGTCCAATGTAGTCCGCATTGCTCTTGCTACGTGTGTGGCTACTTGTGAACTGGAATTGTTCAAGGATCTGGGAGTTATTAATGAAAAAAACTCATTGAAATAACAGGTTGTGAAGAGCAGGCATTTTAATGGAAATGCTTTCTGAAATAATTTTGACAATTTAACTCTTTCATGTGTTGATAATTTTGTTATGTGTTCTATGTCCATATGTAGGTATATATACCTATATATTGTATGAATTAGTACTTCTAGTGAGAAAGAAAAAGGAGAGGTAATAGGTGGACACTTGGCTTGATCAGCACTCTTGTAGCTGCTGTCTTTAAGGAACCGTAGTAACATGTTAAAATCTGGGGGAGGAAAAGAAAAGGACGGAGGAGAAAAGGAGGGAGAGGAAAGAAACTACACAGTACACAGAAACTAAAGCTTTACACAGTGCTAAAAACACTTTTTTGCAAGTCAGAATTGTTTCTCTACGTAAATACATTTTTTTATATATACTTAAGGAAGATACATAATAGGTTTTGTTATTTGGAACAAAACTCTGGAAAACTCTAAGTCATATTTTATGTCATTCTGTGTTTTGTCAGAAGGTAGCCAAAACTAATAGAAAAATTTCAAACTTATGTACTGCACATTTTTCCCCTGATAAATTCTGTCATGAATTTGTATGAGAAAAATGGCAAGAATTATTTGAAAACTGAAGTTCTGGTACTGGTTCAAATCAAAGGTGCCGCAAATGTACCTCAAAAGTTGCTTTTTGTTTTTCCTGTTAACAGCAAGGGCTTGTGGTTTGTTGAAGAGAAAAGCTTAGCCTGGGAGATGCTTGTTGCTGAGTTTTCAGGAGTGTATTTTCTTTTCCGTATCTCTGAGCACTCACTGTAAGTGTTCCTCTTCAGAGAGGCTGCACGAGATGACTTTGACTTCTTACCTCATCTCTGTTACAGGCTCTGTCTTCTCTGCATCTTCAGCAAGCACTCTTAGAAAAGATCTGTCCTCTGTGGAATCAAACCCTCTATTAGGCTACAACAACAGATACATCATTATATATTATGACATGTGATCCGTCTATATTAATCAAAATAGAGTGTTTTAATCATAATTTGAAATAACTTAAACTAATTATACAAACTTTTCCCTCTTGCTAATAATAATCTTAAGGCAATCCCAGGCAATGGAATCTATACAGCAGAAAATTGAGAGTGATTACTATATAATCAGCATTTAAATAAGATGCTCTCAATCATCATTACATGAATTTACATACTGGTAGCGACTGAGTATCAGTAACTGGATTCAGATTGACAAGGGACATGTAGTTTTAGTGGAAATCAATTAAGTTAGGTTTTTGGTTGAAAATGTATTTCTGTTTATGTATTATATTAAATTCCATAAAGCATCAAGCATAAACAGCATCATCAATTAAGGATCTAATTAATATATGTAATGCACTGTGAACTTTCAATTTGGAGAAGGCAAACCTATATAACTGGTTGAAGAAATCAAATTTTTGATTTCTCTAGGTGATCACATCACCTTCTCTTCCAGAGATCTGGGTGGTTTAGTGGCTGATGTCAACTGCATATGATGCTAAAACCACTATTTCTATATCATTGTCTAGGATTAGCTGGAAAAACACCAAACTGTAGGTGTCTTGAGGGTGGCAGATGGTCATCTCTCTGTATCAGTGACACAAATGAACATGCAGTTTGTTTTAGTGATACAAATTCAAAAAAGGATACTCAGGTCCTCAGGGAAAAGTGCTAACTTGAAAGGCACATGTTGTCCTAGGATTTTTATTAAATCTTTATTTTATATAGAGATGTTGTCATAAGTTATTTTTGAATAGAATCCATATCTACCTAAATATGAATCTGGAGCCAAGTATGAGATATTCTATCATATATCCCACAATAGTAAGGCAGTGTATCCCTGAACAGGCAAATATCTCTCTGTTTGTCATATTACTGATATAAATGAATGTATTCATGTATAGATTCAGCTATATCCATGTCTGATGCAGAGCATCTGTCTTCTGAAGGGCTCATCCCACAGAAGAGGCAGAAGGCTCCAGAGGCCCGGGCTCTAACAAATTAGGCCCAGCTCTGGAGCTTTGTAGTTTGCTGATGTTTATGATGTTATTTTAGTCCTTTGTGTCCAATATACTCATTAATTCCCTCTATGCTATATTTATACATAGCTAAGGAGTATCCCAGTGCCTGCCCTCTTTTTGAGAATTCAGCATTTCTGTTGCCCTTTTTTCAGCTTCCTAGAGCAGGAAATTCTCAGATAATTCACTTTTCTTCGGGATGATTTTTTTTTTTTCCCTCCTATCTGCCTAAGCTGCTTTATGGACAAGTCTTGTCTTAAATAACATGTATGAAAACATTTCCCCCTTATTCCTGAGCTGTTCTGAGAAAATAGTTCAAGTATTCTGTATCTATTACACATGATGAGCGTGCTAGATATCCCAGGTGGATTGCTCTCAGCAGGAAAGATCTGTCCACCACAAGCAGCATTCTCTGGATCAGAGCATGGCATAACAGTGTTCAATACAAATATTAAGACATATTTTTCCAAACTAGGTATAAAAACAATGGTAATTATTGCAGAGTCATTCAATTGTAGATCAAAATTAACTTTTTGTTAATGACTTACTGACTAGGATATGTGAAGATGTGTGTTCTTGCGTGGATAGGGAGATGTTTGTCACAGCAGAGGTTGGGCTCCCCAGTGCTGGTCATTCTTGTCTGTATAACGTGCCCATGCATAGTGTGAGAGTTACTGCACTGAGCTGTTAAAACGTCATTAAAATTGATTTAATAAAAGACAAATATGAATGCGTAGGGTCTAAACATGTTCTTTGTTAGCTCCACTGTAATTTACAGCAGAATTTTGCCCATCATTTTATATGCAACTAAATGAAAACCATGTGGCAGGCTGCACTTAAGGCAAAATCAATACAAACAAAAACAAGGATATTAGCAACAACTCAGCTGAAGGCTGAGGGATCACAAAGGCATATCTCTAGTATATTTACACAGCACAGATTGTGTTAAAGTATGTATATACCTCTTGGGCTCCACATACTGTTAATTATTATTAGAAACTCAGCAACTGCTTTCCTTTTTGCTGAGGAAAAAAATGAAAACAATTGTATGTAAACTTAAGAGAAAGTTCATAGGTTAATAGATTTTGTAAATAGAGCAGCAAGGGAGCCTAAACTCTATTTACTATAATGTAAATTACCTTGGAGAGCCCAAATTAGTGCTCACTTAGCCTAGTCATTCCCTCCTCCCAGGAGTTTGTGCCCACTTTGGGGGCTGAACCCACGTTCCCTAAATTCCACAAAGACTGCAGAGATTGTGAACAGTTTGAGTAGCTGCAGCTTTCTCCCCAGGAATTGCAGGGAATTCTTTTTCCTTCCAAATCCCTTCCTGCCCATCTATTGTAATTATTTATGCAGATGGATCACTGAAGTATCTCTGGTTGTTACTAACTTTTGCCATAATTAACATGTATGCATTAAAGGATGCAATGATGAAACTATATTAACTTGATATGGGGGAAATTGCTGATACACACAAGAATATCTGGGAAGGAGGTGTGGAATTGCAGGTCACATCTCTCTAAGCAACAGTTATTGTCATATGGTGTGTGTTTACTTTTAATTGTGGACCTGAATATGTTAAAAATTTACTATATGGATAAATTTCTGTATAAAATTCTTAATCAACAAACATAAATTCATTCAAAAATTTTCAACTTAATGGGAAGTGGGAAGCTCAAAGACCCATTCTGGAATGATCATTTTGAATAATAACATAAAAATAGTGAATAGTCTGGGTGAATAGACCCTATGTGCCAAAAGCTGAGATAGAGGAAAAAACTTTTATGTTTTCTGTTTGTATTTATTCATTTTTCTCATAATTTTAACATGTGTCAGAATTTCAAGCACACAAACAAAGGCTGAAAGAGTTTGATGAGCTGTGAGCAGAATATTGTGGTGCCCCATTCGAGGACTCTGCGTTAGAGGTGCAGTTAATGTCACCTCATCCAAGCACCCAGCAAACAGCTCTGTCCGTGTTTGGAATTAAGGTGTGTTTAGAGGTTTGGTCATTGGGTTGATGATCCTGGTTCCTAGTTTGATTTGTCACTAAGTCATACAAAAATGTGTTGCAGAAAAACACTCCAGCTTTATATCTTGTTTGAATGCAAGAAGAAATGCTGAACTTAAAAGAAAAAGCCTACCACTATTAACTTCTCAAATTTATGGATTGATTAAAAAAAAATTGTGTGTCATTACCAGGTAAATCCAAAAGAACCTGTAATAAAGAGCTAGAAGATTGTTATAGAAGCAGAGGAGATTCTGAAAATAGAAACACCTAATGATAAAATATAACAAGTTTAAATGTATTTTCAAAGTTATTTTTGTTATAAAAATTAGCATAGCGCTTTGGAGACTTGGGTTTGATTTGTGAGACTTTCTGCCTGAGTCCTTGTAGGAGCAGTCAGCTGGTGACTGTGTTCTACATGTTGGAAAATAAGGATAGGAATACTTCATTTCTTCACTACTCTCATCATGCATTTCATCTACTTAGATTGCAAGATCTCCAGGATAAAGGACTCACGATGTGTTTTACAGTGCCAAGAACAGTGTGGTTTTAAATGCAGTCAGATATTATAGGTTCTACTAAAATTTTCATAATGATAATTTAAGCGGAGTGGTACAATTGGAAAAACAAAACTGGACCCTTAACAAGAAAAACTGTAAGTAAAGATGTTATCTTTTAATTGTAGCTTCATTGGTGTAGAAGATTGATTCTTAATTAGGTTACTTCTGTCAATAAAACGTCTACAACAAAATCTTTAATAAGACTTCTGAAACAAAAATTGCTGTGTGCCTGGTTGCATTGTGGAAGTTAGTGTCTGACCTAGACACTAGGTCCGTCTGTGTGGGAGAGGCTGCCGAGGCTGGGCACCCTGGATAACTGCTGCCCTCCTCTTGCTTTGGGGATGGGAATTGCAGCGAGCTCCAAACTTGCCAAGGCGGGGGCTGCTGCAGGGATGCGGCGCGTCCGCCCTGTCCCCTGGATGTGGGTTATGGACCAGCTCGTGCCACTCTGTTTGTCACGGCTGCCGAACAAGAATGGGAAGAGGGATTGAAGGACAGTCTGGGAAGGATCCCAGGTATTTCCACGGGTTTTACTTCACTGGGACGTAGGAGCATGATGCCACTGAGCATAAAGAGGAGTTAGCAGAGTCAGTTACAATTCAAGCAGGAGATGTCAGGGAATGAGCGCTCACCGAAATACTACCAAGAACTCCTTTAGAGGAGTCTCTTCCTCTTATTTAAGAAAAACACATTGATAAAAGTATGAGTGGTAAGAATGAGTTCTGTCGTATGCAATGCATTTGCTGTTTATTGTTTTTAGAGCATTGTCTCTTTATCACAGCCAGGAATAGTTCTTGCATGGACCAGGAAAAGGAGAAGGACTCAGTTTGAACAGGTCTGCAACCAGGAAAACAGAGTGTGAGCTGTTAGGGTAGTTTCACTTACTAGCTGCTTTTTTCTTTCTGCAGCCATACTGCTGCTGCTTTCTGTTAAGATGGGATGTTAATTATCAGTTTCTAAGGTAGAACATGAGCATTTCACCTGACTCTTTGAAACTCCTCTGTGCCATAATCCTGGCCCTCTGGAGGCCCATGCTGCTGGTCCTCCCGAATCTGACATATGGGGTTGTCATTCCTGTGCTTAGCCAGCATTGATCTTTCCAGCACTGTTAATGGGGCTGTGTCTCTACGCACAGTCCTGGCTTCTCTCTGTAACTGAGTCTCTGAAATCCATATTTGGTACAGATACAGGGGTGATGTTTAGTATTCTATTTTTCGTCATCCAAATCAAGATGCTTGTTACTATGCTTTGTGTGGACAAGCTCTGTTACTCTGTGCTGCTCACTCTTAGATCAAATGTAAAGATATGTTTGCTGCTGACCTCATTTAAAAGCCCTCTAGAGAAAAAGTCTGAAAAAGTTGATACAGTTTGGCATGGTTATTCATTATGCATGGGAAGTGCATTGCTTTATTTTCATTAATTTTACATAGAAATGAGATACAACACAACATGCTTTTCTCATTTTTGAGAGCTTCACAAAGCGTGTGTTGTTATGTTCTGTATTCAGAACCACTTATAGACAAAAAAAGAGGATGGGATTGTCCTTGTATGAAAAGCTAGTGTTCTGTCACTACTTGTGGCTTAATATTTTTTCTAAAGCTGGTTTTGTACAATGCCTTGCACTGATGAAAAAAAATTTCATGTATGCTAAAAATACATTTCCTTTGGCCTACCAAAGAAATTGAGAGCTAATCATCAGGATGTGAGTGTGTAGGCTAGTAAAACATATGAGTGAAGGCATAGAAGTGTAGCCTCAACTGTCCTAGACCACTGATACCTATCACAAAAACTATTGCAGGTAACACAGGCGCCAGGAAAACTGCTGCAGGTAGCACATGGCCTAAATTGTTGAGTTTATTTTTAATAGGTTTGCAGGTTCCTACATGGTACCTTTGTTATTAAATAATGCCAGTTTTTTTTCTGTCCTTTGCTGTAGATGTTAGTGAGAGCTCACCACATTGAATTGAAGATTTTTTTTTTTTTTTTTAGTAATTTTATAAGAGCAGAATATCATTTGTTGTTGGAATGTATACGACCTATTCAAGAGTCTTCAACCAAAATCCAGAGAAATCTTGAGGAACTCTTCATAGAAAAGCAAGGATACTTCCTAGTGATAACATGAATGTAATATACTTTTTTCCATACAACTTTGGACCAGATAGAAAAAATGGCTTTTTAGCTTATGCAAACAGAAAAATACAACCTATAGGATTGTCTCATGAGGACAGTAATATTAAAAGGTAAAGATATTGGAAATACTTTCCGCTCCGCTCAGGCCTGTTCACAATGACCTCACTTACAAAAGTCGTTCATGTTCCATGAACTCAGAAGACCGCAAAGGCCGGGCAGTGGGTTTTCCTGTGTGTTTGCGCTGTCCGTGCGGCCTCCAGGCTCTCTTACCCTGGAAACCCACTATTCTAAAGGCTACAGATCCCTTTGTGAATCAGAGCCTCCAGTTTTTAACCTTTCAGGATGGCTGCTTTTTCTCTATAGCATAAATTGCATGAGCTGCAATCCTAGTAATCATAAAATTAGTCCATCTGGCTTTAAAAACTGTGCGTCAAGATGAAGAGGTTTGCCACAAAAGTAGGAACAAGAAACTTCCTAGTTGTAATTCTGAAATTATTTCAGTTTCTTCTTTGTCCAAGCAAGTCCTTGAAGCTGCTTGTGGTATTAGTTTTTCATGTATAGTTTGGAGATAATACCTCTTTCCTCTTTCAAAGATAATGAGAATTAGTTAAAATCTATGATCATGAATAATCCAGTTTTATTATGTAAGTACAACTAGTTCTGATTATGGGTATTGTTTTGTGTGTGAGGTGATAAATGTCTGGTTGTTATTTATGGCATTCTCTTCTGTGGAGTAGCATCAGTGCTAACACCAAATTAAATGTAATTAATCATTCCTGTACTTTAGTTAAAAATGCACATTGTACCCTGACTTATCCCTGTGTAGTCCCAGAGACTGTTTGGGGCTGGAATGCCTGTGGTGGGACTTGTGCATCAAAATACTGCAAAACCAAAGGCATAGCAAGAGAAAAAGAGGAAAAGAAAAAAAAAAAAAAAAAAGGAAATGAAGGGCAAACAATTATTGACACTTCATATAGTTACTTGATTAAGTATGAAGCTTGGTAAGAGTAATGTTATTTGTGCATATTTAAAAAAAAAAAAAAAAAAAAAAAAAAAGTAAAGGTCCTGAGCTGAAGACAGAGGCTCCTTTGTGAGGCTCCTTTATTACCTGTAGAGGCAGAAGCTGGGGAGAACAGGGTTTTCCGTGCAAGCGTTCCCGAGGAATACAAAAGAGTCGGCAGCAAGAGGCCTTTCCCTGCTCCAGACACTGCGCTCTCCCGCTTCCCCGAGTCCAAAGTGATCATGGAGGCTGTTCTTTTTCCTGCAGACTTAATCCCGCTCTGAGCTGGATTAGTAGAGGCGAGTTCCTTTGTCGAAGTGCAAGCTTAGGAAGGGGAGCCATGTGGATATTCCCAGCTGGGAAGCCTGCCCTGAGTCCCCTCACTTGACACACATCCGCGGTCTCTTGGCCGCCTCAGAGCCCTGCCCATCTGCTGGCATGGCACGGTGCCCGCTCCCCGGCACGCTGGCCTCTTCAGCGCGGCGCCGCTGCCAGGGAGCCGTGGGGTTTGATGGGCGCCTCACGTGACGCTGCTGCCCGCTCCTCGGCTGCCTGCTCTTTCTTTTCTAATAGTCTAGAGGGTCTGTGTTGTAGTTTGTTTAATCCTACTCTACTTATAAAGATGCATAGGCAAAATCCTAATCTCACTGAAGCTGGTGGTAGCTTTAGCATGACCTGTCTGGAAACAGATTTGAAATGTGTCTTCTCTGCACTGCAAGTCAGGCACAGGGAAAAAAAAAAACAAAAAAAAACACAGCACCTCCAGCTGAGCCTGAGTCCTGCACTTTACAGTGTTGGAGAAGGCCTGGACATAAATAGCAGTCTGTGAGCACGGAAGAGCTCGGTCTCAGAATGGTGAGTCCAGGGACGCTGAGGATGTGCTTTTACTGAATGCTTTTTGGTTTTGCAGTTGTTCAGTCGTATGTTTCTTCATCTCCGTACAAATGAAAGTATCTCACATCCTGTCCAGCTCACATACCTTGTGAGGCTTGTGCCTCTTAGACCCCACATCCCAGCTCATGTATGTGACATACATGACAAAAGACCCTTCTGCATTTAGGGATGTTCACAATCTGAGAGTTTTCATAACTTCAGCTTATCTGCTGTCTTGAAGTGCAACAGTAATGAATTTCTGAATGTGACACTGCAAATGATGAAGTTGGGAAGGTAGCCTTCCGCTCTATTTATTTTTTTCTTTTAAAGTGATTATAAATGTTTTCAATTTACTTAAATGACATTTTTCTTTGGAGTTTTCATACTGAGGTTAACTACAAATTCTAGTTTGTCATGATAAAAATTAACTGTGGAATCCTCTCAATTGAAATATCAATGTCAGTTAATTGTAGCAGAAGTATTTTGTGCAGGTATTACCGGCTCAGGGTTTTACCTGACAGCGTGTAACACAGGCAGAAAATTGCACCCTGCGTTGCAGGTAGAAGGTGCTGTAGGGAGAGAAGTGGGCTGAGCCTCCCAGGGCCTTAGCTTTTCTTTGGTATTAAGTAACTAAATTGTAAATTATGTAGAAGCGAGACTTCTACTCTGATCTTGGCTTGGAATACAGGTGCTAATGAATCACAAGTAGTAATGCTGAATGTTTCATAACGAATGTTTCATTTAGCTGAATATATTCTTACCTTTTTTGGCAAGGGCTCACCAGCTGATTTGCTTAGGTAAAAATAGAGTTCTATAATATATGGAGAGCATCATGACAAATATCACACATTTGTATTATCACTCGTCTGTTTATCTTTCCATTCCATATTGAAATAGAAGCAAAATATTTTAGATCCTCTAAAAACAAAGAGCATATCAAAAAGCAGAAGGAATCTGTGCTATCCAGAATAGCTTCACAACTTCTTTCGTGCCTAAGATGAAAAACAGCTCGTTTGTTTTAGCTAGGATATGTGACTGTAGCAATATGTATGTAAGAATTACATGGTATGTACACATTTAGTGTTTTAAAAAGATTTCATACATGCTTATAATTAGATATTTACTTTTTGTGGTTTCACTGTAACATACATTGCTGTTCTGGATATAACCAGTATTATATGGAAACCTGAAAACAGATACTTCCTTTAGTAAGATGAGCAAATGGGCATTTCATCTCTGTTTGTGAAAGTAGGTCAGTTTTTGAAGCAGGAAATTTGTGCTTTGAACTGCAGTTCGCTGTTTGTGCAGTCCGGAGTCCTGCATACCCTAGACCTTGCCAGCACTACGGTTCCTTAGTCTGCTCTTCACATTTTTTGTGTATCTGTCCCTTAGCTGCATGACAAGTTTGAGTTACATGTAGAATATCTTTCTCCATCTGCAGTTCAGATGGTTGACAATGGTATTTCTCCTTTTTTAGATTTAGGATTTTGCTAGTTAGAACATTTTTTTTTTTCCCCCCCGCCTTGAAAGTCTTCCTAATATCCTTTTAAATCTATATTTAAAAACTCTCTGAAATTAGTATGAATAGAAAATAAAATACAAGGGGAATAGAAAACATGGGTGAGGAGGAATGAGGACTTTGCACTACTTGGAAACAGGAAGCTTTAAGAACAAAAGCAATAAAATTCATATAACTTTCAAACGTCTTTTTTAATGACTCCTTAATTTGTAGTAGATAGCTTTTATGTAGATATATCAATCTTTGCATTAACATCAGAAGTTAGCTGATATATTTGATATTATTTTAGTTAATGTTTTTTCTTCCTTGAAAGTACTAAAGATTACTGATGGGTTGATCTCTGTTCTCAATTCAATCACTGTAAAATTCCCCATTTACTCTTACTCCTCTGTTCCAACTCCTTTCAGATTTTATTAGGAAACGTCAAGGTTTTTGTCCCATTAGTACAGACATTCTTTCTCATGTGTGTGACTACAGCTTGAAAGCTGCCTGGAGAGTTTTTGTCTATGGAGCTGAAGAGGCCATGCCGAGAATATTGTGGAACAGGTATTTCCTTATCTACTTCCTTAGTGGGCCACCCAAGAAGGAGCAAGGTAGAAACAGCGCTTCCAGTCTACATTTGTGGCAGGTATCTACTTATATTACTAAATCTGATGGAAAAAGAAATGTAGAAGAAACACTTTTTGAAAAGGAAAATCAGGCTCATTTAAGAGTGTGTTTGAACTAATAATGGAGTGATCTCACTGAAGGAAGAGCTTTTGGAGAAGCACTGTAGCATTCTCTGGTTTCTACCCTTAAGAATGGTTAATCAAATTAACCCTTTACATTAAATTACAATGTACATTCATATGACTTAGTGTGTGCCAAAATGCATAGCTGTGCAAGAGCCCCAGTAGCCCCAAACCCAGTTCCTACGTATGACATGCACACATGCTCAGCTTCTAACAAAATATTGAAATCTTCACTGAAAAAGGACAAAGTAACATTTTTAGAAAGATGGACACAACCAAATGTCTGTTGATGTTTTTGAGGAGATAGAATGACTGTTGGGGTGCCTTAAAGTTTAATGATTTAGAGGAGTCTGTCTGATTCAAAACAGTATATTGATGACATTCTCCGATGTTATCTGTTGCTGAAGAGCTACTGCATTCATATATTTACTAAAGAGCTCTTTAATAACCAGTATTGTCAGAGTTATGTGCACGTGTGTGTGTATAAAAATGTTTGTTGCTATGGAGTCCCAACTTTTACACGGTGCACTTGGCAGTGCGCTGCGCGCTCTGTGTTGCTGTGAGCTCTTGTTTTAGACTGTCTTCCAGCATTTGGGAACTTAAAAATACAGGCAATGCTTGGAAGTGTTAGGGGGATGTCTCTGCAAACTAAATAAGCCAGATCAGCCCCCTTTCTTGGGCTCCCCTTTAAAAGGTTATACAAAAGAACTGTTTTGTTTGAGTGAATTGCCTGCTACTTTCTGAAAATCATATATAAATTAGTCCCAGATCAATACTCCTGAGGCTGCAAAAGAAAAAAAAAAAACATAAAAGATAGATCAGAAGCCATATTTTAGCAAAAATGTCTCTTAAGTGCTGTTGTCTGACACTGTGAACTCCAATCAATGTGTCAGTATTTTGGAATTTGAAAGGAAATAGGGATCAGACCTGACAATCCAGAGCTGAAATTTGATGCTCTGGTCTTTTTGATAAACTGACAGGCAGTGAAAATTGCACACGTCTGCAGGGAATCAGGAGAAAAAGAGAGACGGTTTTGTAGAAAGTCTGCTTATGATTCACAAAGGCATGCATTTTATCAAAATGGATTGATTCTGCAGTGTGTGGCAGGTTGCCTTCCTTTCTCAATGGAAGCTTTTACGGCTTGTAAACTGGTGGGGTTTGTACACGTTTACGGTATGCTATGAGTTTTGTTGGCTTGTAGTTTCATTGCTCTCCCATTCTTGCAAAGGAAGAAAACTTGGTAAGAACAGGTTATCTAAAAGGAATTACAAAATTTACCTCAAAAGCTTCTTTTTTTTTTTCTTTAAAATAACTGTTCAAATTTGACAAAATGGGTTTTAAACCTGATCTTGTCAATAGTTATAACCGAAAAGAGTTCTTCATGCTTCATCATCTTATACATTTAATCCATTTTTATAGAGTATTTTTCATCTGACCCTCTGAAACCATGCTGCAGACATTTAGTCTTATAGTATTTTTTTCTCATAGAGAAATATTATATTACAGGCTGGTAACCCAAAGATTGCAAGAATTGGTGACGTGCCCAAGACCCCATCGCAATGAAATGTCCAACATGGGAACAGAACCACGGGTTCCTGGCTTCCCAAATGGCATTCCAGGTGTTGCCCTCAGTTGGCCACTTCTAAAATACTGGAACTAAAGCCTGAATCCTGCATAGTTGGCTTAAATGCGCTTTGTGTAAGAAAACAAAGAAGTTGCCTTGTGGGATCTTACTGATCCATCGAGCTGAATATACTTTCTCTGAGAGCAGCTAATACTTCCAAGTGCTCTGCAATTTTTTTTTTATGGATAATTAATTCCTAGATTTTATGGTTTAGCTTAGTCCATAAAATACAGGGATTGAAATCCCTTTTGAAATTAGCTTTTTTTTTTTTTTCCAAATATTAACTACTATTGTAGTTGTAGCTTGATTTTGTTTTTAGAAACAAACAATTTTTGCTGCATGCTAGCAGCATACAGTACATGTGGATGCCTTCTGTGTTGCTAGAATCCTTGAGCTTTGAAGCACTTCTCTTTTTAGTATGTTTAACCTTCTATTTTTGTCTCTGCTACCTTTTCATCCTTTACGCAGGTCTCAAATTATGACCTATAAAGTGTTTTAAGCTATTTTAGCTTTAGTCTTTGGTCTTATGACAGAGTAAAGACCATTCTGTTTGCTCATTAGAAGAGCATTCTTAAACATTTTGTTACGTAAGGAAAGTTCTTTGAATTTAATGTGAATAATTGCTTGTTTCCCTGTATTCCTGGAGACATTGGTGATGTCAGAGAGAACTGTCATCTATGAAAACCAACATCTATAAAATTTGAAGAGATGGCTAACCATGTTAGAAAGTTTGGTTTCGTGATTGTGTTGGTAATCTCTGAAATTGGACTCCTGCATCATTTAGAGGTGGCTGTGCAGCTGTGGGAGGAGCTGGAGGGGAATAGCAAGGAGAAGATACAGCAGAATGTGGAGAGGACAAGGGTTGTGGAGTGGCAGAACTCATGAACCCGAATCTGGTTCTGTCTCACTAAAACTGAAGTCCTATTTGTGTCAGTGGTTTGCTTATCTTAAAATATGAAAATCCCTTCTGATGTTGTCATCACTGAGCAAAGGTCTTACTTAACTGCATTCTGTCTTTAGCAGAATATACCAAGCAAAAATAACCATCTTATCTTAAATAGTTACTATATTGTAGGACATGGGGGAAAGCGTCTGGTCTCCCACCCGTGCTTTATCACCCGTTACCCTGATTTCACATAGCAGAGGCACTGGCTACAGCGGATCTGACCTATCGCAGCCACTAGAAATTCCAATCTAGCCTTTTGTTCATGGATTCCCTACATAAATCAAGTGCAGTTGTGTCTGAAATAATTTTCTGCCAAGGCTAATACAGCTGTTTCATTCTTATATCATATCAGGCAGTAAGCAGGGTATGGTTGTTTATGCAGCTGGAAACCTTTTGCTTGCTGGGCGCACTGTGGCCGGAGCGTCGTGGCGCATAATGTCATGTTCTACACAGGCCACTTACGGGGAGAATCAATAACGGAAAAGTAAGACTTGTGTTATCAAACAGGGAGGAGTGGCATTTGGCTTCTTTAACACCCTTACATTGTGTACTGATGTTTCACCATAGATAAAATCCACCTACATCTTTTTCAAGCAAG
>VZSV01000011.1:1923148-1948280 GCA_013398735.1 Nothocercus julius | reverse complement strand
TAAATAAGCGAAAGGTGGTTGGTTTGGTGTCTTTCCCTCATAATGTATGTTTTCACCTTGGGGAATAGCTGCTTGTTATTGATTTATCTAGGAAAATATATAGCCTAGAATATATTAAACGTAGTAGGTCTTATTTGAACTGGCAGCACATTTAAATTTTTAGCTCGTTAGTGGAGGCTAAAGCGTTAGACACTTTCAGTTTTCTTTTTACAGATAGATTTCATAAAAAAGGGACACATCGTTATATGACTATTGATTTCCTAGTTTGCTTGTAATTGTACCCATGCTGTGTCTTTTTCTAATTTTAAAAGAATAGCTTTAAAGTGCATGTAGAAATTTAGTTGCCTGTATCTGAGGCTAAATATTTATTTTTAATTTAGGAACTTTCAAGCGTATTTGTTATACCTATCTTTTGATCTTCTTTTTGACGATTTGACCCAGAGGATGTGCAGGAGTTGACTGTCATACTCACATGCTTTTGCTTCAATTTTGGCCAGGCAGACAAGTGAAAAATAGATGTCTGTCATGTGACAAGATGCTGAATATAAATTCTGTTAACATTTGCTCCTCAGAGATGGAAAGGGAGAAGAGGTGAGGGAGGGGAGGGAGTGAAGGAAGAAGAGGAGTTAGGGAGGCTGGAAAACAAAAACAAAAAGAAGAGTGTTAACTGCACTGAAAATCTACAAGCCAGAAACAGACCACTTACTAAGGCCACAGAAGCTAACAAGGCAGTCATATAAACCCCTGCAGTGGTATGCCAAGCTTTCCAATTAATAAGTAAATAAACAACAATGCAGATGCACCTTTATGGTACCATATTTAGATATGTTCTCGAATCAACTTGATTTCTGTATTGGCTGTGCAAACGTTCTGTTTTTTAAAAGATGGTTTTGTGAGAGTTTTAATGTAAAAATGGCCGCTAATCCCCAGAGACTGAGTGATCCCATCCAGCACTGACTTTGCAGGCCTGCAGCAATTGCTGTTTATTTTTCTGCAGTAAAGACTCTGTTTGTTTTGTTAGTCATATAACTGAGAGGGGCAAACCCTTTCTGAATCTATTTGTATTACTCATGAGCATTTGTCTCTTGTTGCTGTTGCTTTGTTAAGTTAGTGAAAGCATTTAGCTTAAACCATCCTTTGTACAGCAAGAAAAATCTCTAGTTCTGCTTTATTTTGAGGAGGATATTTTGTACCTGTGGAGGACTGATCTTGCCAGTGTTTGAGAAGCCTCTCCTAATTGCATAGTTAAAGATATCTTTGTTGAAATATACAAACATCAAAAAACATTTGTTCGATAGCAAACAAACAGGAAAGATTTTTTGACTGTCTCTATCCAAAGAAGCTTATTAAAGGTCAGTCCCTTGTCAGAATTCAACATAACAGTACAGAGGATGAAGATAATATGTGAGGCTACACTTCAACACTGCCTCTGTGATTGCCAGCATCTGTTGTGGTTTCCAGACTTGTCCAATGAGATTTTCTAATACTGTTGTGTGTATGTCATGCCACACTACTGAACGCAAATATATGGAGCATGTTGCATCCAATATAGCTCACCCTCAGGGAGAATCCTATTGCTACGCTTCCCTTTATACAGCCCCAGACGTATTGTAAAGATAAGAGGCATACATGAAGTTGACTCAAAACTCAGGGTGTTTGTGTCAGTATGTTTGGACACTGCATAACAGAGAAGGTTTCAGCCTTCTGCAAAATTCTGATGTAGTCAGATCAGGATTTAGACTAAGACCCTTGCCATAATGAAGGGAAGAGTGGCAGTGATTTAGAAAGACTGTCTTCCCTGTTTGTGCACTTTCTCAATTTTTGACCCTTCTCCTTGAGTGGAGTGTCCTGGCTATGGTACGTCTCTGAGTAGGCTGTATCACTCCTTTTCCAATAATCACTGAAATGCTTTTACGATCAAAATAGAGAGAGAGATCATTTGGGAACTGGAAATAGTAGATGAAAAAGACATTTTGGGGGGCAGTGTTTCTCTTAATAAATGACACAAATCAAATGTCAGGAGGATTACACTATAGCTTTGTGATTCATGCTTTCTCTTTGAGTTCATAAAACACATAGATTTGAGCTACCCTTTTTAGTAGCATTACCCTCAAGATGGAAGAATCATAATGGAGATTGTACGTGATGTTGATTCCTTTGTACGTGATGTTGGTTCCTAGTAATTCATTTTCTAGAGAAGAGTATGTTCCTTTGTGAGCTCCTCAAAAGGAAAGTAAATCCCTGAGTGTCTTCCCCTGACTAGGCCCACTCACTTGCCAGACTCTCAGGTACTATCACAAAAGGTGTGATACAGAGGAGAAACCCTCTGTGCTCTCACCATCACTTTTGTACTGTTCTAAAATCCTTGCTTTTTGTCTTGATCAATGTTTGTTCTAGGAAGCTGGAAACAGAGACAGGCAGGAACCAAAGATGGGGTGTCAGTTTTAGACAAGTCCCGGTTTTACTTTTATTATCAAAATGTCTAACAAACAAGTTATCTGTAGAGAGCATAATGTATATTGTGACCATGGTATGTTTTCATATTGTGTTTTTTGTGTGTAGAATGTACATCTCCTGCAATGTGTTAATATCTTCCTTTATCATCTCTAGTAGGCAGAAGTTTGCCTGAGTTTGTCTGGGACAGAAATAGTATCTTACCATGCTGACACTTTTAGAAAGCTCATGTGTAGCTGAGAGTAAAACGTCATTAGCTCACAACAGTTCCGCAAGGATCAGGCAACACAGCAGTGACCAAACTGTGTCTTCTCCCTCGCTGTCTTTTCTGGCGGGCTGTTCAATCCAGCGCCCCGTAAGTTCCTGCCCTGAAAGCAGGTGGGGCACGAGGGCCTTGGCCTCCTCACCAGCGCTCTGAGCCGTTGTCTCTGCCTCTCTGGCCTCTCGCAGGCAGCTTTGCAAATAAATCTTTGCTTGAGTCCAGAGCAGATGACTTTCTTTGAGGGTCTTTGTGCAGCTGCCACAGGATTCTGGTAACGCGGGATGTGATGACTCTCCTATACAGAGGCTGTGTTAGATGGGAAGGATGGACAAGTTCGTGAGCAGAGGGCTCCTTGTCCTGCAGACTGTTCACCCACAGAAGAGCTAAGTAAAATGCTCCATACAGTCCCTAGCTGCACTGCCAGCCTTCCTAACTCTGAATTTTTATTTAACAGTAGGGGTTGAAAATGGCCTAAACACAGGTGAGACAGGCCTCCTGAGAACCATGGGGAGGGAAGCACGAGTAAATCAATAAGTGCCACGGGATAGTGTAGTGTCTGAGATACCATGATAACAGCAGCAGCTGAAGCTTCTATCAATGCAGCAGGAAATGCTTTTTGCTGCACTGATGACTGTTATTCAAACAGTGAAGTATTTGACGGCTGAGATTAATTTTGTAACACAAAAGTTCTTTTTCATTATCAGAGTCAGTCAGAAAGTGTCTGTAAATAAGATGCAAAGATTTACAAATTGTTAGAACAGTCACTTGTGTCACAAAACGCTAGTCCTCCTGTGCATGCACAGGAAGGTCCATGCGTTATTTAACAATTGTGTTTTACTTGCGAAGGATATGTGGGAACAATGGTCTAATCCATTTGGTCTTAATAGTGGAATTTACTTTAGAATGTGAAAGACATTTTAGCCTATTTAAATAATGGCTGAGATTATAGCACACTAATATGATGCATTTTGTACTCCATAACATGTTATGAATAAGCTCACTGAGTGATTTTTTAGTATATGTAAATGACATGGAAGCACAAAGGATGCATCTCAACTGTTTTTGTCGAGCTGATTATAGGTCTAACTGCTACAGGAGGAGACTGAAAGAGCTTTGTCGAGAGGCATTGATTGATTAGTAAAGAGCGCAGCAGCAACAGACATAACATTGCAGTTATAGATTTTCCATACTTTATCTTCAGGGCTTGTAAGGATACAGTGGTGATCAGATGATCAGGTTTTCTTTCACCTTGCAGTAACATGCAGCAAATCAAGGTATTCTGCAATGCCACAAAACAGCTTCTGCAGAGCACTGAGTAAAAGGGAACTCCTCCACAATCACGACTTGGCACTCAGACATTGTCCTTCTCCCATTCTCCTTTAGTGAGAGATCCTTCCAACAATAATCTGAAGTAATGTCCCAAATTTAGAAATAAAGTGGGAACTGTACATTCAAACACCTAGGGTTTCTATTTTTGTGAAATTAAAAATGTGATTGCAAAATCCCATGTGAAGCATGTGTGCATCTCTTTGCTTCTGATAGGTATAGAAGGTTGGCTGAAGAAACCTGTGTTTAGATTCAGAATTACAGAACCTTCAGAATCCAGTAGCTTGGCCTGTAGTTAGGAATCATATTTGTCAGAACAAGACAGTAGCTCTAGTGCACAGACAGTCCCTGTTTATCAAGGAGAAGATGGAAACATATCCAGATCAATTTGTGATCAGAGTAGGGCAGTTGATAATTTGTCGTCTCACGCAGAACTTTTGAGACACGTAGGCTACAAATGTTCTTTGGATTTTCACATTGTTAAATGTCCTTCAGACCAAGCTAGACTCACCTAAATGGGACCTAAGTTGTCTGAAAACTTTACTTCTATCTTTATATTCACAATGAACTTTTCATATTTACATTATTTTTGCTCTGAATTTAATTTTAAAGAGAGATCCTCTTTTAATCATTTGCATTATAAATTAAGAAGATGAGTATATGAAGTTCTTCACTAAAAAGGTTTTCTATATATTTATACATATATGTATTTTAGAGACTATTATAGGACAGAATAGTTTTTAAGAAAGGACTTGCTTTTAGGAAGCAAAGGAAGCTTTTAGGAAGGATAATTATCTTGTGCCAAGCTACAATTTAATTTAACTGTCGTATTCCTCACTTCCTAAAACTGCAGTGAAATTTTACTCTGAAACATTAAATAATTACTTTGTTCTGTTCCAGTTTAGTTCCAGGCAAAGTGATTTGTACACATATACCTGTAAATACTGTACAGATACCTATATTTATATACCTATGTTTTATCCCCTAAGCCCTTTTTCATGGGAAATGCTGCCATAAGAAAATAGGGAGTGGACTTCATTCTTGCTTTGGCACGGGCTTCTCTGCAGCATGAGACGAGGCTGAGGAGAGGGTTGTGCTCAGAAAGCCCCCGCACTCGTCCAGGGCTCGTCCCTTCCCTCTGCAAAATTTGTCCCTGAAAAATGCTTTGCAGTCAGCACATCATCGCTAATGATAGTTTCCATTTTCAGCAAGTATTAAAGCAAACCCTTTTGTTCCACATCCAGCCCCCACAGTGACGCAGCACTTGACAATCCCGGTGGTGAAGAGTTGAGGGAATTTTCATGCAAAATTTAAAAATGTGGCCAGTTCCTCAGCTGGTGTAAATTAGCATTGCTTTGCTGAAACTTGTGGAGTTTTGGCAGGTATGACACTGGAGGATTTAGCCCTTGCCTCTCATTTTTGTAATAACCCAGAGTATGATACAAAATGAGATTAATTTATTCCATACATGAAATAAGGGGAGGTGGCTTCAGTCCAGCTCCCAGTTGTTCAGGTATTTGCATTAACAAGCAGGTGCCCGGGCTGAAACTGCTCAGTGTGGAAAAACAATTTTGGAACCTGATAGGCAGCAGAAGCATCAAAGTCATACAGCTGTAAATAAATAAACAATGCTGTGTAATTAGCTATTTTTGTGATAGAAAAAATGTAAACACGTGTAGGAATAATGCACTCCAGGTTTTGCATAGAATATAGCAGCAATGTGTTTCAAGTACCTGTAGAGAAAATCCTTTTCTATTTACCTGACAAGAAAACAACACAAATTCTAAGATCAGTTGCTTGCCAACACATCCCAATTCTTTTTTAAGAGATGAAATAACTATATTTATGCATATGTATGTATGCGTATTTAAACTTTTAAATTATCTTTAGCTAATGTTCTTAAGTAGATTTCCAAACTTTAGTTAATGTGTAATATACAGTATTTCTGGGACCTATAGGGTTCAGACTGTTCCACTCTTAAAATGAGATTGCATTTGTGATTAAAGACCGCAACTATTGTAAAGCGCACAGGAAAGCTTCAAAACAGCATAAAACTGGAAAAGAAAATTCTAGTGGAGACTTCAGGTGAATGTATTAACAATATTGTTATTGCTAGGAATATGATCAGAATAAACATTGAAAGATTTCATATGCCACAGCAGTGTCTGTTAATGTCATCCTGGGGCATCGTTTTAGTGCTGAATCTGAGTGGAGAGACTCACACCCCGATGCTGTATCCTGGGAAGGAAGAAATAGCCAGTTCCTCCTGGAATATACTGAGCGCTGTCGGCGTGCCCCGTCCTCTGAGGCACTGGACTCTTGACATGCAGAGCAAATAAAACAGCAACTGCTTTGCAAGGAGGTCCCCTCGGATTGCCTCAGATCTTTGGTGCATTAGCAGAGCGTTCCAGAGGCGATGGAGGAGAGTGCTTATTTATTTTGGCTTCGTTAAATACATTTGCACAAACAAAAGAGAAAAAAAAAAAAAAAAAAAGAGGAAAAATAAACTAATGTTTCTGACATCCACAAAAAGCATGTTTGCATCTGAGTGCAGTGCAGAAACACTCTAAAATAATCAAACTTAGGTAAAAGATTGCCAGTAGTGCCAAGATAAGTTGTGTTCTGTAGGAGTGTTGGCAAACATCAGGAATTAGCTGAGGTGGGAGGCGGATTCTGACTTGGATGCCCAGCTCTGCCTCTGAATCTATGTCTTTTGTTCAGTTATTTACTCCTTTCCTCTCCTTCTCTTCCTCTGTACCTGTCAGCCTCTCTCACCGTTTTTTTTTTCCTTCCTTCCTTCCTTCATTCTCTTTTTTTCTTAAAAACTCCTCAGATTCACTCTTGCCCTACCTGACTTTGTTTTCAAGTTATTCTCCAGAGCTTTTAGCTTAATATAAGCAAGAGCGTACAAATGGAACATTTTGTGTTTCTTTCTCCTAATGGGATGTGAACCTGCCTGGCAGGGTGGAAGCTGCTGGCACTCAGACCAGCTTTGCTACCTCCTCCCTTTCGCTGTGCCCTTTGCGTACGGATCACCTTTATTGGGAATGGTGCAGGGCTACTGCAATAGAGTGGATCCACTGCACTGAGCAGATTAAAGGCAAGTGCCACCAAAATACTTAGCTTCTGCTGTGATGTTTGGATTCCTTAGGGAGACCTGTAGAACAGAAAAGATTTTATTATAACCACATTACAGGAGATAAGTAGAGCACTTCAGTGAGAAATATGTTTTCTGCCTGATTTCTCTTCTCTTGATGACCATCTCAGGTCACTTCCCACTGTTCAGCTCTTACTGAAAATATGTTGTAATTCTTGGGCTCTGTGTTCGGTCATGGACGAACTGGAGCAGAGGAGGTGCCATCCTACGAACTTCTCAGCACCAAGGTGTGTGTTTGCCATAGACCCAGTGCTGGAGCAACACAGAAATATTAGCTCCGTGTTCATGAATATTGCAGTTTTATGCTGCAAGAGTCACTGGTCACTAGATAACGTGGAGGGGTAGTCCAAGGTGTTGATTTTTAACCAGGATGGCTTTCAGGCTTCGAGTGGAACCCGAATCCACTGGGGACTCTGATGTTCCTGTTTTAGATCTTGATTGTGGAATTTGTTGCCGCTGCTGCTGCAGTGGAATTCAAGCCTGCTGACCCCTGTGGCCTACTCCCAGGTCTATCTCTTCTCCGAGGCTATAAGGCATGAGTTAGGAAGGGGGAGTTATTAGGAGCAGGTGGGCAATTTTTTTTGAACTGGTCTTCGTGCCATTCTTGGCACGTAATATCCAGAAAAAATAATGTGCAAGCATTATGTGGTTTATTCATGCAATTGCAGGGCTAAGGACCAAGCGATAAACCAGAGAGTCATCATTTTGGGACTACCCATTTAATTTTATGCCAACCACCATATTAACCTGTTGCACAAGGAGGTACTGGTTTGGACATAGGCTGTGGCTGAACAATTGATGCAGGAGATGAATCACAGACAATGATTTTTCTGTGGAAACTTTAATGAAGGTAAGGAGAAAGCAACATATAATGCAGTTATGAACAGCAACCAGCAGGGATTTTGCTTTCCACTGCTTCTGTATGGTTTTGAGATGCTGTCTTTAATGATTTACATCTCCAAAAAGGTTTTTAGAACTGCACATGCAGATGTTTTTCTATTGGAGCACCACCAAAAACTCTGAGTAAGCACAATATGCAGGGAAAAACATGTCTTGAAAATACTATTCTGTGGAGGAAAAAAAAAAAAAAAAGAAAGAAAAAGAAAAAGAAAAGAAAAAAAGCCAATATACTGCAAAGGATTTTAGCCCTTTCCTGGGGTCATGGCACTTTCTTAAATTTAGGGCCATCCAGACTGTATTTTCTTTCTTATTTAGAGAGTAAGTAGAAAAGGATCTGTGTAAAGACCAATGACATAGAAGCAGAATGAAAGATTGTACATCTAAAATACCCTAGAAGTAGATAATGCTTCACTTTTCAATTAATACCTCCTCAGTTGCCTCAGTGTGGTCTTTATAGCTAGCACTGGAATTCCCATTTTTATATAGATTTTGTAAATTTCAATAGATATAAAAACAATTAGACTCAAGAAGGTTCTATTATGCAGTGCCATGAGATTTGTGCTCTCCCCCTCCACCCCTTCCCTGTTAGCTGGAGCTGCTTTGTAATATATTAAATGATACAACACAAAGATCTAATAGAATGTGAAATAGCTTAGGTTTTTAAAAACATGTACAACTCCGCGTAAAATGCATATTACTAAAGCTCAGTCCCATTTCCATATTCTTTCCACATTGTATTTGTGTATAATAGGCTTCTAGGAATGTTCATGACCTTACAGCTGTCCCTTTTGTTTACAGTCCAGTGCTCTGTCCTTGAGATATGTTGCATACAGACATGAAGACAAAATCATGGCTTTAGGCCTCAGTCTCCCTCCTCTGGAAAAAAAAAAAAAAGCATTTATAGGAGTCCTTCCCCCCTCGGTCCTGTTGCAGTTACATATGTGTGATTCAAATCTGATGAAACAATTATAGGTAGCAAGAAAAAAAATGAAGCTCGAAAAGGAGTATAGCTTTGTTTTATCAGGAACTTCTGGGTACAAAGCCTGCTAAATTTTTTGGTTACCACAACCATTTTTCCTTCTTGCCTAAAAAAATAGCTATTTTTGTATTTGTTTTAAGAAGAGGGTCTTTGTCATGCTCATACAGAAACAGTTTCTTATTTGGTGTCAGAGTAAGCAAGCAGTCAACGTATATTTGCGCTACTGCTTCACTAGCATAGTGGTGATGTTAGGTTTATTTTTTTGCTGCAGATTTCTTTGAGAAAATGTGTTTTTTCTACTGCTGTTCTGCTTCCTGGCAGGTCCTCAGAACTTCCTTGTTCAAATGTGTTTGCAGATGGTACAGGCATGGCCTCTACATGGTGTCCTAGTAGCCAGGGACAAAGTTATAATCACTAATTATTTCAGAACGAAGGGCATACGTGAGTTTTCAGTATCAAACATCTTGATACCAGCAGGGCCATGCACAAGTATTACCTCGTGTAACTGGTTATGAAGTTGCCTGGGGCTGAATTTGGTCCAGTTTGTAACTGAGATGTGACACAGCCACCACGTATGGAGGCCAGCCCAAAGCAACGTAAACTGCAGTGTGCAGGCAGGAGAGCCCTACGTTAGGATCAAGATCTTGATTTTAGATTATCCAGAACATCAGAGTTTCCGCTCAGTTTTCTTTTTGCACTAGAAAATTTATCAATTTTGTGAAGGAAATCTGATGATTATGTAGTAAAAAGTAATTGCGTGACTCGGTGTAAAATCCATCTCTTTATATTACAGTTCAAACTTTCTAGAATTAGAAATACTTGGGAATGTTCAGATCCATATTTCACTGATGTGAACTTCACAAATGATCTGCAGCCTCAGAAAAGTGGACGTGCTCTGATTAATCGCTTCTCTCTGGACGCTCCAAGCACCTCTTTGGAAGCGTTGTGAACGTTGGCGTTCGTGGCGCAGATCTGGCACGCACGCGTCCCGGCAGCACCGCCGGGGAGGCCGGTTTCGCCGCTCTGGTAGCGTTTCCGGAGTCCAGCAGTTACGGGGCTGTAGGTGCCTCTCCAGCCGCACTGCCTGCGTGTTTCTCCACAGCCCTGGCTCAGCTCCAGGCACCATCTTCAGCCTTCGTCCTGGCACAGATTTTCTGATTGACACCATTAGTTAAAAGTGTGATCTTTCAGCTCCCCTTCCATTAGTTTCCAGGACCAATATCACCATGCTGGGGTGCTTAGGAAGGTTAATTATCTCTTTTTCCTGCCCTCCATCTGGTGGGCTAGTTTAAGCCTTACAGTCACTAACAAAACCATGAAATGTGCGCAAACTTGCAGCAGGATTTCAAAAGCAATCTCTCTGCTTCAGCAGAAAAAAAAATGGGCATATTTAGAAAGAATAGTCGGCTCAATTTTCTCTGTCTTTCAGTGCTAACAATTATTCTTGAGGATTTGGCTGTGTGTCCTGGCAGGATTCTGAGTTGCCTGTCTTCAAATGCCCCTTTAGCTAAGGCGGTCTCCTTCAAACACAGGCTGTCCCTCTTTGACCTTTTCAGTCAGTGCCGTTCAACTTCAGGAGGTATACAGATCAAAAATGCTTTCCTCCATGTAGGAAACTTGTCCTTTTCAGTGTTTCTCTTGTTTCTCTTGTCTTGCTGTTGTTTTTTTTCTCCTCATTTTCAGGTAGAGTTCATAAACAGCATACTACCACATTTTCTAAATGACCAGAACTCTTACCATTATTTACTGGATAAGTAAGTAGGTGTGTATGGTATTTTAATGAAGAGTAAAAATACAGTCCTTTACCAAAACAACTTACACAAGAAAATAACATCGGCATATAAAGCAGAAAGCAAGAATGCCAGGACAGAGTAGAAAGAATAAGTCCCAGTTCAGCTGCATCAAGTTGTCTAATTTTTAGAATTTTTCAGTTTCAAAAAAGTATGGATTTGAATTGATTTGCTGAGAGGTAGTTAAAGAATCGGTGTCTGATGAGGGGGTTTTAGGTCATTTAGCTAACAATGCTACAACAATTTTTTTCATCTTTCTCTTGATTCTTTCAGTTGGCCTTATGTTTTTCATTGCATGTCTCAGTCATGTAGAGGCAGGGTATCTACTCTCTTTCATCACACCATTTGAAAATGACAGTGAAAAGGCACAAACTCTAACGGAATCTTCTTGGAAGTCTTGAGGTAAGGCAATCTGAGGCAGATTTTAGGATGGGTGTCAAGACAGATCTGGGCATGGGGGATTAATGTCATGCAGAGCTTTAACACAGCACTTCATGATGACAGAGTGAGTTCGGCAGTCCAGATTCTTGCAGTTGATATAAAGTTGCTAAAACCAATGAAACTCATGAGAAGGAGGGAAAATCAAACATTAGGAAAACCAGTTTGGACAAAAGGTTAACATCAAAGTAGATCTTCGGCATTTCTAGTTTGCAGTGGTTCCATCAAACTGGTATAAGGAAATTGAAAGATCTGAAATCTTAAGTTTCGGGGAAAGGTTCTTGGTGAAGCTTGCTACTTCTGAGCTGGACACTGTCATCTAGTGTCTCCGATTCCTGTCGTGCTGCCACGAAAGGCAAACCAGTTGGAGAACAAGAGCTACTACGTGAGTCTGAAATATACTTTGAAAACACTCACATAAGAAAATCCCCCTGAAATCTATAGTGATGCTGCTTTCACTAGAGTACTGCTCTGGTTACTGGCAGTTTGGCATTCACAGTAAATGAGTGTAGGTGATTGTCATGGAGGTTCCCAAGTGTGGTCCTCCTATACATCCTACTTGGCATTTTCAATAGGCCAAATAGGTGCAGAGAGAGATACCAGTCATTATACATAACTTTTGTAAAATATATGTCTATATTTATAAGAAGTATAAGGGTCTATCCTTGTCCTGCTGAGATAAGCACTTTTTCATTCTCATTATGAATTTATTAGCAGTCCAGGCTGTCCAGCAGTACAAAAGAACGTGCTTTTTGTGAAATGCTCAGGCTTCTGGTCAGTTCATATAAGTCACTCTGACTTTGTTTTGATACTAAATACTGCTCTTCCCTCTGTGAATACAACTTAACGAGAAAGGCATCCATGAGACTTGCTAATGTCACAGGTGAAAGCTGAGGGTGATCCTGGGCAATATTTTCAGAGAATATTGTCATTCCAGAAGAAGAAAGACTCATCACACTTGTGTGGGGCTTCAGACCAGTGGGGCTCAAGGGAGGCTTGCAGCAGTGGGTGTCAGCAGGGACCCTTCTGGCAATTCATGTGGGGTTAAGATGAAATTTATTCGTTCTCTGAAGAAAATCTGGCTGAAGAAGAGATGTGCTGTATCTTATTTTCCCTCCTCAAGGTGCTTTGGTACAACTTAGCAAGTTACCCCTAGCTGAGGTAAAATCCATAGATTTGCTACATGTTAATAATGTCAGTATGTCTTTTCTCTGCCCAGAAATAGTTCAAATAATGTAAAAATTCTACATGTCCCTGTACTGAGTGCATCACTAAGGAACTGCAAAAACCTGGTGAACTTTACTGCTCAGTATTACACATAAACTTGTGCATAGTGTTACTTTTAAAATGGAAAATAGAAAACAGTAGTTTTTCTGTGGCCAGAATTTAAGATGCTTAGGATGCTAGAAGGGAAAGAAAAAAATAAGGGAAGCACTTGTTATAATCTGGAAAACAGATTTAGTGCATATAATGTGACTAAGGTAAACAAACAAGATCAAACAAGAGCAGAGCAGGCTTGTGTGTAACCAAATACCACATGAAGCGCAGCTGCTGAAAGCATTCGGTGAGAGAGGAAATGAGACTGAGCAGAGAAGAGAGACGGTGACATAGGCTGAGTTCAGCACTTTGTGATGATACTGGAGATTGCCCTCATTTTGGCAGCTGATTGGGTGTTTTTCCCACTGAAAATGAGCTGGGAAAGTGCATCATGTGCATCCCTTGCACCTTTGGCGACAGAGCCTGCAGATTCTAGATCCAGCATGTTCTTGCCAACAACTCGTGTCCATCTCTTCATGCACAGTGAGTCATTAGGGTGGAAGTTAGGAGTATATAAAGGCAGGACTATCTGCATTTTTATGTAGAATGCAGAATTTTATATAGAATGTTGATATTTTCTCTTTTTGACTGCTTGCCTTTTTAATAGAATAATCTACCTTTTCTCTTTATTCCTTTGTTTGTGTTGTGAGGTTTATCTTTATTATAAACTTACTGTATGATATATTGGACTATAAATATAGACTGCACTAGCTAAATGCTATTATCATCCTGTATGGATGTTTTCAGTGAGCAATAAATGCCAAGTGCGGTTGCTTTCCAGTATACTGAGTACATCCGCACTTCGAAAATTTGCTAATACCTTGTAAATCGACATCCTATTTTTATAGTACAGTAACTTCCTCATGCAAACAAGCCCACATTTAGCTTCTTTTTATATTCAGAGGTAAAAGTTACTGTCCTTACTTACTGGTGGCACAAAATATTGTAGAAGGAAGTGGAAGGCACAGAAACTATCTTAGTTTTTCCATTCTTTTTTTCTTAATAATAAATCCATCATTTAGCCTTCCCCAAGCATATCCCTTGCCCATCCACTATGATCACAGCTCAGCCTGAGATAGCATTCCAGACCAGCCTTCTGTCATTTTCAAACCCTACGGGGTTGAAATTATTTTATGTTTCCACAATTGTCCTTACAATGAACATCTTTTTCTTTTATATTTATATTCTGTTAAGTGGAAGAACTGATGACAACAAAGTCTAAGCCCCTAAGGTCAGCTTGCAAGACAAATGTGGAAACATGTCAGGAAGTTTTGTGGATTTCTTTTTCTGTTTTATCACCTGGAGCCTCAGAAAGGATGATTAAGATCTCTATAATGTTCTCAGGCTATCTCCTAATGTTGTTATAACCCACTGTGTTTTAAGGTAATGAGCCAGAATACCTGCCAAACATACAAAAAATGAGTTGGGAAGGTTGTTCTTTACTACCCTTTTAGTAGTAAGGTAAGGACCATCTGCACAAGTCAGCATGGTGTCTTTATATCCATCAGCTTGTAGTTGGTTATAGCTACAAGTATTTTTCCAGTCCTTATCTGTGATATTGTAGTCAAGAGACGCTATTTTTGCTCAAGAATGGGCCGTTGATCATATTTAAATATCATCACAGCAAAAAGCAGTCAAAACAAAGCCTACTGAAAACAGCCTTCCAGGAATCACAGTAAGTAAAACCAGTGACACAAATCCCTACTCTGGTACCTTTATGCTTGATTTGCAGCTCTGTAAAATATATTCACTTGTACTCTGCTCAGCAGCACAGTCCTGTATCCTGACAGCTGAGTAATGTTCTGCTCACGTCTTCCCTTGTAAAATGAAAAAAAGTAGATAATTTAATATAGATGTGACAAGTACAAGATAGATTTCTACCCAGCACAGTTCACTGCTTAAAGCATTAGGTTGAAAACCTTCTTTAAAGATAACCAGATTCTTAAGTTCTCCCTTGCCACCCTCCCCCCAAAAGGAAGCACAATAAAGAAAAAACTTTATCCTAAAAACAGAATTTATTGTTTGATTGTTTTCATAGGAAAAAATCTTATATGTGTACTGCTCCAGAAAATAAAGCAATATCATTTATTCCTGCTTAAGAGCAGGTTTATTTTGTGGTGATCTAGATACAATTTTTGAATGTTTCTAGTGGAATTTCTTTTGGTCTTTCTAGACTGGTCTCCATCATTGGTTTTCTTTTCTATAAATTAATTTCTATAAAGTAAGCTTATTGCCTTCTTAGAGTATGTCAAATTTGTCAATCCAAATTACAATTCTGAGGGTATGCAGACTCATAAATTGGCTTTTTAAAATAGACACTCTGAACAGTTCTCCTACCCATGTATGCATTAGTAATGGATGATACACTTAATATGCTGAATTGTTATTATTATTAGGAAGATATTTCAAAAGTGCTGAGCAATTGCCTATTTTTTTTCCTAAGTAATGGCAAACTTATCATTGACTTCAGTGGCTAAAATGTTAGGCTGATGGTAAGCATTAAAAAATGCATCTATTCCTTTTAGGCATTGTCCAGAGTGTATCTTTAAACCTGCAGTTTTTAATGCACATTAATCTGTGTCTGCAGGGGTAACTTTGTGGAGTCGCAGTTGAAGTGGTAACATATATGCAGCATCTATCAGATTCCTTTGGCAGGCTCAAATCTTCCTACAAGGAGGAAGGAATACAAATTCAAAGGGGAATGAAAATGGCCTCTCTTAATGTTTTCACCATTATGCTGCTCACAAATCACCCTCAAATATAGTAGTTAAGAAGAGGACTAATATCTTTAAACTGAAAGGAGTATTTTAATCTAAGAATGCTTTAACAGCATTACTAAAAAATTCATAACTATTGACTGTTTGCCCAAACTTGCAGCGCTCTACTATTGACTCTGTGTTCAGCCCTGCACAGATGGAAACTCCCATTCACTTTGATGGGAGATTTGCCTGGGGTAGGACTGCAGAACCAATGCTTAAGACGTTAATTAAATGTACAGTCAGCTGGCCAGAAAGTAGTTGGTTGACTCATAAGGACAGATCTCCTTGGCTTACCTAAGAATTCTTCTTACTATATAATTAAACCACAAAAAAAGTTACATCAAAGTAATGATAAGGACCTAATGTAATGCACATAACTGAGGAAATTCAGGCCAGCATTCCTTCCTTTGATCACCCAATTGGGCCAAGCTCATGTATAAGGTACGGGTCTGGATACTCCCTTTCTCAAGCATTGGAGGAGGTGAAAGAGTTAAAACTGATGGAACTGGCTAGATTGGATGAACTGGTTGGGAGGTAATAATTTTTGCTGCACATACCTGCAGAATCCCTCTGCAATTATAGGCTGGAAACAGACATCTTTTGCTAAAAGGAGGTTTTTCTGGGGTAGGTAGGTATAAGCTCAAAGACTCAAAGGTAGCACCCCTCTGTAACTTGTTGGTTTCCCTACTCAATACCTTTCCAAAGACCATGAATTTCTGAACCTCAGTGATTTTTTTCTTTGGGTGCACTTTCTCTAACCTGGGAGAAATTCAGGAGCAGAGGGAAGAATCCTGCCCCATGGGTGCAAAACTACCCAGGTAACTGTGCTTACAGAAGGCACTGAAGTATTAAAGTCTAGGAACAGTACTTCTACCTATACCTCTTAGAGCTATAAATTCTAACTTTAGAGATGCTTTGAAACATTCTTGCATGTAAAATTGTTATAAACAAGCTAGAAAAACAGGATGTAGAAGGGGCTGCAATGGTATATCAGCAAAATGAGTTGAAAAAAAAAAAAAGGATAGTTACCAGTGGTCTGTTGTAAATAGGGGAGATGTATCAAATGTGACTCCACAGGGGTCTATCCTAAGCCTGACATTGTTAAATATTTTCATTAGCGACTTCAATGATAGAATAAAGACTGTCCTTATTAAATTTGTGGATGCCACAAAGCTGGGAAGGCTCCAAGTATGGCAGAGAACATGATCAGAATTCCAAGTGATCTTGACAAATTAGAGCAATGGTCTGAAAAAAACAGGATGCAATTAAAGACAAGTCCAGTTTCTGTTCTTAGACAAGAAGCATCATTTATAGAAGCAAGTATGTGAGAAACAACTAATTTACAGTCTTGTAGAAAAGAAGCTAAGGATTGCAGCTGATTACAATTTGAACATGAATGCAATGCTGTGCCAGTGTAAAAAAAAAAGGGGGGAGGCAAATCATATTTAGATGTACAAGCAGGAATGAAGTCTTCAAAATGCAGAAAGTCTTCCTCCCATTTTACTGCCCTGCACAGGCCTTAGCTAAGTTCAGTGTTGAGTCTCCCACTTCATGGAACAAAGGACCAATACAGAACAATATAGTGATCTGTGAGAAAAGATTACAAGGTTTGGGGTTGTTTAGACTAAAGAATAAAATACTGAGGAGAGACATGATAACAGTCTTCAGAGACGTAAAAAGCTGATGCAAATGCAAAGGAAATAATCTTGTAGGCAGGAGGGAAAGTGATTAAAGTGGAAGGAGAAAAGTTTGATCAGACTTTAGGCAAAAGCACTCTTGGACAATAAGACAGATAAACAGTGATTTCCTGTGAAGATTTTAGAGTCTCTATCTTCAGTTTTTAGGACAAGATTAGAAAAATGCCTGTCAGGAATAACAAGAGCTCATTGTGTCTTAGGCAAAGAACGAGACCTCTTCTGAAAGATCCTTCCAGTGCTGTTTTATAATATCCTGTGATCTGTTAGTGAAGATACATACAGTGGCTTTAGGAATCTCTCCGGTTCATTTGTTTCATTCCTGAGCTGGTCCAAACTGCTGAGCTTCCAGTCACACTCTCCTGGCTTCCCAAAACCTCATCCACAGTCTTGCGATGTAGCATGGCCCGGGTCAACTTGCAGAGTTCGGGAGCAGGGCGGCTCCTCTGCAGCGGGGCGCATTGCCTCCGAGGGGCCGTGTGCGGGCCAGCAGCTGGCTGCACCGGGTGGTCTGCCCGGTGGCCTCCCTGGCCATGCCAGCCAGTTATTTCCTGGGATCCCGGCAAGCTGCGTACCTGGACAGATGGGTGAGCTGACAATGTCTCAAAACATTTCAGTTCTCTTTTTTTTCTTCTACAAATAAAATTATAGTTATTTTGTCCAAATTCAAGATGTGTCGAGTGCCATTCTGATCATATGTAAAAACACTTCCAAGGTTATGTAGGAGCTTGTGGATCTAATATCTGTCATGAGAGTCAGACAAATTCATGAAAAGGACAACTAAAAGCAACATGGAAAATGTAGGTATTTCTTAGTTGGCTGTGCGTAGCGGGGTACTTGGTGTGGCCAGCAGTTGCAGCTAGGTAGCCTGGCTGATAGTGACATTAGAAGAAGTGTAAATTAATCAGAGCCTTCCTTTGTCCTGTAGTTTTGTAAATGCTGGCCTTGAAGCCTCTGTGAGCAAATATCCAATGAGATACTGTTGAATCAGAGTCTATGTGCTAAAAAGAGTTATTTATTACACTGAACATCTGACCAGGCTAATGTTGCCTTGGCTGCATGGAAGGCTGCTGTTTTTTTCCTATGTGCAAACAGCAACCACATATTTTTTGTCATAAGGACCTTCATTCTAGATTAAAGGGAACATCTAAACAAGAACATGTATGTTTGTCCTCTATGGCATCTTCAGCAAATTAAGTAAAAATTACTTCCTGCTCTCGCATGTCCTGAAGGATTTAAAGGTACAGCACCTACTAAATTTATGGTTAAGCATAAGTTGTATAAGGTCATAGAAAAATACAACCTGGAAACAGCAGAAGACTGAAGAAGATGGGTGGTACTTAGCATTGGACAATATAGCAAGTTATTTATTTTTAATATGAAACACATTAGCTGGATGGAGCCAGTTCATTGTATTTCTCTTGCTTCCCTTTCATTTTAAAAGAATACTGTGCTTTGGTCGCAGGCAGTGGGAGGCAGTGAAAAGTTGCCCCGTGCTTCTGTGTACAACCTACTTGGAGCTCTTAGGTAAAGACTTTCTTCTCCAGAATGAATGTTTTTCTTCCTGTGAGTCTCCTAAGAGTGAAAAAAAGGGGAAACAGATTCCAAGGTTTTAACAGGCTTTTTTTTCCCTCTAGGTTCCAAGCCAAATTGTACCTCACATGCGTTCTGGAAGCCTCTCTGATTTCACAGGGACATCATGGCTGTAAAAGAATAGATTTTAGAGAACTTAACGGTCTAAAAAGCTTCCTTCTGTATAAAGTGCTTTACACATGGGGTGGCTGCTGAAGCAATTTGACTAGAATGGTGAGTCAATTTTACACGGCTGCCCTCCGCCCAGCAAGCACTTCCTCTGCCCCACTGAGACCAGCCGTGAGAGAGGAGGGGTGGAAACACATGCACACACATACAGAGGAGATAAACACTTGGAAAGAAGGTTTTTAAAAGGGAGAGAAAATGAAGCAGTACTGTGTGTGCTCTCTGTCCTACATACGTCTTAGGTGGGGGAGAGGATTTTCTCCAGGTTGGAGAATGCACATTGAGCTGCATTCAGTTCTGATCTGCACTAGGATGTTAGCCTCAAATAGCTTTCTCTACATCTAGAGAAAATGAAAATTCAAGTTAAAAGCAGTTTTAAAAGATGCCTACCAATTTATTCTATTGCTATTTTGTAGTCTTCAGGGATAGATTACATTTCTGATGAAGATGTTATAGCCATACCAGTTTATATCAGCTAAATTTCTAGCCCCATATCAACTAATCTACAACCTGTAATCAATGACCAGATGTCTTTAATTCAAAGTATAATGATGGTCTTTACTAAGGAGTTGGTCTGAGAGCTCTGCCCAGCGCTATCCGTGAAATTTTGTCTATCAAAAACTATTCTAGAAAATAATCATCAACGTATTTGGTAAAACACAAGTGCTGCCAGTGCAGCAGTGTGAGAGTGGGAGCAAGAGCAGGACATGTCAGGAAAATATGTTGATTATGCAAAGTCCCTGTCTTTTGCAATAAGGATGGTGTAGTGATACGGCATAAAGCTGAGCAGCTGTTTCTCTGGACAGTGGAAAGCTACTGGAATATAATTTTAGGATGTCTTCTGTGTCCAAAATGAAGGCTATTTGGTGCTGCTGTTGAATACTCTTCAGTTTCATTTTCAGGACATAAACAGCAAGGTTGCAGATAATACACCAAAACTTCAAATGTTACTCTGTTAAAGAGTAGCCTGCTGTGCTTACGGTGATGCATATATCTGTTTGTTTGTTTCTTTTTCTAGTCTTCTGCTTCTATTTTTGAAAGTAAAAGTGCAAAAATAGAGTAACAAAAGTGCAATAATAAAGTTAATATTCAGACATCTTGCATATCAAGATTTCTCACGTTTGCAATTTTAAGATTAATTGGAATGACAGAAGTTATGTAAACTCATTTGTCCTTTTCTGATACATGGAAAAGAAATGACCATTTCTAGCTGCAGAAGCTATCACTTGTATGGCTTTCTGGAGAAGAGTTGGGAATAAGGTGACTAAATCACTCCTCGAAGCTCAAACATAACCTTTAATGAGGTTTGAAAACACAGACCTCATTTTTTGTTTTGTTTTATATCATAATCCTTGGGATTTCAAGACCCTTATAAACATTTAAATAAGCAGCTGCCTTAGCTGGGCTTCCCATCTTCACAGAGGACCCAAGAAAGCAACTCATAACGCACACATACATATAGTTTTTTTTATATCTGTAGTTCCTTCAGGTACACTGAGGTTTCAGGACTACTGGCTGTGGCAACTGGTCTTTGCAATGTTGTCATTTGTTTGTGTTTTTCATCTAAAATAGGTTTTGTTTGATAGTGGCTCTAAGGTTTCTCTCTACAGCTGTTGATTCTGTGCTTCTTACTGGCTGGAGATAAGGAGAAGATTCTCAGATATTTTAAGTTGTCCAAACTCCATCAATTCTATGCTGATTTAGAAGAGCTGACTTACTAATTGTAATCACGTATATTTTTTCTAATCGGTAAGGATCTTACGTTAAAAATAATGTGAGATTTCTATCATCAAAGCATTAACATTATGCATTATCTTTGGAAGAACATTAATTTGTATGTTTATTTTCATTTGTAAGGAAATGTATAATCAATTCTTTCTACCCAGTTCATTTTAATTAGGTAAATGGCTGGATCTATATTAATTATGACTAAATCTTTAATTTTATTAGGTAGATACGATCTTAACTCAGCAGGATCTTGTTCATTGGAACTTCCCTTTAATGAAAGTTCTTATTATCCAAAACTTGGACTATGTCTCCCAATGCACGTCATTTTTATTGAAAATATATTACTTACATGAATAGCATGTTGTTTCCCTCCCTTTATCGTTTTTTTAGATTTTTAAAGTAATTTACCCACTGCATATGTTATTCTCTCCAAATTCCATCCTGAATACTGGGTTCCTTAGCTTCCAGTCATTAGGGATATTGTGTAGGTTATGTCATACTTTTTGTTTTTCATTGAGGTTAGGTTCTGCTGCATGCTAAATGAGATCATGTATTGCCATAAGTCAATGGCAGTATCTGGCCTTCTCTTGCAAACTTAGCATTTTACTAAAATCATTGACAAATTAAATAGAGAATTTTAAGACCACTGCGTCTTGATGGGTGAGATCCACCAGTGTCTGATTATTCCTAAGAAACTCAGAAATGCAACAGGGGTCATATTATACTTTACACTCCATTTCTTATTTCTCTTTTGTATTCTTTATACCCTTGTTCATCAATTTTAAAGAAAGTGATATGTGTATGATTTAAGATGTTATATGGCTCATTAACTACAATAGAGCTGACAATCCGATTTCAAAGCCTTGTTTCTTAAGCTAGCAGTTGTTTAGCACAGCTTACGATACTCCAGACCCCAGCTGTGCAGAGGAATAAAAGAATGAGAGCACTCCTTCCTGCTCCTCTTCCTGGGCTCCCTGAGGAGCAGCAGTTATCCTTGAAAGCTTCTCTCTTAATGCAACTGTTCCGATGAGGAGGAGCCCACTCGGCCGCCCCTAGGCAGAGCTGAACGGCTGAGGGCTTTTAGAAGTTTAGGGGGCCGAGGCAAAGGAAAGGTGCTGGCAGTAATATTTAGCTTAAATTTCAAAGTTCCTAAACGTACAAATGTTACAACCTCAGTTGTAGCTGATGTAGATGTTCCTAAATGTATGTAAACCAAAAGCAGAGAGCTTGACACAGCCCTAGCAAGGACTCGCTGAAGACAGGGGATGAGATCGCTTTGAAAAGCAAATGAATTTAAATGGATTTGTGCCTGCTGCGAAAGGAGAGGCAGCTAACAAAGAGGAGTTTCCAATCTGCAGTTGAATTAACTAGGGAAATTCAGTTCACGGGTTTCGGGCTCTCCTGAATCCAGGCCTGTCACTGCGGTGAAGAGACTCTTTTTCATGAAGGAGGAAACACCCTCAGAGCTGAAGGAAAATGTTTTTTGTGGCTGGCCACATCAGGGTTTGCTGAAATACCAGCTCAAGCACAGATACCTGACCTATGACTTTTCTGTGAGTATTTTTGAGGCAGAGTCTTGTACAGTCTCTGGTGACTGGAACCTGAAATGAAGAAACTCAGCAGTGCTACCAGCAGTGAAGTGCCAGGCTATAAATAGTGTATTTCAGTCAATTTTAATCCAGAGAGACAGCTTTAATCTCATGACAGCTCCTTCTTATCTTTTGACTACTTCTGTAAACTGTTTCCTCAAAGATCACTTCAAACAGATACACAAACGCATTAACTTATTAAGTAATAATTATGGTAATATAAACAGCACAAAAAGTGATAGAACATGTTGAGAAATATATACATGCTCATCAAATGCTGAGATTTATAATAACCTGCTGCAACTGCACTTTTATTGCAGCCATTCAGTCTAGCCTCACCTGTTTTACCTGTTGCCTTTTTATTTTCATAAAATGATAAACTACAATTACTTTTTGGTCTTTGGCCATACTAAATTATATCATAAAATACATTGAAGGTATGGCTTAGGAGAAGAGTCCAGTTTGCCCCAGTGTTTACATGGACACCCAGCGTTAAGCACCTGAGTTTTCCCACAGTAAGCATTGTGCTTGATGTGAGTTCCTGAAATACATGCATCCTAATAGGAGAAGCCAAAAGCTCGGGGAATGTTCACGCATCCGTCATGCCAATACCATGTGGGCCTGCAAAGCTGTTGGTGCTGTTGCATGTCATGCCATGACACGTGTGTCCTCTCAGATGTGCCCACCAAGAGGCAACGTTGAAATTGTAAGAAGAGCTATCCAAACCCAAAAGACATCAATGGGATGTCTCGTGCGCTCATGCCCCTTGCTTTGGTGACAGGAAAGCCCGCTGACATGCTTGGTCCCTCCCCGGGGCCGCGGGACTGGAGCGGCTGCTGCCTGTCAAGGGAATCGGTGAGTCAGCGTTGGGCCCCGGCATCCTGCTGGTCACTGCTGCCAAGTGCCGAGTCATCGATTTTCCTCCCTGCTAGGCGTAGACTGCTCTGTTTGCTGTGCAGCAAGCCCTAAAATGCTTCCAACGGACCACATGCAGCTGTCAGCTCCCAATGGCAGGTCTCAGTAGGAGCACCCCAACACATGAATTGTCTTGGGGATGGGGAATAAATCTCCCCATCGCCCCGTGTTGGCTTTTCAAAGTGCCTGAAACTCAGCATGTCCAACTACAAATCTTCCTCAATACCAACATCAGCCTCAATGAGGCGTCATGCTTGCCATAAACCCACTAAATATTTTTTCTTTTTCAGTGGCGAATAGAGCACAGCATACAAGGCACACAGATTCACAGACACTGAAACAAATCCAGCAGCATGCAGTTGTCATCAAGAAATATGTCTAGGAAAACCTCTATAGCCAGGCAGTTTCAGCACAGCATGCTAGTACCAACCAGTTCCTCAATATTCACACAAAGGCATTGCCATATATAGTGCACGTTAGAAGTGCTGCTGCCCTTTGATTTCTCCTTTTAAAAGAAATCATCCTTACAGCTGTGTTTTATTGTCCACAGGTCCCAAATATCTTCTTTATTTAAAGAGACCCTGGGATTCAAAAATAGAATCAGAAAGGGGTCTTTGTCTGCCAGTATTAAATTCCTGTGAGTCATGTTTTCCCAAATCCTTTGCAAAATTCAGCTAGATTTCAGCTCACAGCTTGAACTTCAGGAACACTGTGAAGGTGACTACAAACAATGATATTCATTTACAATTTGAAAAGCTCATTTAGGCTGAAATGTGTGATATAGTCACATACATCTCTTCTGTTTCATTTACAAAGAGCAACAGAATTACCGAGTTGAACAATAAAGCTTGCAGCTTTCGTTTCCATTTTCAAGATGTAAATGAAGCAAGTTCTGGAGTCTGCAAACCGGCTTCTACTTACTGATTTTAATCTAAGAAACAGCGAACTTTAAAATAATAATCTCACTGTATTACATTTGTGAGGACTTTCAGACCCATAACATTGTCATTCCCTTCAGAAATAAGGAAATATGCAAATAACTTGTTATTTATAATAGCTGCAGCTTGCTATGTTTGTAAAATAATTATATTTGCCAGTTAATTGACATTGTGTGCACAATATATGTGCAAAAAAAAAAGTGATGCATGAAAATCCAGAATAATATTGACTTGGCTTTTAATAATATATTAAATGTTAATTTTTAAAAATGGTAAGCAATTGATTTCTGCTTTAACAAACATTTCTGCTTTCCTTTGGCAACCATGCTGTGTTCACATAACGTATTGAGAGTTGAGGCAGACCGCATGATTGCAGTGTTTGCACTGTAGTAAGTGTGCTCTTGGTTTAATTTTAAATTTTCATCTCAAATGTTCTTACAGAAGTGCAGATGTTGTCCTATTTGTCAGTCTTGTTAAAATCTTTGTCGTGTGAGTGCCAGCGAATGTAGTAGCACCTAATAAATTATGTAAAGTATTGCAGTGTGCTGTACTTGTATGACCATTTCAATATACTGTGATTGTTTTCCAACACTTCCCCCACAGGTTAGTCTGGCTTCCAGCAGAGGCTGAAGTGAATAACAAGCCAATCAACATGCAAAGTATTGAGCAGAGTAGCTCAGCACAGAGCCACCAGCTAAATGTGAGATTAGCATGTGCTTGTGGCCAGGGCAGTGACTCTTTGCACTTGGCTTTCCCAGCTTTGCACATCTGCTCCCTATGTAGTCCCAACCCCGTTTCTCTTGGGTATTGGTTAAAATAAGTGGTTGCCCCTGTCAGTGCTGGAGCTGATAGTATTGTATTAGAAATCCCCCTGCATCCAGGAGGGTTTGGGGTTGGGCTGGAGTCCCCATTTTTTTAGCATTCCCAATATTCCCACTAGTTCCTGCAAGAGGAGGTGGACGACTCCCATAGTTCTGCTCCATTCTCCAGCAGTCAGGTAGATACAAGTTGGGAGGCTTTGGGTTTTGCCAGTGTCGGCCAGTGCCTCTTTGTGAGGCATGCAAAATATTTTTTGTTGTATCTTTTCCAAAATGGAATATTTTGCAGTGCTGCTGTGGTGCCAGCACA
>VZSV01000011.1:1838560-1922868 GCA_013398735.1 Nothocercus julius | reverse complement strand
AGAAAAGAAAAGAAAAGAAAAGAAAAGAAAAGAAAAGAAAAGAAAAGAAAAGAAAAGAAAAGCAGGAACTTCTCTTCCCTGAATTTATGGCATTACAGTCCTTTCCATAGCAACCCAGAGAGTCACCTGGTTAGGTAGCAAAGTACAAGCAGGAAGAAATGGCAAACGATAGCAGAGAGAAAAAAAACACATAGAAAAGGCAGCGTGAGTGTCTCTGAAAATATAAGAATTAACTGGAAGAAGAAAATCCTTGTGAATAGTACTTGTGGCTTCTAAAGAATATCCTTCAATGTGCATTCATTTCTTTCTATTAGATGAGCTTGTCTAGAACATATACCAAAAGCCCTTTAATATCCCATTATACTGTATACTAAAGCATTCAGGTCTAATACTATTACTGATAAAGAAACCAAAAGCATATTTACAGAGACTGAATGTCTATAAAGAGCAGATCAAGCAAGTCTCGGGAGAAAAGAAAGTCCCATATCAGATTATTGTGTGAAAAAAAGTAGCATGCTCATCTCAATTACAGCACCAATCGGGCTTATTTAAAAAGGAAGTCGTTCTGGTTTTGTATCCTAAAATCACTTTTCTTAAGCCTGTAAACATCCAATAAATTAAATTTTAAGATCCATTTTGCAAGAAGCTATTCATGAAAAGCTTCAGATAATAATTAGAGGGGATTTAATAACTGACTAATACTAGCACACAGTAAGTGCAGCGAGCTCGATCCTGCACCAGAGCTAGTGTTTCACTCATGTGCCCCAACAGTTTCTTGGACAAGCTCAGTTGCTCAAGTCTGTCATTCCTGCACCCGTAGGATACTGGGCAGAAAACTTCTCATCGTGGACTCTTTAGGTCATAAATATAAATCTGTAATAATGATTGTCAGCTCTAGTGTCTGACCGAACCAAATACAGGAGCCAAATACAAGCATAGAGTTATAGATGTTAACATCAGAAAGACACAAGGAAGATATTTAGCATAAACATAGACCGATTTAGTATGGAATCACACAAAGTGTTACCCAGCAGCTGCTGGGGAGATGGTACTGGCCAAAATCAGAAGCATTAACATAAGCTGTATCCCATAAAATGAAAACTACCAATTTATTATTTGAATCTTTACTAGTGAGGTTTAGTTTAATTTTTAGAAACTTCAGGACAGGTTAATGAAGGTCTACTACTCTAATAGACACAAAGTATTTAAAATGGGGCAAAACAAAACTCTAGACAGACCACTGGAGTGCTTTGGGCCTTAAAATCCTAAACCAAACCTTATGTGTTTGCAACATTTGGCCATTCTTGCTCTCAGCACTGATGCTATCAGCTGTCACTGCTGTTCTGTGATAGAGTCTTCTGTCTCATCCATCGTCTGGGGCAAATAGCCTGGTCACAAGCACCAGATACAGCTTATTAGAAGAAAACATAGCCCAATGGACAAACGCATCTTGTTCATAGGCAAGTTAAATGTCTGTCTGAACACTGGCATGTACAACAGCATAGAAGAAGTTAAGGAAAGGATGTAAGAGGAAAAACACAAAAATATACAAGCAGAAATGTCTCTAAAGTAATATATATACGTGTGAAAAGTAAGGATCAGATCCCTTATATTGAAACTGTCTTTAACGAGGAAAGGGAAAATAGCTCAGCAATGTGACTCTCTCCATAGGCCCTTCTCAGATGGCATTAAAAAGTTTCCCTGGCACTGGCTGCAGCGATGCAGCCGCCAGGTCTGTTCCTGATAGCCGCAGTGGCCGCGCTGCCTGCCTGCCAGACGTGCCGAAGGCAGAGGGCTGAAACAGGGAAAAGCAGAGAACAAAAGGGAAGTTTTTTCATTTGAGCAAAAGGGGCTTAATATATATGCCTGACAAAAAGTTAGCACTTAAATACCTGTATAATTGCATGCGTCATATTTGTGGAAGTGTATTATTGCTACTGCATTGCTATTAAAATGCAAAACAAGCTCAGGCATGTTATGTTTATTAAACCACTGAAAAAAATGTTTAGACAACATTATGACTTAGGTTTCACAAGCGCAGAAATGGGCAGAAGGAAAAAGGGGGAGGAACTGGAAACCAAATTCTCAGTTTAGTCTTTTATGCCTGGTTATTGGAACATATAAGGTGGATTATGTAGTCCTTTGAGATGTCTGCAGTAAGAATCTTACATTTTAAAATAAATGATCTCGAAGTGCTTTGCAAATTTAACAGTTTGATATTCAGACTTAAGCGCAAGATCACTGCATCTATATCTGAGATATTCAAGGAAAATCATTCACAGCAAGGGAAGAATACCTGTTTTTTCCCCAGCAAAAACTGTGGGGGAATCAGGTGGGCCGAATGTAATTATGCAGAGTGAAATTAGGCCAGTTCACTGTGGCTAATTCCTTCTCTCTTACGAAAAGTGCCACAGGATCTTTAATGCCACAGATGATTAGGTTGTCACTTTTATGTATCATCTGCAAGTTGGCAGCTCTAGTAGCTTATCCAACAGGGTGTCCTGTGTTCAGAGCGTAGGGATAAATCCAGGGGGGCCCATGCAGCGTTTCCCCTCAGTTCTTCGTGATCCCCATCAGTGGAGCTGTAGGTTCAGTGCCTTCTCATTCATGCTTTCAGCTCAGTCAAAATTTGCATTTATTAAATCCTCAGCCTTTCCATCATCATCATTTTCTTCCTATTCATACATTATTTCTATCTATTGTAATACTTTTTTTCTAGGGATTTGAATAATTGACACTGAATAGCTTGTGCAATCTGGACAAAGAGTCTTAAGCTATCGGAACGGCTTTATCTGAAACATACTTACAAACAGATGAATAGGAAAAATGTTATTTGTGTTCTTCTCATGTTTTGTGAGTAAAAGTTATGCAGGAATAGAGATATTAATTAAAGGTTTATAATAATTTCAGTCCCAAGTATATTCCACTGCAGTAGCCCCATGCAACCACAGCAGTTGAAGGAAGCTGCTGTGCCTGTTAAGTGCGCTTTGCTTGCAGGTAAAAATGGAAACATTTTTAACTGTCCTGTTAATTTCAGATCTCCACATTTTGGAAGTTTTATAGGATATTGGCTGAAAACCTGGTAGCAATGGGCTCGTTTGTTTTTCTTTCAGCTCTCTCCTCTAAATACAAGTGCTAATTTACTTCAGTTGCTAATACGCCCATCAGGGTAACATACTTTCCTGTTTTTCAGCTGCTTCTTTCACAATTCCTCAACCAGTCAGGCGTTGTCAGTCCAGCATTATATCTGGATTTTTAACCTGAAAACTGTATTGCAGCCTTTTCTTTGCTATAGAAGTATTAAATGTTGTGCAACATCCCAAATTGTCTACTCTGAGATCACTAGATAAAAGTAGAGCATTTGGAACCCAGTAAGCTCTGAGGAGAGCTGTGAGATGGAAGCTCACTGCAAGCAATGTTAGAGGGGACTTCAACACAGAGCAATATTGTATTTTCTCAGACCCTTGTGCAGCGGAGGGAGAAGCTCCCAATGCTGTTATCTCTCTCCTTGCATACATCTAAGGATGTCAGCTGGAATCCTGCCCCAAAAGGCAAAATGGGAAGGACTGACATCGATGTGCCTTGATGTAATGTGCAATGACCCAGCTGTACAGCATGAGCTATGGCAAGCTCTTGCTTACAGTCAGTGTGGAAAAAAACAGGAATGAGAAACAACTGGTATTTGGGTGCATTTTTGGATGACATTAAATTTTTGTTTCATTTCAGTTGCAAAGGAGATAATGCTTCTCAGGTTTTGATGAATAAATATAGATTCAAGACAGGAACATTTTATTCATACATTTAGTATTTTAAGAACAAATTTCAGTGGATCATCAGAAATGAATTTGCCGAAGCAGTTTGTAGGCTTCTGACAATGAGATTTTAAATCTATTCCACCCATTTCTCTCCTTTCCTTGCTCTCCACTCTGCTGGGCATTTCCATGCATTCACTAAGAGGCTGCGTATTTTTACCTTGCTGTCCTGTCTGAACGGAGTTCACAGCAGGTAGCATGAGTCTGTGCAAAAGTGAGAGACCATTTCAGATCTGGGGCCCTTCTGCCCAGTCCCCCAACTTGTGGACGAGACACAGACAGTTTTAGTCCTTGCCATTTAATTCTGCCTTGACAGGGTGGCAGCACTGGCTGAGCCCAGGTTACACTGCAACCTTTGCCTTGCCTCTCAGCATAGAAACTGCACTGGTATTTAACAGTGTACATAAGAGCAAAACTGGTTCTTGGTGTTTAACACCTGTGTTGGTCTGTTTGTCTTAAAGGGTGATAATAGATTCTTGTATTTCCTATTAAAAAGTTGTATCACAGTAACTCGATCCAGTTTGCACACAGCTTCTGTTCTAACTAATCTGATCAGGGAAACCCATGCGTCAGGGTGGAGACTTGCTGATGCTGTTCTCTTTGGGCTGCAGGGGTTCCCGTGGCTACGATTTGGTTTGTGTGACAATTTAAGGACAGCTGTAGCGACGCTTCTTCCCTGGACCCCTGGAAGCAGGCTAGCAGTACTCAGGCTTCATGATATGAAGATAATTCAAGGCTGAGGATGCTGAAGTTACCCTTCCCCCAGCACTCACACATGCACACTCGGTATTATCTCTATTTGCCTTACTAATGTCATTGTGCAATATTCCGTTTTCCTCTCTCTTCTTGTCCCCAGGGTCTGTAACAAACCCCTGCTGGACCTTTTATCCACCCTCTAAGTCCAGATTAATTTATTATACTCCATCTAGTTTTTGAACTGTTCCTCTAAATGTGTGATGGGGCTTAGGGCTGTGCAAAGGGGATTCAAGGATAAGGGGGAAAAACATCCTCAGGCTGTGGCTTACAGTGAAAGGTTGCGTTACAGTATGAACACCTCTACTATTATTATGCATGGCCATGGAAGATGATGCAGGAGGAATGACTGATTAGAGCTCATATTTAGCTAAATTAACATCTCAAGTCCATTTTTATGTGTAAATCTGAGTTCATCATAACCTAAAAGCAAATATTTGCCTTTAATATCTGTGATTTATGCATAGAATACAGTGTACTGTTCATTTCCTTCTTAATTATTATTTTTTTAAACAGCTTCCAGGCAAAAAGTCAAAGCCTGCTGTGTTTTACATTATACTCTGCAACTCATTTTCCTGTTTTTTTTTTAATAAAACATCTAATTAATCCATGTAATCTGAATACTTTCTATTTAAACTCCATGTGCTCATGAAAAAGAACTGAAAATGTAGTTAATTTGTTTTACCTATGAAAGTAACAGCTAGGTAAAAAATACAGAGAGAGAAAAACCTGAATGCTTCATCACTTTATGGCTAGCATGTGAATGATAAATGAAAGCAGATAATGAGGTTAACTCCAAGTGGAAAAAGTCTGATAAAGTTCTTAATATAAATTGGAAGCTATGCTGCTAATTTCTAGTATCTCATGTTTATATTTTCTTCCATTTTGTGTGTGTGAGGGGGGTCTCAACACGAGCTGTTTACATGGAGAAAGCTTGGAAGCTCGTTGCAGCTCAGGCCTCCTCGAGCTATCTTGGGTTGAACACTGCAAATAATTAGTTATGTTAAAAGTTTCTTGTTCTTCATCTCTGTCCATCTCAGCATCTTCTCCTGGGGAGAGCAGAAACAAGAGGATTTGGAGCCAATCAAATATTTAGAAATTAAGAACTTGACTTCAGGTGGCAAGGTCTGTAAGAAAGGAAGGAAACTGGGCGGGGGGCTTTCTGACAAGTTACCGTCTGCACAGTTTTTAATGGAATGTTTGTCAGACTTTTTCCATGAAATACCAGCAGCTCTTTAATGCCTTTAGAATTATTACTCAGACAATTTCCAGCAACGACGAGGTTGGAAATTGATACAGAAAACGTTACCATAGTAAAAGAAATATGCCTCCAAATGGCAATATGTGAAAACCTCACAAGGGAAAGCTTACTTGCCTGTGAAGCTTTCCCAGTAGAAATATTATAAATCATACATAAGTGAGGGTATGAATGAGAGGAAGAAACACAATTATCAAAATACAGTTTAGAATTGCTTACAGTGTTCACAATTTGGCACAGACAGATGCAAACAGAATTCGTGTTTGTTCAGCATGCTCCGCAGAAACATGGCAGCTCACAGCATCTGGGTGGAGGTTGCACATCCTCTTTTTAAAAGAAGATGTATTAGATATGTTTCTCTGCCCTGTTCTGTTATGCTATCTGCTGGTGTCTGCATGGCAAATGGATAATCAGACATTTTATTCTTCCCAGGAAAACTCACCTCTGAGGCAGTGTCACTTTTATAGTATGGTCTTGATTTAACCTGTTGTTGCAACTGAGTCACCACAACAAAAAAGGCTATGTGGCTCTCCTCTGTCACAGTCGGCCATTCACGTTTAAAGCCCAGCGTGAACTCTCTGCCCAGTTGTACCAGTGGCAAATTTCCAAATGACTTAAATAAGAGCAAGAGCCTCCTGATCCCCCTCCTTGCATTAGCTACGAGATACCATTTGCTCTTGGCAGTGACTGTTTACACTGCATATACAAATGGGCACATCTGGAAATACCCAGGGCTCTCAGTGTTACCAACACAAGTCAATTTTTAAACTGCCACCAAATCATGTACCTGTATTTTCCTGGAGAAACTTCACGTATGTATCTACAAAAATCTTTCCTGTGGATACACTCTTATTTTAATGTCACCATATCTCATTACTGACTACTAGTTGCCTTCATCTCCAACATGTTGCATGGCAAAAATCTTTTAAATTAAGTATTATAGGCAACTTCGCAGCAGTCTTATCTGTGTCTAATTTTGGAAAGCCTTTCTGATAAATGTTGTTTTAAAAATAAAAGCCCTTATGATTTAAAATTTTTTTTTGTATATCCACAGAAAAAAAAAAAAAAAAAAGGCATAAAAGAGCTCAGTAACACGCTATGGAATCTCTTTCCAACAGCAATGTCACCTTGCTAGCAGAAGTGTGTTTGCATATGGATTTGCACTGTGCGTGCAAATTAGCTGAGTTTACGAGCACGTGGGCATAACATATATTGATGTTTTGCAAGACCTATCTTTCCTAAATTTTTTTTTAATTAAGCTCTTCCTTCTGTTTGTATACTATCTGTAGCAGATTGTAACTACTATGTAGTAATATTAGCCTTAGTATCGGTGGTGACATAGAGCTTTAAAAGATGAATTAAACCCAGCTTACTCCTTGATTGACATATAACATGTACAACATTGTTATTGATTTGGGGTAGGTGGTTCATTTTGTCCATCTGGCCAAAGGCAAGTATAATTTTATTAGGAGTTAAGAGGGGGAAGGAAGATGTAAACTAATAAGGTTGAAGTTGACCTAAAGTAGAAAGTGGAGAGGATCCCAGTCACCTGCCAAGGTGGCTCCACATGGAGCCTCCAGAAGAGGTTGCAGATAACATGAGAGTTGTTGTTCAAAAGGTTCATGTTTTAATTTACGCAAGGACAGAGGGGTGAATACGAGGCTATTTACAAATTCAGCTGTGCCCTATTTCAGCCTCAGACAAAGTCACATTGCATAAAGATAATGCTGTATGCCTGATTCAGGTAACTTCCGACAGCTTCCCTTTGTCTCTTCTCAGCTTGCTTTGGTATAAAGCAAACCCCTCACCAGTGGTTTGGGTTGTGCATTTTCCAGGCCTTCTGCTCAGTCAAGTACTGCAAAAGCTGGCCAAGTATTAAAACATACACTCCTTTTATATAGTGAGCAGGATAGCAGAGTTTCTTGGTCTTTAAAACCCTGGATGAGCAGCTGGCCAAGGCTGCAGGATGGCACAGGTGCTGGAAATCAGCTACAATCTTAGTCCCAGCTGACAAATTAAGTAGGTTTGCAGCCTAGAAAGGGGAGTGGGTTATGTGCTGGGGGCCTTGTGTTTGGGTAGGTGTTACAAGGCTCTGTGCTGGGAAGCTCTGAGTGTTGCAGATGGCTCCGTGGTGCTCTCTGACCTGCAGAAGGTAGGTGGCTTGGCAGTTGTCCCTCTTCTGAGGTTAAAAATGAAATTTAATTCTTGTGGTTTTTACACTAGCTCAGCAGAGGAAAGCAACTGCAGGAAAGCTTTCTAGTAGGAGCTATTTGAGATAAGAGTTTGCTGTTGTGGTGGGGGTTGTTTCTTGTGTGTGTGTGTTTTTTTTTTTTTTTTTTTTTTTTTTTTTTTTTTTTTTTTTTTGTTCCCCTCTCTCCTTGCTGCTCTCCCTTGGTGCAAATGAGCTAATGTAACATAATTTTCACTCTGGGAGTTTGAACTGAAATAATATTGCTTCTTCAGCTTTCAAAGAAAGTCTCATTCTGCTCTTTAGATTCAGACTGAGGCTTAATCATAGGCAAAGGCTATGAATTTTTTTGACCTATTTTAAGTTCCAGTTCATTCAAAGTTTAAATGATTGCCCAAAGACTGCATTTCTTTGAGTGAAGGTTCTGAATTTGAGTTTTGTAAGAAAATGAGAAAGCAGATTATGTTTGATGCTTTCCATAAATGCTTGCTACTTGTGTGAGTAGAAAGGTCCCAGAAGAAACCCCTGAGACCAGCCCAAGGGCTTTGGTGCTCACCACTATAGGAAATTTAAGTGAGACTATTTAAGCTTGAATGGAAAAGCTTTAGGGTCATACCTGTTAAATCCAGCATAGCAAGTATTCTTTTACTCTTCTTACATGAGACCTACTGAGAGTTGTAGGTGTTACACCAATCAACTTTGCAGAGTTTACGTCTGTGATCAACTGGGCAGGTGACTTCAGGGAGAATTGCTGTTTAGTAGAGAGGTAAACACGGCTCCAGTAGCCATTTCTGATTAAACAAGAACTAACCAAAGCCAGACCAGCTCTGTGCTTGGTTCTTCCACGAAGTGTCACCTTTACTAAGGATAAGTGAGTCAGACACAGGATGTCGTTGCTGAAATTACATTTGTTTCTGTTGAAACAAATGCAATACAAGGTTGTGTAGAATTAAATATGTATACATGCACATGTGTGTGCTTATCTCTAAATATCTTTGAAGCTCTGTTTTCAGAAACACACTTCTAGTATATCTGATGCAAAGTGTTTCAAAATAATCCTGTAAAACAGTTGTTTACTTATATTTTAGACAAAGCAGTTTGAAATGCTACTTTTTAGTATGCCACTTACAGCTGTTGTACTGAAAAATCACTTACAAACAACACTTCAACATTTCAAGGCAGTGGTTAAATCACCTAGAATTAATATCCCAAATGCCAAGTGTGTGTGTGTGGTTGTTTTTTTAAACTGGTACAGGGACTACTTATTTTAAGCATATCCAGTAAAATGCGTATTTTAAATGATATTTTACAGTTCAGTAGTTTCTCTAACCTGAAGATCCCAAAGTGGTTTTCACATGGAGGTGAAGTGAGCTTAAGAATAGTCCTATGAGCACAATTATTTCCATTTTACGTAGAAAATGAGCAGTGAAAACTGGTGATTTACTCAAGGTTGCACCCAGGTGCTGGTGGTTAGGGTAGAAGCTGCACTTTGTGCCTCCCAGTTCTGTGCTTTAACTCTAAAGCTGCTATTACACTTTCCACCTAATTCTGTGTTTGAGCAACAGCCATCTCAGTGGAGGCTCAGGAATTTGGAGCTAATTAATGCCCTGGCACTTCTCAAACCCTCAGCTGCTCTTTACCTCAGATGGTTCCACGAGACTTGATGTTTTCCAGCAATGTGTCCTGAAAGAGACAACAAAGAAAGGCAAATAAAGGTTGGGATTCACTAACCTTGTCTGACAAAGGTAGTGGCACTCGGAAGCGTTTGCTTAGCTTCTTAGGGGCTTCTTAGGCTTTTGAAACATTAAGCATGAAAGCTTCTAAGATGGACCTTGTCACTTTTAATTAAGCCCTAAAATCTGATATATTAAAAGTTGTTCTCTATCACAAGTCCTCTGCATCCATCTTCCACTGATAAAAGTAAATCACTTGTAAATGCATGATTTTAAGAGATTCCAATACCATCAGATTAAACCAACAATTCCTGTGTAGCTGCAAGGAATTGAGTATCCTGGGTACTCTGCCTGCTGTATTTCTAAGTGCTTGGGAAGGGGTGTGAGCTGCTGGTCTTAAATGGGGCTCCATACTGCCTGGAAGCTTGGGTTAAGGTGTTTAGGTTTGGGGTTGTAGCACCTCTGATTACAGCTTGCTCTGCACAGAGATTTTAACTGTTTCAGCTTTTCTGCTAGTGAAAAGATAAATTGCGAGGCAAATAGTGAAGCAAAGCTATTAATGGTGATGAATTTTGTAGCAGGTCAGTTTTTTGGTCTTATTAACAGCACATGGCCTGTCAGCATTTGGACATCAAGAGGCAGCATGTTTCAAGCAACCAGGGCTTGAGGACATTAAACTGTAATGTCGTCTGAATGTTCACCGTCACTCTTGGTCCCACTCCCATGGCAAAGGCTTGTTTTGTTTACACTTCACGTCGGTATTTTGGCGTGTTCCTGCAAACCAGAAGTGGGTCATCATTAATCAGTGGGTACATACCCAACATGGGTAACTTCCCATGCTAGAAACGAAGTGTAGAAAGGACTGATTATCTTTAATAGTACTGTGGTTTTTTTTTTTTTTTTTTTTTTTTGTTGCTTAGTAATGCAGAATAAAATTAGAAAGGTGATTTTTAGAAATATGATCCTTAGCATTCAAATCAAGCAGTTTATGGCTTTAATACTACCTATATATATACACACATGCTCCTTCAGGGACTAAATCCTTTGGGTGGTAAAACAAACTTAATTTCTCTTTTAAAAAAAAAAATCTCTAAGTAAATTGGTGTGAGGAACAGAGGGCTGAAGTAACTTTACAGGGCTTTAAATACTAAGTGTTGCTGTAGCGCTTGTAAAACAATGCGGCCAATGCTTAACCTTGTTGGACATGGGAGCCTTTGTAAACATGCTGGAATACAGCGAGTAAAAACTGGGAAGCAGCTTGTTGAATCTTGTCCTGCGATAGACCTGTGGAGCAGCGAGGCTGTTGGTGACTTCATCTCGGCCGGGGTTCAAAGCGGGTGGTGTGAGGGGGGACTCGGGTGGCTTGACTGGCTGAAACAGGAGGAGAGACAGCAGAGCCTGGAAGGGGAAGATCCCAGCTCTTCTTGGCGTCCATCATTCTCTATTAATAGAGATTCATTATTTTGTGCATTTGTCACAACTGGCTCTTAGGACAGGGTGTCTACATGCTTTACTAATTATCCCTAAGCTGCTTGGAGGCACATTTGTGAATGCCAATCACTTATTGCCTATTTGCATGCTTGGGGGAGGGGGCTGGGGAGCCAGATTTGATAATATAAAACATGCTGGAGTTAATGCATTAGCATTTCCCTCAAGAACATCCTGTGTCATGACTTGACAAGTCCATCTCTGTCCTAAATAAACCTAACCTCTTGCATCCCTTACAAGAGACAGGAAAGCTAAACAGTTTCCTTCCAGTTCCTTGAATTCCTTGGAATAATATTAACAACTAAGTTGCATTTTAAGTTTTCTTTTAAAGGATAAAATGGTGCATTAATGATAAAGTTCTAGTTTGTTCATGTGATATGAAATGTCAGTGTTTTCTTTTTGCATAACCCACTTCACAGCATGTCAGGAAGCATTTTCCTAACAATCCATAAGGGAGCATAAATCCCCTGTTGGAATATATATGAGTTTATTATACGCCTTGCCTTGAGGTTTGAAGCGACATGTTTTCACTTGGTAGGAGGGTGGGCAAAGCTCCGTGTGGGTGTCGCGGCAGTAACATTTGCTCCTCTACCTAATGTGAGCTGTCATGCCTGAGTGTGCTGTGCCACCGCTGCCGAGGTGGCCCTGCTTTGTCATCGTTAGGTGGGTGGCTTTGTGGCGAGATGCTTCTACCCGGTGAATCAACCGCACCGGGAGCGTCGGGCTTCTGCTGGGGAAGTATATGCCTGACTGCCCACCCCCAAAGCTTTCTTTGCCCTTGCTCCTCGGCATAAAGCTGCAGCAGCCTTATGAAAATCAAAGGCTTTAACTGTAAAACTACCACTTAATTGAAGACACACAGGATTTGTTCAGCACTCAGCTTCTGGAGATTGCTTTTTGACCTTTTTTGGCATTCTGTCTTACCAATCACATTCTAATATTCAAACAGATGAGGAGGCAAGTGTCAGCATCTCAGCGAGCTTTAAAGAAGTAGCTTGAAAACTTCTTGTTTCCTCAGTGTTTCCCTGTATTGGTTTGGAATATCTGAGCGACTTGTATAAAGCAGCCTTAAAGCAGCTGTCAGTGAATTACTCCTGCAGGACAGTTCTCCAGCTGCCTAGATGTGTAGGCAAAGTCCCCCTCCCAGAGCCATGGGACAGAGGACGATGCTGCTGTCCGTAGGTTCTTGGCAACCTGAAGCCCCTGAGAATCTCATGTTTGCTTTTGGCAGCTGTGAGTTAGGATGGTGCAGCTCCAAATCAGCCATCAAGGTCCTTGCGAGTGCTTGGCTCCAAGGGTTGGTGACCGAGGAGCGCTTTTCGGCACGAGCAGTGAAGATTTCTCCTGCCCTCTTCTTTTTGAGAAGGCAAAGTGAGCAGGGTACCCCATGGAGCTCTCATTACGGGGGTACTGCTTGCCTGGGGAGGTCTCCAGTGTGCCCATGACTAACAAAGGGGGCCTGTGACTTTTTTTTTTTTTTTTTTTTTTCCCCCCCCTCCAGAGCCATCCTCTGCTTGTCTAGACAGAGCCCAGTACAAAATTGGCCTTCATCTGTGGAGGCTGTAATTGGCCTTACTTGTTGGATGCGGGAGAAGCCATGTCCTACTGCACAGGTCTGCATATGTGTTATGGCAAGCTAGTTTGTAGGCCCATGGGTGCTGCCGCGTGGACTTGTACTCTAGAGGGATTTTGCAGTCTTCATCAGAAGTGGAATAAGCTCCTGCAAAAGGCAGATTGCAGAGAGGTTTAGCTAAGTGCAGGGTTTGCTGCTATGGAGAGTTTCCTGATGAGCTTCACAGCTTTTCTGTGGTGTCCAGGTCTTCGAGACGTTGCTGTCAGATTCCTACAGACTGCGCTTTGGTGACTTTGCAAGGTGCCGATCAGTTTGGAAAGTCTTAGGTTGTTACTTTCACATGTTGCTCTGGGAACCAGGATTCTCTTTAGTGCAGAAACATTTAACACTGATAGTGGGCAGCTTTGGTCATTCTCAGGTGGATCACAGCTACCAGAAGACCAGTTTCATCTGCACTTAAAATGGCCCACCTCACTAAAATTGCTCTCAAATAAATGAGGTCTATTTTAGCTGTGATTTCTAAGTATCTGCTGTAACCACCAGGGGGTTATTTATCCTGTTTGTTTCAGAAGTGGCTTTTTTCAAAAGTGGAGGAGGTGAAGAGATACAGCTTCCTATGCAGTAGTAAATGCATGCTGTGTATGCATGACAATATGGGTCTCCAAGGTTTAGTGAATCTGGAATTATGCCATTTGTTTCACACTAATTGAAGCATGTGTCTACAAGTGTGCAGTGTAAAACATAGGATAAATGGAAATCATAAAATAGGGGTACTGCATAGCTTGTCTTATCAGATACAGTCACTGCGTAGCACCTGAGATCGTGTGTTTTGGGCAGAAAAGCTGTGGGGTTTTTTTCTGCGTATGTGTATACATATTAGGGTGTTAGGATTTATTTCTGTTAAGCCAGTCTGAGACAAACTACAGTCTTTCATAGCTTTTCAATATCTTTTCAATATCTAAGCATGACTAAGCTGAATTGGTTCCTACGCTGGATTCCCTAGTATGAGGTTTATATAATGCAGTTTCAAATGGCCACTGCTGAGCTGGGGCAGGTGTAGTGGCAACTCAAAGCATCCTGAATGGGAGGGTGCGTCTGCATACCTGGCAGACTGGAGAAAGTGCAAGAAGTAGGTTAATGTGGCCACGAAATACCTTGTTACATTACCTTTATTATAAATAAGTGTGCATGATATCACTTTGTAAATGTTAAAGGCAATCAATGCATTTTTGTTATCTGAAATTAAGTTTCGTCGTCCTGGGCAAATGCATCTATGCTCTTGACTTTAGGATCAAATCTTTGTACAATGCTTCTGTCACTTTTAAATTCAAAAGTCTTTTTAAAGAAAAATAACTTTATTTTTATTACTCTGTCTACACTATGTATTGAGCCATGCAAGTGGATAGGAAACCAACAAACAACTTAGTTATTGTATTCTCAAGATATCTATCCATTAAGAGAGAAAACACATTTGCTGTGTGCCTGATCTCTGTAAATCACTGAGGCATCCACTCGCAGAGAGAAAGAGAAAAAAAAAAAAGGCATTTTCTCTCTCTGTACGCTTCAGTGCGTAGCAAGTAGTGTATGCTTTTTAGGCATGATTCACAGGGCACACTCATGTGCAAGTGACTCTAGGTACAGCGGTGGGGGTGGATCTGGAGCATGTAAGGCCAGTGCAGAATATATGCAGTATGCAGGGAAAACATCTTTATCTTTCCGAGCAAACAATGTCAGACAACGACAACAATGCTGCAGTTTTTTTGTTGAGACAAGGAGAGTCTTGGGTCAAACTAAAAGTCCATTTAGTCCCATATTCGTTTTGCCAAAGGAGCTAGTAGCTGATAGTTAGGGAAAGAGTATGAGAATTGGGATACAGCGAGAGCATCTACCCTGCAAACAGCACTTTGGAGTTTCCTGAGTGGAGGCAGGAGCTGAACCAGTGTGTTCAGAGCAGCCAGCAGCAGTGTGTGTGGTGACTGGTTTTGAACCTACTTCTACATTGCCTCCCCAACAGTCTGACAGTGAATTTCCACAATTTAATTGGGTACTGGCTTTAAAAAAAAAAAAAAAAATACTACCATGTTCCTTGTTTTGAACTACCCAGCTGAAGGGTACACCCTAAAAATTGTTATGGGTGAGGAAAAACAAATATTTGATCACAGGTACTTTCTCCATTTTTAAAGCCCTCCAGCTAATCCAGTCACAGTTACTGCTTTGGCTGTCAGAAAGATCCTAATTTTCTCTATCCAAGAAAGCATCCTTGTTGGCATTCTTGCTGCTCTTTTTGTACTTTAAAAAAGAAAAAAAAATGAAGATCAAAGAAATCATTCGGCAGAAAAGTTCATTAGAAAGGTCAACTGAAAGCAGAAGTTAGCCCAGCTCTACAGCCAAGAGCTGACAAAGTATAAACATGAGAAAATAGGTGGCTTTAGGTGTTTTCTTTCAAATGTCTACAAGATGATCAGAAGTCTCTGAGATACTGCACTGTTTCTGCTTATCTAATAGAAAATAAAAGCCAAAAGGTTTGGTGAAGCTCGGCATGGAAGTCACTGTCAGGCTGTTCTATGATTTTTTTTTTTTTTTCTTTGCCTCTCATGCATTTGTATTTATTTCAAATGATTGTAGCAGCCGATAAATGATCTGTTATCAGTTGCAGTCTGTGTTTGTCATTGGTGCAACTTCATTGTAGTCAGTGATGAAATTTTGCCTGCTGTGTGAGAGAAAATAAAATGCACAGTTGTGGTAGTAATTAGGGTTGAAAATCAATAGTAAGATGCAAAAATAAGAAAGTTGGTGAAAGGAAAAAGGAGAGAGTTGTGAAAATAGAACTAACAAGGGATAAATAGTACAGCGGATGCAGGAGAAATACCAGAGGAGAAGGAACAATTCTGGTGTAACAGCTACAAGCACTTTGTGCGAGAAGTTGCATTTTGAGCATAAGTAAAAATGTCTCTCCTAGTCAAAACCTCTTTTCCTGTGGCGGTGTGCGCATATGTGTGTGCGGAGGATGGAGTTGCTAATGGTGCTGGAGATCCTCACGTTTTTTTTCTGCTTCAGTACCTTGGTGGGCACCATCCTGGAAAATGGAGGCCTTGGCTGAAGCTCACTTTAGAATTCATGAAGGATGTCCCTGAATCAGCGAGAGAGCAGCCTGTCACAGCTCACAATAGAGTGCTGCAACTGAACATTTTTTTCATTTGCCTTCAAACTATTCATTTTATGGCCTTTGAGACGCAGTATCTGGGGGGTTGGATATGGCCAGATGGCTGAGCATGGAGTAGCCCTTTTCTAAGTCACTCCTAAAAAGCACCTGTACTAAAAGGGTGGAAAATTGAAAATTCGTGTTGGCTCTGCAGGGGATGACTTGTGTTTGGTTTTGATGGAGCAGAGTATCTTTCACCGTTGCTGATTACCAAAGGGCTTACTGCTGGCCGGGGAGTAGAAGCAGCCAAGTGCTCTGTTCTGCCTCCCTCAGCTTTCACCTCGAGGGCCGCGGCGGCGGAGCCTGTGTGTCAGAATGTCAAAGAAATGCTCAGGCAGTTTGTTCTCTTTGTGTAATCTCTCTCTAAATATCAAAACCTGGGTCATAGAAAAGACAGTCTTTCTCTTTAATAAGACCACTTCTAGTACTGAGGTGGTACAATATGACAGGCAAGTACAATAACCTAATTAAAACATCTTTTGTGTAACACAAACGTGTGAAATGTTTTCTCCTAAATAAATAGCTTTCAGTAAGGTATGCGTAGTAGTATGTTTAGTTATTAGGCTGCATAGTCAAATCACTTTGAAGCTACATCTGCTTTATTTTAAATAGCAACCCACGAAGTATGACCAGATGGCAGAAGAGCTTAATATCATGCCCTTTATCTGCCCAGAGAGCAGGAAGAAAAATAAAGCAAATGGCTAGTGCATGGAGGGGTTTTCCTATGAGTGCAGACAATTCTGCTCCTATTTGGCACATCAGTGGAATAATGTAAAAAATAAAAATGAACGCTTACACAGTGAATTGTATATCTCCTAGCAGCTCCTGTTGGAAATTTTCTGGTGCTGTTAGTTAAGGAAGGTTTGCTTTAGCTTAAAGTTATCAGATATCACATTCCTAATGAGCATATCTACAAGGCAGTACCATCTTGCAGAGAGTCATCAACACTTTTGTGAAGAGGCAGTAAATGTATCTAACAGCTGATACAGAAAAACTTTGGTGGTTATCAAATCAAGCAAAACGTATCCAATAGAGATTTTTTTTGTGTTCTTCTAGAAGTACAGATAGACTAGATGATGTCCGGCATGGCATGAACACCTAAGGGCTCTGGGGGAAGCGCAGGGGCAGGCGGCTGCCCAGGGCCCCGCTTGCAAACGTGGCTCAGAGTCACGTTTGTTCTTACATGTGGCCGTGGAGGTCTGAAGTCAGAGGAGCCTCTGGAGCTACCCTTGGGAATCACTAGGATCCCGTGGGGCTCCGGGCCTCTGGGAGTGCTGGCCACACAAGCGAGCAGCTGCAGTTCGAGGAGCGTTGCACGTGCGCTGGCCTGCAAAGTTGGTGGGCTCCTCTGCTCCGCACTTCGAACACGAAGCCATCGACTGCGCGAAGCTCAACGCCCCTGAGGTGTGGTTTGGAAGGGGATTTTCAACATTTCAAGTGGTAATGGTGTGCTTTAGCCTTGAATGGTAGAGTAAATGGCCTCTGTATATAAACAGGTAAAACTTAACATTTGCACTTAATTTTTTAAATTATGTCAGGATGTAAAACCAATGTGAAGGTAGAAAGAGCAGTGAGGAGAGCTGGCACTGTGCTGTGTAGCTGGTGTGCAGGGCACGTGCCCTCTGAAACCTTGTGGGAGTCTGAGCTCTGCTAGCTAAGGAAAACTTAGTTTTGTTCTTCCCACAAAGCTAACCGTCCAGCCTCTTCTAACTGAGTTGGTTTAATCATGAGAATTTAAAAATAATATACTTCTGTTTTCCTGCTGTTCTGTTTTACAACATTTTAAGATAGTTTTTGTCTTATTTTCAGGATGTTCTTTGCCACTAGAAGCTCTGGTAGAGGTTTTTGGAGGGGGGAAGTAGTTAAAACTGTCTACTGTGCTACTGTGATATTAGGGTTAAATATACTGAGAGCTGCCAATAGTACTTTGCGGAGAGCTGCTGATTTGAATTTTCTGAGCAAGAAATCAGAACAGAAACCAAGATATTCAGTCAATCCAAGAAAGGACATCTTCAAAAAGGCTATTCAGCATCGGACCTGCTGTGTGGAGGGCCTTTCTGACTGGGGGCCCTGTCTTAACCCAGGGCTATAGCCCGTACCGGGCCTGCAAAGAGAAGTCATTTTAAGGAGAAGAGTCCCCTCAGGCATCCTCAGAGAGGTAATTCTTTGGTACCTAACTTGAACTTGTAGAGGTTAGTGTTTTTGCCTCCTCTCTGGACAAGTGTGCACATTTTTATTTATTTCTTAATCTAAGTAAGCACTGTTCTGAAACATTTTTGCAGCTTTGCATGAGCCATAGATACATAGTGATAAGCTTTAATGACTGTATCATGAAACGTTTTCCTGCAGACATAGCCAGTTTTTTAACTTGGAAGAGATTTCTGTATGGACTGTAGGGTTTTGTTCTGAGCTGATTTGAGGGGGAAATTATAAACACGTAAAAAGAGTTTCAAATGACCAAATCCTGAGCTGGTATAAATTTAACAAAGATCTGTATGTTTCATAGGACTCTTATGACCTTTTTCTAGCTAAGGGTCTAAATCATGAATTAAATACTTCAAAACACATGTGAAAGGAGGATCATGTAAAATACCCCGATTAAACTGCATTTTTAAGTTTAAATTCCTCTGCAAATTTAGGAAGGAACTCTAAAAACCTGCTGCCACTCACCAAAGTGACATTTTTAGTGAATATTTCCAGGCAGTTGTACTCCTAAATTCAATTACACTGGTGGCTTCTGCATAGATCCTGGTGGACAATCTCCCACATCATAAAGTGCGGGGCATTCAACACAACTGAGCAAAACTGTCATTTTCTGCCTAAAAGAAGCTGGGGCTAAGCTAAGGCAGAAAATAAATCCTCTGTGACTCATAAAGAGAGCACTTTTTTAGGTCAGGTCAAGAACAAAGACATTGGCAGCGTGATGCTGAGAGGCTTATAGTGGTATATCCCTAAGGACGACTTCCGGCACCAATAGGAATTTTTTTTCAGGACAGGGTGAATGGCTTTTGAATGGATGGGTAAATGCCCTTAAAATAAACAGTTTATTCAATTAGAAAAGTCTCCTTAAATATAGAAGGTTTTTGCACCAAATATGCTGTTCAGTCTCGAGTGGGGGGGAAAGAGAAAGAGATGGTGCTCAGAACAGTGACAGAGCAAATGCTCTGGATATGGAGAGAGTGAGAGAGTGTGACCATTGCCCTTCCCTCTCCCATGCACAGCCACATGTGCTCCCTTTATTAGCACTCTGCATCTGCACTTCCTGCAGAATTTAATATGGGTGGAATGGGCTTCTACTTTTGAGTCGAGGTATTTGCTAGTGTTAGTAAAGTAAATTATAATTTTCACCTCCAAGCCCCAGTTTTATTGTCAGTCTTGTTGATTTCGGTGAATTTTTGTTTGCAGGGAAGGGGCAGAATTAAACAGATGTTTCTCTAATTTCCCCGATGTTACATTTACCAAAATTTTGAGCAAAACAGCATGCTTGGGTTTTCCAATCAAATCCCAAGGTGCTCTGTAACAGGAACCATCTCATGGTATATTTGCTGTGGATCTGCATGTTAAAGGCTAATACTAACCTAACACAGATGGGAGATGATAAAATCTTTCCCAGAAAGGGAAGAAGGAAAGAGTGCAAGAAAGCACTTTGTACTTGCTTGTTTTAGTCTACCTCAAGTCCTTTTTTTTTTGGCCTTGGGTTTTAGACTCTGATTCAGTTCATCTTGGAATTATGATTATTCATTAGAAAATAATAAAAGGGATCCTTTTCAAGTTGCTTGCTACCTTGGCACTGCTTTCTTTTCCCCTACCCTTGTACACACAGTTGTGTACATATTCTTTCTTCTACTCTTGGATCATGGAGGCAGTTGGGGTGTTCAGAGTGGGCAAGTTTTGGAGGGAATGACATGGATTTGGGGATACACTTCCTTTCCTATCTGAATTGCTGCGTGGACCACTCAAAGCAGAGTTCTTGGGGACAAAATGAGACTTGTGGAGGAGACCTGTGGAGTGGACCCTGTGGGCTTCTGCAACGTGCGTGGCAACTCTAAAAGTGTACATGATGTCATGGTCAAGTGAATATCTTTAAGTCTTCTTTTGGTCAAGAAATGACACAATTTTCCAAATTACACTCTAGTCACATACTGGCTCTGCTCTTAGGAAGTATTGTGCTACTTACAACATGCTAAATTCATAGAAATTGAGAGTTTGCAGGAGTTAGTGACCATGTGAGAGACAGGCTGGAGCCTTGTTGCGTCAATGCTAAACTTGCCCTGCAGTTGAGATTTCTTAGGAGGTTCATTCTGTTTTTCTGAAACAATTGTGAAACTAGTGAGTCTCTAATGGCAGCCTGACTTAGTATCAACACAGGTTCCCACTGGTGTGAGGTCAAGTGATTTGCATGCGAATGATTTGGCCTGAACTCTACTTACTGAGGAAACAAACTCGAGCCTTTCTGAGGGTTTAAGACAGATTTTTCTGAGAGGTTTGCCAGTGCTCAGACAGCATCAGGAATGCACTGTGAGGCAAGAAAGCCTTTCCACTCTTCAGTTTACACCAGACCAGATGTTACTGGAAATCAATCATTAAGTCTTTTAGTAATATTTCTGTTCTGAATTTTTAGAGAGCTTCAGATGTAATTAGCTAAACTTTGAATTTTTATGAATTCATGAATCTTTCAAGTCTTGCCTGTTGTTAATCAGTACATCCATGAAAAAAATATTCCAAATAAACTCACTATATGTGCATGCATGTGCTTCTGTAAATAATAAAACATCCAACTCCATCACATTCTAATCCACACCTTTGGTAATAGTCTTTTTAGAGTTAGGTTAAGAAATTAGATCCCTACCCTCATTTGAAAAGCATCTCCAAGATATAAAGCATTCCCCAAATGTATATTTTTCTTTAAAGATATTCCTACTCATGATGTTTTACTAGTGTAGAGGGCCAAATTATCTACTCATGAAATTTTCAGCTCTGTTGTATCATAAACTTGACATTATAATTTCTCAGGCTGTATCTTAATTCTTACAAAAGATCAATTTGTTATATTTATCATGTTAGTGTGCAACACCCTTAACATAGCATTTTATACAGGATTAGTTCACCCAACATAATGTTTAGTGCAGGGAAAACCCCTTCTTTTTTCTTAGCTTTAATTTAAGCAGCCCCTATTTAAGTGTGTTTTGCTTCTGTGCTTTAATAAATTAACTAATTTAATTGTACTGTAAATGTTTATCTTCCATAAATTAATGTGGAATCAAAATTAATTAGGTCAAAAATATGAATTGCTATTCAATATCATTCAAACACATAGCAAATTAACAGGGTAATTCCATGTTCTACTGTCTGAATGTGAAAGCTACCCGGTGTAAGCCTCAAGATATGGTTTCCTTGTTCTCAGTTGTCATTAAGCACAAGCCTCTTTTGACAAGTTTTTGACACATTGCTCTTCCATCAGGTTTCTTACTTTCAATTGCAGAATGACAAGTCTATTTTGTGGCGGTGTGAAATGAACCATGTCCTGCTACCGCTGTCTCATGTCTCATAATGGAAGGTTCACAGCATGGACAATTGGGAATTTCTCCAGGCAGGGGAAAAGCACTTATTTTCAACCCCTGGCTTTAATCAATCAAGGAGAAACTGGAAATCGCTGTAAAGTAATGAATGTCAATTTATGTACATGCTATTGATTTTAGAAATTTAATGCTCTGTTTCCCTATTTTATGTTGACCTTATGGAGCCTAAGCATGCACACAAAAGGTGAATATTTGTAAGACACTAAGTGTTGTTTTTCCCTTGGAAATATGAACAAAAGATTTTTATACCCCCTGCATACGGAGGGAAAAGAAAAGAGAAAGAGAGGGGTCATCTGGAACTTAAGCCAAAGGGCTGTACCAATGCAAGCGATGGGAGAAAACAGGGGAGCATTGTTAAACCCCTTCATCGCAGACAAGGACAAAACCATTCCTTGCAAGACAAGACCCGCTTACTATCTTGGCGGCTTACTGATGGTTTGGGTTATTAAGATTTGCCCTTTGGTTAAATGCAGCCTGTATTTAACATTCATGATTTTTATATGAAGTGTGAAGGAATTGCATTTGGTGCAACTCGGGGTTGGCGTTCGGGGCGGTTTGCAGGCTTTGTGATCCTCTGAGCTGCCTGACAGAGTGAGGGAGAGATTAGTAAACATGACCCCAGAAGACCTCAGTAAGTGCCTGTCTCGCATAACTTATTGGCTTCACTTTCTCTGCTCTGAGGATTGTTAGCCTCGCTGGATGCATTACACACAAGCTTTGCTTTTGCTTATCTCCACAAACTTTATACCTCCCCCCCCTTTTTTTTTTTATTGTTAGATATGCAGCTATGCCTCTGTCAGTTAAAGCTTATTCCCAGAAATTTGCCATATCCCCTGTAGCAGCAGAAAACAATGACTGCAGATATTACATAATGGGAATCTGTGTTGAAAAGCCCCATTATCATAACGTTGCTTCTATAGTTTCCCCCTAAACATAGAAATCAGTTCCAATAGGAAACTGAATGTTTTGCTGATGTTTTAATCAGCCAAAATGTTCTGCTCCTAGAGCAAAAGTAAGAAAACAGAATATTCTGTTCACTCCAAGGATTTCTTGTTGATCTCTACTGTATATTTGTACAAAAGATCTCAGGGGATTTCTCATGTTACTTCCCTGAACACACAGTAACAGGATTGCTCGGGGAAAATGCTGGTAATAGCAGTATGCTCTTAAACAGCATACTCCTCTGCTGCTCCGACTGGTGCACGAAGGGGAGCTGGCGGAGAGACGGGTCTTTCTCCTCTTCACAGTGGTTTTACAAATGAAATCACAGAACTCCCTGGAATTACTAGTGCACTTGACTCCACAATCCATTTACCCCACTTTCAATATAGACTTTGACAAGAATGATTTGTTTATGTTGCCACATGAATCAGTCTCAGTAAATTAGACCTGTCAAAGTTACTTTTTCAGCACAGTGCAGTTTGCTGTATTTCTGACACCTGTGCAGTCGGGAGAGCTGTTGTAAATAGTGTAAAAACTTGAGAGTCATAAGGTAACTGTGTTCAGATCCTATTCTGCATGTCAAAAGTGCAACTCAGCAGTCCACAGGAGTATTTTTTTTACTTCATTTGGAATTGCTGATAGTAATGTTGTTTAAAGTATGGATTTTGAATAGACTACCTCTCTATTTTCATACTGATATGAAAGTTGAACAAATGTCTCTGTGGGAGTATGTAAGTGCCTATACACTGAGCTGCAGAACTGTGCAGAGATGTCATGTTGCCATCAGGGTATCTAGGTAGCATGTCAGTGTAACAATATTAACTCTTTTTAATTGCTTGGCTCCCTTTTATCATTATGTCCTGGGTCCAGATTGTGTCCAGAGGGGCAGCTGGACCTCTTACATAGTCACAGGCATCTATGAGCCTCAGCAAAGTCTTGTCTTGGGTTCATTTTCTCAGGATTGAGGTCTTGCTGCCCTACCTGTCTTGGCAGTTTTTTTTGCAGTTGCTGGATTAGCAGCTCGGTGCTTGTGTGCCCCAGCTGGTTCCCTCTGCCTCGTACAGGTGTAATCCAGGTGAAAACTGCACCTTGATGACTGGCCTGCACAGCGGCTCAGGGGTGCTGAAGGGGAAGAATTGTAACGATGATTTCTTATGATAAGAAAACACTATTTAAGCTGTTTATGGAAATTTGAGCTAGTTTATGGTGTTCCAGTTACTAATAAGAATAAAAACGGGAGTGAAAGTGGGTGCGCACAGATGTGGTAGCAGCGGGACCTCAGGCAGAGCCGTGGTAACTCTGGTTCTCCGGGGCAGGCTCCTACCTGTTCGCCCCTTCCAGTGCCAGGGGAACTTCGGGTTTTGTTCATTCTGATGGCTGCTCACCTTCAGCCTGCTTCAAACCGCAGCAGCGGTAGTGCTGTTTTCCGTGACACGGCTCAGCAGTTTTACATAACAGGCTCTGCCTCGTCCGGAGCAGCGCTTTGGGCTGGATGGGTCCGTAGCGCTCATTAAAGCCAGGGAGGGATGGCTGCTACTGCCAAGCCTCAGCTTCGCGCTTGCATGTTTTTTCTCCTCAATTTGCACAAGTGCTGAAGTAAACCAGTATCAGTAGGAACTAAAGCAAAGCAGGATGTGGCAGTGCACATCGGGGTGGTCTGCCCCAGTGCCAGTGATTACCTGGAGGACCACAGGAATTGGGCTCTCGGGTTGCTCACGCTGGGTCTTCCTCCAGCCCGTTGGCATCCGTTCGATCCAAATGTGCTGTGGGGAAGTAAAGCCCAAGTGCTTAGCAGAGCTTTATGACAGAGCTCATTTGATTGAGGCAGGCCCAATTTATAGCTGCTTCTCTCTGGAGCCCATTTGCTTTGCTAGGATTATGATTTGCTGTTGTAATATTGGGATGTCAACAAAAGAAGCCAGAGACAAATGTTGTTGATTGATAGTACCCTATGTTTCTCCAAAAGGAGTGTTTTATCAATATCATAAAGGACCTTATCCTTCCCAAAAGCAGGGTGGTTTTGTGGCCATGACAAACAGGAAAGAGGTTTATCATGAGCACTGGGAGCTGTTCTGTAATCAGACACATCTCTGTGTCTGAGGAACTCCTGGGACTTATTTGAAAGATCTCCTTTTCTATTTGAAATCATGCTCTGAAAGTGAAAAGTGAATATAGGATATAAAATAGGAGACTAATGTTTAAATAAATCAGCGGCATTTTAGGATTTTTTCATTGTTAGTTTTCCTTCCCCTGTGTGTGCCGTCCCCGCCCCACACACACACTTTGCAGTTTGGGACAGCTAGTGATTGTTTGCTTTCATTCTGAGAAGAAAAATTGAACAGTCTTGAGCATTTTGTAAGAACTTGCTGCAGAAATCTGTCTAAGTATTAAGCTGTCTTGCAAACCATAGCTCGTGTGAGTGGTTTTTACTTATATGAATAATCTCATTTACCTCGTTGGGGCAGGAATACTTAAGTAGTCTTAAGAAAGTACATCTGAAAGATGAGGCTTTTCCTGGCAGTAATTCTAAACTCTTACCGTTCTGCTCCCTCTTGTCTCATTTGGCTCAAAGCTGCAGGGCTCTGGCCTCCGCAGGAAGAGGCCGGGACTCGCCCTGTGCCCTGGCACGCGCGCCCTGCGCGCCTGCAGGGTTTAGGAGACGGGTCGCTTGCGTCAGTGGCGCTTTGCGGGATGACGTCCCCCCTGCAGTGTGGGGGTGCCGCGCAGCTGGCAGTGCCGCGCGGTGAAGGGTGCGTGTCCCCTGCGGGAGCCTGGGCACCCGCAACGCTGCCCTGGCTGCTGCCGGCCAGGGGGACCGCGGAGCTGCTTGGCACCGCGTGCGTCTTGCGCTTCACATCCGCGGCGGGATCCTGCGGGAGGTGTTCGTGCTTTTTGCAATAGCCGTTAGTTTTTGGAAGGTGATTTCTCCTCACAACAGATTACTGGACTCTTCCCCCGAGAGTGTAGCACAGGCTCTTGTCCTCAGGTGCCTGCTGGAGTTCACACTCTCTGTTTAAAAACAAACAAACAAAAAACCAACATACTGTTTGCACAAATTCCTCACCACAGGTCTGGACTTGACATCCTGGCTCAGACGGTTCCCTTGTGACCTCCACTACAGGTGGCCTCAAACAGGGGCTCTTGAGGACTCCAGTGAACCCATGTTGGGACCAACCTCTCCAATCAAATCCCTTCCTTCTGCAAAGGCTCTTTCCATACCCACTCTTTTACTCCTCTGGCATCTCTCCCATTCATCTCCAGCCATAGTTTCTTGCCCTCTGCAATATCCTTACCCCATGTCTGCCTTCCTCTGTGGTCCTTCCTTCTAGGTATCCTTCACCTTTCTTTTAGCTACCCCAGCAGGTAGGTAGCTGTGAGGACACAGGAAGGTATTTCCTTCAGGGACCACAAGCCTCCATCCAGAGAGCACTTGCCCTGTGTGCCTGTTACTGGTCAGCCACAGGCAACCTGAATAAATTTGCCCAGGGGTTGAATGCAGACAATGGGACATGTGATGAGTGGGTCTAGTCAATGGATGTGCTCTGTAGGTCTGGTTCTTCTGCTAGTTTATAGGCACCTGTGTTCCTATGGTGGTTTGATTTACACAGTGCAATAACATGGAAGCATTTTTGGTACAGTCAGTGCAGCCACTAATGCTCCTCAGCAGGATTCACATAGAGCAGGGAGCATGTCCTGAGGTTCAGGAGCTGGGCTGTGAACACTGTTACTGGTGAGGAAGTAACCTGAGCTCGCCTTGCTTTCCTCGGTTTGGAGAAGGGAAATTCACTGCTGACGTGGCCCTTGGCAAGTGGAGACCACACTGTGCTCGCTCTTACCACAGACTCCTGGTCTGCAGGTTTATTCCGTATATAACGGATCTCACAAGGAGTTTTGGGGCCATGTTCTCAGTGACACCAGTCAGCTACACCTGCCAGAGCTGCACAGGCAGAGCTGGGACTCCGGCCTTGGGTTTCATGTAGCTGTTGAATGCTAAAACCTTTGATTAGTCCAAGCAAATACCACGTACTGCATCCTCAGCTCTTCCGACTTCCCCGCTGTCTTTGTGCATTTGTGTGGGCCGTTAGCAGTGGTGTAGATGAGGTGGTGAAGACTGACTGATCCTGGTGGCTCTGACTTAACTGTTTTGACCTCAAGAGCAAAACATTGCACTACAGCCAATGCGATGAAGTGTCGAGCCCTTCTACGAGGCTGAGCGCGCCTTCATTGCGGTGCACAGCAGCTGGGTATCTCGAAGGGTTAAATCCAGAGGTAAAACTGGAACATGAGTTTTGAAAGCTAAAATATCACGCGTGGCTGTAACTGCCCCTTGATCACCCACAAAGCTGCTCACTAAAACCAATTTTACTGTCACCAATTTCACAGGCAAATATTGTTTTAAATTAACTAATCCAATTAGTGATTTTTTTCTTCTGTCCTGTCCTATTTCCCCCCTGAAAGTGGGTGCCATGTTCCCATCAAGGTATCAGAATTGTCCTGGCTACCCAGCCTGCCCAGGAAGGGGAAAGCAGCGGGGTGTGGGACTGCGCGTTGCAAACGGGTTCGGCTGGGATGGAGTGGGGTGGGAGTTGGCCCTAACTGGGGGAGAGGGTTTGTTCAGATTTGGGGAGTACAGAGGAATGAGCGTGCATGCTACGAGGGGCTTTAAAGCTTCAAACCAATTAGGTTTTTACTCACAACTGCTAACAAATAGGGAAGAAAAGAGAGTTAAGTACCCTAGGTCAAGAGATAGCTAAGACATCCCTAAGTAGGGCCAACATATCCCCCTTCGTCCTGGAAAGTTGTTGGAGGGATGAGTCCTGAATTATCTCTGAAGTCTGTGCTGCACAGAGACTGCATAAACCTGTAAAAGAAGTGGGTTTGTTTACTGCTAGTAAATTTTAGGGCAAATCAAGAATGTTTACCTTCTAGACACATTCTGCTATAATTTTGAAATGATAGGATTTTTTTCTTTACAAATAACAGTTTCAATATGCTCTGCTTCCTAAGTGTTTGATCTAGCCACAGCTAATGTTTAGTTGTGGTAACACTTCGGATCTTTTTTTAATGCCTGTTGCTCCCCTACACACACACGTGCACCGAAAGTGATGGATTTGGAAATTCTGAGTGCTCAGGAATGGTATCAGGTTCACTCTGTTCTCCCCTGTCAACCCACTCTGGTTTCTTTTAAATGTTAAAACTAGCAAAGGCCCAGCCCTGATGAAGAAAAACCTAAATGAGCAAAATCACTTTTTCTCCATGTTCAGTCAAGGTAGCTAATGGGGAGTGATGTTTAGGGGGATCTATAATAGACTTGGGTAAATGTGGTTATTACCAGGCAGGCCTCTTCTTATATCAGTATATATCTGAGAGAGAAAAAAAAAAAATAAATGTAGGCATTTCTAAAACAGCTGTACCTACGTACATGCCACTCTGTGATCGTACCCATCTGTTTATGCCCCTTTATTCATGCAGTAATAAAAACAAACTGTTTCTGTATTCACACTTTAAAACACACACTGCAGTTCAATCTGATATTTCATGTAATAATCAAACCAATTCCCCAGCTAATAGCAGCACACACAGTTGTGCGTCAGTTCTTTAAATACCTGACCTTTGGGAAATAGGCCCAGGGCTGGAGCAGGAGGTACTCAGCCTGAGCATGGAGTGAGTTTAAATGGAATAAGCTAATTTGTCACTGTTTTGTTATGATTGAATGTATGTGTTTAGAATGAAATTTAATTTAAATCCAATTTGTAACATCTCTGTGGGTGGGACAAAGGGAAAAAAAAAACCCAAAGGATATGTCAGCTGGATACTATACTGTGAATGTAATGGGACTTCTGAGTTTAATGTTCAATTAAACAGCCCTGCATGTTCTTATTACTGTTTACAGGGGTGGGTTTGGGGGAGATTTATGTTATAAAAACAGTGGTACAACCCTTTTTGTCACTGGCTTGTGCACAGCTTTACCTGGTGTGCTTAAGCCATCTGTTATTCTTGACTTCAGCCACAGAAGTATCAAGAGATAAAAAGAGCACTCTTATCTAGATGTTTCCCTGACTTTCCTGTGTTTTATTTTTTAGTTTGGAAAATGAAGATGGATTTGTGTAGCTAGCTGTTGTGTTTCTATATGATCCTAAAGAATCATGCTGGAATAAAGGAGCGTGGGGTGCAGTGTGTCGTGCTGCTGGGACACCCCTCCTCTCCCTGCCCTGCAGATGGGGAACAGGATAAATGGTAGGAAGAAAAGCAGCTTTTTGCTGCCTGCAGGGTGTTTGGTATAGGTGGTTGTGGTTACTGGACAGGGCCTGAATTTCTAAGTTAGGTTCCAGGTGGTAAAAATCAGGGCTGCTCTGTGGACTTGGGTGAAATGACCCTTCCCCATGAGTGTTGTTCTTTCTAGTCATTTTTTTCCCCTCTCTTTAGTTGAGGAAAGTGTTCAGACAATGCGGTGACACCAATCCAGGAAGACGCAGGGACCACAAAGCTGGGGCAGGAGCGGGAGTCACTGTGCTTTAAGGAAAACCAGTGTGAATCAAAGACATGGAAGTCTTGAGTGTCTTGGCAATTGTTAGTTCCTGTCACCTCTGCATTGTTTATTTAACCTTGAATATCTGTTATCTCCTTTGTAGAATTGCTATTCATAGAGATATAAGTACACACCCATAATATATATTACAAAGAAAGGTCTATTATAGCCCCTTAAAATACATACAAATAATTAAATACTCTGTTGCTTATAGTTTTTCATTTGCATGTTATTTGCCTAATATTAAGTAAGGACTTATTACAGGCTCTCAAAACAGATGTGTGTCTTATTAGGTAATTTAAAAGGTAATTAATACTAATCTTGCAAACACAATAGCAACGCAGAGACCGTAGCAGCTATCTTAGGAGCTGTTACAGTGCATCTTGTAAATCCTCTCTTAGTACGTGGATTAGTCTGTGCTCCTTTGGAGACATGAGAATCCACAGTGTTGATGTCCTGTGCAGAGGCCAGGTTTTTCAGGATCTCTTCTCCTCCACATTTCCAAGTTTTTTTGATGCAACCCGAAGAGCACATCCAAAGTGCACATGCATCAGTGGGGGAGAGAGACAAAAGTCAAATTTGTGCAATACTTAACTAGTTTGTCATACTTGATTGGCTTTAGGAATAAGTAAATCAAGCCTTTACATTTTATTTTTAAAGGTGAATTTTACAAGGTGTATGAATAAAAATAAGAACTCACCTTTTTAAAACTTCTAATACCTGAGGAAAAACAAGAAATACTGTTAAAGAAATACTATTCAATACTATTTTTTTAGAAAGTCTCTAATTGAAACCCATTACACATGATGCTTTAACTCAAATATGAATGTATTTAAAAGTTTCAGTCTCCAGAAATTACTTTTAAAAAAGAAGTGCTAAATGACATGTTTGTAACCATGATTTTGTTGCCTTACCATGTGGAAGGGAGAGGGTGCAGATAATCCACAAGATTATCCTGTGTCTGAGTAGCTATGAATATCCCCAGCCAGCATTGCCTATGCTGGGTGTGCTACACCTTCACTTAGCAAACAGTCTTACCTCCTATATTTGGCTGCATTAAAGTAGGAAATTAAGAATAATTTTATCCTTAATAGAGGCAAAGAGTGAGCATTTTGGGTACAGAACATGTTTATGAATCTAATCTGAATTAGTAGAGAAAACTGATTATTGCATATTTGCTGGGATGAGACAATTATATTGATTGACTGTATACAGCATCTTCTGGCCTAATCTCCCTTAGAAATGAGTGTTCCTCCGGTTCCTGTGCTCTTCCCTCTCCTCTGCGCTGTCAGATCGTGTCTGTAGAGGTCCAAGAGGAGGCACTGCAGCTAGTCCAGCCTTCACCACGCGGGAACCCAGTGACACAGGGTGGGTTTCAGCTCATCGTGGGAGAGTCGCTGTAATTGTCTGGGAGCTTCATTAGCTATCAGTCCTCCCCTCGGCATCTGGCATGTCAAAACCCAGAGACAAGCTGCTAATTTCTTGTTGAAAGCAGCCATAGCCTCTGGAGCTTAAAGATAGGCAAAGCTCCTTTCTTTCCCGCTAACACACCTGACAAGCGCCCAGGGCTCTTCCCTCTTGAGAAACCTGACGTTGGTAGGTGCTGCTTGGGGCTCTTGTGAGGAGGAGACCACTGCTCCTGTGGGGTTGGATTTTGGGGGTCCTCCGCAGCCTTGTCAGGTTCTGCCGCAGCACCTGGTGTGGCCTCGAGTGAGTCCCTTAGCCTGCCTGCCCTTCAGCTCCTGGATCTTGCGTGAGCAGCTTTGGCAGCAGCAGGGTGAGCAGCAGCCTGTGGCACTGTCCTGCTGCCTGCGCTGGCTGTCCCCAGAATGTGCAGTTGTCTCCTCCTTCCCTAGACCCGCACGGGTCTGGTCGCCCTTGGGGTGATCCCAGGCAGGCACATGCTCCATGTTAGCCAGGAGGCCACCCCCGGAAGCGCTCAATACCTGCGGCTTCGGGCAGAGCTTCTAGTGAAGCTCAGTGCCCAGCGCGAGAGCTGAGCCTGTTTTTCTTTCGAGGTATCATGTATGCTGCCATTTTGCATTTAAAACAGAATTCTGATTTTTTTTTTGTTAACAGATAGCATGGGCCTGAACTACTGCCTAACCATTCAGAAGTTGACATAGGCTTTAGTGTGATTGCCTTTTGCAGTTTTGACTCTGTTATTTTTAGCCCTCTGTTTCTACGGCAGGACCTTTTGGCATCTTTGTGGAGCAGGAGCAGTGTCCTGATTTAGCGCAGCTTTCTGATGCTGGCACTATGTAAGTGAAGGAAGGAAACAGCTCCCCTGGTATGAGCTTTGCTGTAAGAGGCACAGGGTTATTTGTTGAGATTCATTGAGGAGCAGAGACTCTACGAAGTTAGGAAGTGCTGAAGCTTTGCAGCAGAGGACAAAGGTACAGAAGCTCCAGGGGCAGCAGACAACCTTTTTAATTCTCATAATGCTTACTCTTCTTTGCTTCCAAGACGAGCAAAGCAGTAAATATCAAGGAAAGGCTGTTGATTTGTATGCACAGCAATTGTTGCAATGAAAATCATTTCAGACCCGAGTGACTCTTGCCAGCCCTTGTTATGGCTATAGAGATGTGTATGCGGAGAAGGTAAATAATACTTGCAATGTAACTTCAAATTCAAGCTTGCCATTGGACTGTAAATCCAAGTAGATGATTATTTCTACCAGAAACTGCTCTAGAGGTTGGCAGGTCCCTGTGAGAGGGGAGGCCGAGCAGGGAGCGGGACCTGTGGAATGGTGCTTGCCTGGGAAGGATGACAGGGCCAGCCTTGATGCTTCTGCTGACATTTTGCTTGTTGTTAAGTACCAGAGAAAGCTATTGCACAGCAAAACAAAACAAGAGTGTAGATACCAGTCTAGGCATTAATAAAACAATAAATGAAATGAATAATTTACCTTTTTTTATCTTTTTATTTTATTTTTAAGAACATTGGTAGAAGATTATTTTCATTCATACTGAACTGGAGAGAAATTACTTCTTCCACAGATAAAACATATTCAGAGCTGCATACTTTCCCCACAAAGCTAACTGCAGTCCCAATTAACACTTCTCAAAACTGAATTTATTTTTTTCCCCCTACTTCCTAATGAGGTTTTTTCCTCCCTGCTGTCTTGATACAAAGCTTTATGCCGTATGAGTGTGTTCATATGGTGCTTGAGTGCGTTATCTGACCTTGATTGGTGTTTTGGGAGCCAGTTAAATAGATTACATAGAGGTTACCTTGACAACTGTCTTTGCTGATTTAGCAATGCAGTTCATTCTTGGGCACAAGACTCTCAGCAACTGTGGAATTCCACTGACTTCATATTAATCATTAACACAATGTTCTAGGGAGGCTCTGCCGAGCTAGCAATAAGGACTGTATTGAAATTATTTTTTTTACTGGGTAAATGTTATAGACCAAGATATGTTTACAGTATGAAATGTTGTTCACAGTCATAAAATGAAAATATATGTTCCTGTTTATTTTTTCCTCTCTTCTAGTTTCAACAATAATATTGGAATAATAAATCTCCTATCATGTCTGATGGGAAAAGATGGTCTTTTAAATGAAACTCTTTCCTTAACATTGATCTTGTACCATACCTTCCTTTAGGTCTGTGCTGTAACCTCGCAGGCGTGACAGATAGTTAAATTCAATGTGTAAAGGCTTATGAGCCTGGAAGCCCATCTCTATTGACTTCAAGGAGATTGCTTCTGATTTACATTGGTGTTATACAGGGATCAGAATCTAGCCCTTTCACAAAGATGTTTGAACCATAAGACATTCATATCCTTTCTCAAAGCTGCTGTTTAAGACTTTAAACTCATTTATAAGCTTCTCAAGCATTAAGGATAGTATAAAAACTGGCCTTTGAACTTTGTCTTTAAAATTTGGCTTTTTAGTGCCAAGCTTGCCCAGAATTTTGCAGGAGGATGGCAAGACTCTGGGCTGTATATCACAAGAGGCTGGAAACTGGGTCGATATTAGGGAAAGTTTTTTGTGAATTAAATATGAATAATGTAGTCAGAGCAGAGGCCACCATGTTATTCCTTGTGATATTCAAGTACGACACAGGGTGTCTTGCAATTCTGTCCATTCTGGCCGTGTGGCATTTGCAGTGTTGTGCAAATTGGGGGCTCCAAAAGGTGCAAGCGAGTCTTGGGAAGAGCCATATGCAAGGTTGGTGAGGTCAGCGAGGGCGGGCCGGTCCCGGTGCCCCTCAGTGCTGTGGAGCTGCCCTGGCACGCAAGAGCCGCTTGGCAGGCTGCAGCTGTGGGGCTGCGTAACTATAGCGGGGGTCTCCCTGATGTCTCCTCCAGCAGAAATTGTCCCCATGGCAAACTTCTTGGGATTTCTGAGCCTAAAAACATGCAAGTCTGCAGCTGGAGCCTAATTCTGGACATGCACCAAAGTAACTCTGATTCAGGAGATTTACTTGTTTTTTGCTGTAGGAGTAAAGTCAGGATCGGGCTGGCACCGGGCAGTGTGCCTCGCTGGAGGGTTTTCAGAAAAATGCCCAAATCCTCTGCTGCTAGTGGCAGTGGAATTGCTTAAGGATGGCTGAAGGAAAGGAGCAAAACTTTGTTACTAGAGATTTTAATCTGTCACTTTAAAAGGTAGTGAAGGGTTTCCAATATATGCTCCAGGGTGTTTCACAATTGGCAGAGCTGATTTGTTTTAGAGGCTTGTAACCCTGCAAGAATTCAAAAGTAACGCACTTGGGGCCTCTGATCTTAAGTTACAGGGTAAGGATGACGAAGGCTTTCTTGACACAGTTTCTCTCTTTTCTGTTGAAATACATGGATTTGGATGTTGAGTGCTCCAGTGCCCAGCTGCCACCCCTTTGATTATGCGGTGTCGCAATATCATCCTTCCTGGAGAAGGACATGGATTAGCCTAAGTGTAAACAGAGCTTTTTTGTTACAGCTGGGACAAAACACAGGGTTTATCAAAGGAATTTACAAGCATAAAATGTCTCCACTCTTTTTCTTGTAGGAATCGCGATTCCAGCTACCTTTGACACATTTGAAAATTCAAGGCTTAATAGAAGCCTTATTGTAGAAGAAGATACACTGCAGATTGCTTCTAGCCCTAGGTCGTTTTGACACCCATGTACCAATTTCCGCAAGCTGTGACCGCCTGCGATCAGGATCAGCCCCACTCCTCCGTGCTCCTGTGCGTTATTGGGCGGCAGAAACACATCCATCCACCATCCTGACTCTACCAGAGAAGCAGGGAGATATTTTTGTCTCTATGATGTGTCTTAAATATCTGCTGTGTCATAAATAGCATAGATATCTACTTTGTTCCTATTTGAACAGTCTATGTAAACATGATGGCCCCATGTATTGATAATTACCCCCCTTTCAACATTTATAGGAAACAGGCTTTTCTTCAATACCAAATTGCCACTCATCCAATTTTGACACGAAGAAACTTGATGGCAATTATCTACTAATATCAAAGCTAAATGATATTCATGTCAAGCTGAACAACTACAGGAACATCTGTGATATATCTTTGTTTTATCCATCAAACAAAGCTAGACAGGGGTTTGAAGGCAGTGTCTGTATAGGCCCAAGAACATATTTTCAAGGAGATCACTGGATCTTGTTTGAAGTTTACAGATTATCTCCTGAGGTTAATGGATGTTTAAGGCTTCAAATATCTGCAGCAGAACATAAAGAAGCAGAAAGTTTCAGAGGCTCAGTGATAGTTGGGGGGCTCCTTTAAGCAGGCATTTTGGAAAGGGTAGGTTAGGAATAGCTGGGAGTGCAGTATATTCTCTGAGGAGGCAGTCAAAACCTCAGTGCTGAAGCTATGCAAAGAGTTAAATGAGGCATCCCCCAGGCTGAGGCGGCAAGTGGCTCTGGAACCTATTAATTCTTCTCCCAGGTGATATTCCCATGGTCCCTAATGGGCTATGGGCTTGAACTCAGGGACTGTCTGGCAACTAACTCTGGATCAGGGAGTTTCGAGTCAACCTTGCATCTCCCTTCTTGTGCTTTTCTTTTTTCTTGTGTTGACACCAGGGCAGATGACTGGGGCAGTAATTCACTGGGCTATTTATTCCCAAAACACTGGTAGCTAGAAAAAAATTTGTATCTTGAAGACGGTTATTCTTTTGAAATAACTCCAAAATTCAGGATTTTTATGGTGTTTGTCTTGGAGAGAGCCCTTTGCAGGCTCCTGCTGTTATATATGTTTTTCTAAAAATCCTTAATGGAACAAGATAGCTCCACCTGTGAGCCATCCTTCAAGGTAAGGGGAAAGTTGTCAACCGATTGCACAGGGAGATGAGCACTCTGGTTCCCCTCATATTAAAGTGAGATATATGTGTGTCTAATTCCTTACATGTCACCTGGAAGGTTTCCCCTGAGTATTTCCAAGTCATGCAATTAACACTGCTGAATCCCCCAAGAGAGTCTATACTTCTAATTTCCTAAGATACAATTTCAGCCCCAGACTATTGAGTAACAGCCAAGTACAGGAAACTTCAGTGTGTGTGTGTGTGTGTGTGTGTGTAGCGCAGGGTTTTTTCTAGCGCGAGACAGCGTCTGCGTATAGTATAGAGGCGTTTTTCTGTTTTTTTTTTTTTTTTCCTCATTTTTGGGGAGAGGGAGGGGATAGGAAAGAGTTGTCCTTACAGGTCAAGGTTGAAGACTTGTAATTCTGAGTAACAAAGCTGCCTGTGATAATCTACAGAGCACCTGCCCTGAGGATAAACAAACAGTTCACTCCTCAGTGCTTTCAAGTATGCTTTGTTGACTTTCAGGAGCAAAATATTCTTTTGAACCTTACAGACAAGGAAGAATGGAGACCTTAAGAACAAACAAAATGATACTTTATGTCCTATGATTGATTTCCTGGTTAATAGTAGCTGCAGCATGCAAATAAAATTGATCCAGATCAACCATGCCATTAACCACATGGTTGGATCCAAGACGGGAGGCCGCTGGCTGCTCTCCCAGTCTCTGGCAGCTTGTGGCCGAGCTTTGCTCCGCCCCGGGTGGCCGTGCCGTGCCGTGAAGGACACTGCCCGTGCTGGGACACGGCTCCGTGCTCGGCCACTCGCCACCTTTGGTTCCTCCCCACAGGAGCCCAAGCTGCAGTCCATGAGTTAGCTCAGACGTGGCACTTCCCTTTGCAATAGACCTGTTGTGGCTGAGAACGGATCTGCTCAGCACTTGGGTGCTACCATTGCGCAGATTGTGACTGTCGTTTGGTCGATTGCTGTTTTTTTTTTTTTTTTTTTCCTAAGTTGACTAAACAAGGCTTGTATGAACAATCTGATTCTCTCCCACGTGGCCTCCCTGTGGGCAAGGTGTTGTCCTAAATGCTCTGCTGACTGAAATTTTTTAATCTTCTTTCCATGTTCTCCAGATCTTTCCAGCACCTCTTATTCTTCATGGCCTGAATGATCCCATGTCTAAATTCTGCTGTTCTAAAGCCTTCCTTCTCTAAGCTATCAAAATTCTCATAAGTACCTCACCACATACATATATCACATGTTGAATGCTGATTGTCCTGCTGACAGGTGTGAACTTCTTGTTCTTTTTTTTTGGAATTTGGTTGGTTCAAATGATGTGCTCTGTGAAAGGTACACCCTTTAGCCTGTGTAAAATTCTTTCAAGGAAAAAAGCTTTCTTTCCAAATCTGGGACTCTGATCTCCTAGCCCAAACATGTAGCAAATGTGCTTCTGATAATGTTCGTTTTACTTCAGATGATATTCTGATATGTATTGAAATGAAGAGGAACTGAGGAGAGAGACCAGACAAAGCAGGAGAACCTTGTCCAAGGGCGGGGAGAAGGTTGTGTATTGGTGAGACATGGGTGAAAGGAAAGGGAACACAAGTCTCGGAAGATCACGTCAGGCTGGGTAACGTCAACTGGGCCCAGCTAGCAGACAGGCTTGCTGGTAACCTTTGAGTACTTCCTTCAGCCACGCTCTGTCTTTATCCCCCTGGAAATCCGTAACAAAACTTTTACTTACTTTCATTGCTGCTCATGTGTCAAGATCTCAATCCTAAGAATAATAGAAACATCTATAGGCAAAGAAAATGCGTATGTTTATGGATCTCCTCTGGGTTCTGTTTTTCCCTAGAATTGAGCTCCCGGTTCCTACTTCATCCACTAGCACCATGGAGAAATCTCAGACAAGGCAGATGCCTGCAGCCACCAGAAGTCTTAAACTGAACTCCCCCAAATAAAAAGCTACAGAATTTATAAACATTTTTGCAAATCAGCCTTTTGTAACTACGCTTGTTTTGTAGCAGTGGCAGTCAGCATTGAAATCCAAGTGTGTTTCACCAAGAGGGAAAGCTGACCTCTGGCCCAGGAAATTCTGCAGAGTTCTGCAAATTGTCAGAGGCCCAGGGAAGGAAATCACTGCGTGCCAAATTCCCACTGATTTCTATTGTCCCTACTTAGCGCATGTAACACTAGCAGTTCATTGTTGAGCCCTGTATCTTCTCCACAATTCTTGCCTGGCTAGTAGCCTGATTATATTTTATGACTTTGTATTCTCATTCAACATAATTTACTCCTGTGTTAGAAAATATGAATGTCCCCAGAGAAACATCCAGCCCTTTGTTCTCTTTGTTCACAAATTAGTTTAGAGAAGGATCGACCACGAGTGTAGCAAGCCTCTATTAGATCTGCTAAGATCTCTTCCTATTCAGATTTGATTTTTGCTGCTAGGAGCTGCTCTGATATTTATTTGCACTGAAATATTGTACATCCCCTTCACAGAGAGAGTTGGTTGCACTCAGTCCTTCCACTGAACCTCAGACAGTGTTATATCCCATAGATTCAAAACGTAGCAGCTTTCTTACCACCTGTGCAGGTATTCTCCTTGTCAATGGGCTGGCTTCTGTTTTGCCAGAAAGCTTCTGTTTAGCTGGACGTATTTTTTGTTCTTTTATATCTTTCTCTGTGCAAGCATTTCCCAAATTGCCTAAGTAAATGTAATTATGAAGAGAAATAGTGGGGGAAAAGGAGCTGCAAAATTCTCCTGTGAGAAGTTGCTTCAACTCTTTCCAAAGACTAATTGTTCTCCTCCTTTCTCAGACTTCAGATTTGGATGCCTCCATGTTGTTCCTCGGAAAACCTGGCACTGCTTGATCTGCTTTCCTAGTGCTGGTGTGGAGCATATGAGCAAGTCCCTGTCAGGGATTGTCATATATATCTAGTGTCACAGTAAAGCTCAGTGTAGGGACTTCTCTCCTGTGCCTTTTTTATTTCTTTTCTCTCTGGTGTCACAGTAAAACTCTCAGCTGAAGCGATATGTGCACGATATGAATGAAGTGAAGGGATTCTTTCAAGTAGAGAGTTGCTCACCCCCTAGTGAGGTCTTCCCCCACCCCTCTTAGCAGAGGGATGTATCTGTTAGGGTTGGGCTGTGCCACCAAGGCTTTGCCAGGAAGGTCAAATCAGTAAAGGCTTCGTGAGCAGAGCTGTGTGTGTAAGAAGCGCTCGGGCACCTGGGTCTCTAACCACCTTCTCTAATGGTGTGCACCGTGCTGGCAAAAGTGTCCTCCTGTTGTTGAAAATGTGTCAACCTGGGTAATTTCCTAGCTAAGCTGCCTTGCCGAAGTGCTTTCTATGTAGTGCTTTGTGGGATAAATGCATCCCTACTGGGGGAGATTTTTTTGAACCAGGTGAATTCTTTCTATCGGCCCACTGTGAGTATCAGTGGATGTCTAACTTGGGTCATACCAAAGACCCTTTGGTTTAGCCTGCGGGAGTGGGAAGATGAGAGAAGTAAGAAGGCAAGAGGCATCTCCACTGAACTTAAATCCTAGGCACTGCAGACAGAAAAGCCCCTAATAGTTCTCAGTGTGCCTAATCCAGCTAAGTAGCTCAGATATATAGATCAACTATTGCCAGACTACGTGAACGTTGACAGTATGTAACATTCTTCTGCTGTGCATGAAAGTCATCGTGGACAAGACATATTAGGTATTTGCTTATGCCTGTGCAACCCTTTGAAAAGACAGGGTCAGCTGCGCACCTGCTTTAGATTAATGCCAATGCACCTATTTATAAAAAATGACATCCTAGTCCACGGCTCACTAAGTGCTATTTATTATTTTATTTTATTTGCTAGAGTGACAATAGAATGACATTGATGCACAGGTCAATTCAGTCCTGCTGACATAGCCTCAAGGTTTTCTTTTGTTTATTTTTTTGGTTGTTTCTTCCCCTCCCCCTAAGGGAATCTCCTTTACAGCTCTATTTTTTGTTAATGTTTATTTAATAAGATGAGCACATTGGCAGTCTCTTAAGCTTGTTACTTTATGTGTATCTCAATTTCTTTAGCTTTATTAATCATCACGGTACTTGAAGTTGCTAGCATGAAAAATGCACTGTAAGAATAAATAATCATTATTATCAAAGTGCTTTCATAAAAATGATCTGTAGGATTAAATCCTTATTAGAGCAGCATTATTAGTCATGATTATTATTATTACATATTAATTAATGCTACTGAAATAGTGCAGATTAACACATGCTTTCAAAATTGTCATTCTGACAGTTAAATATGAAGGTATAACATTTCAGTAGATTTAGAGCTTTAAGACACAAGACTGGGATTATCATTAGTATTATTTATTCGGTTCAGTTCTTGCAGAGAGCTGACAAAGTGCTCAATGCTGTGCAAACAGAACGTGCTATCTGAAACATGTACTTTAAGAAAGGGGAAGGAAGTAGTTGCATTGGAGTAGATTTTTTTTCCTTCATTTTAGAAACCAGGAGTTCTGGGTTGCTTGCGGCTCTGCCAAATCCTGAGTGTCTACTTAATTTAGTACTTTTTAATTTATTCTTTCCCTGCCTTAGCACACTGATGTGCATAAAGGAAGTTATGTTAATTAAACTGGATAACACACTTTGAAATATAGGTGTCATATGAGCATGAAGCATTCCTACCTCACACCTGAGAAGAAGCTCTAGTTTACGTGTTTGCCATGTTATGTGGCTGTGTATTTTTCTTAGATGTGTTGCCTGTTTGGTTAATGTAACTGTGAAGTGAGATGATGGGCAGATTGTGTACAGCATACTTCTCTTTTTTCTTTTATCTGAAATGATACTATTACTCCTTCCCTTTGATGCAGTAACCTAGTCAAGCTTCAAGAGACATAGGATGGGAAAAGACTGACAAATAAAATATTGTTATGGCAGGTGTCATGAAGTGGTGCTGTTATATAAAGTCTTCCAGATTTTTTTTCTTCTCTTATGTGAGCAAATGTTCAGTCCTGGGAAGACCTGCTGTTTTTTTTTTTTTAATTTTATTTGCAAGGCTCTGGAAAGAGAAAGTCAAGGTAAAAAAATGTTCTTTTTTCCCCTCAGCCCCTGGATGGACCTGTTCTGGAGGCAGACTCTCCCCACACAGGCAGACATTAGTGTTTGCCCACAGTTCCTGAGCACCTCGTTGCCCTGCTGTTCTCATCTCTTTTCCAGGTCTGATTCTGCTTGTTGCCTTCCTTCGTTATGTTGTGCCACAGATTAAACCCTGGGTTTTGAAGGGCAGAGCCTCAGAGGCAGCTGGGGACACAGGGACAGGCTGCAGGAGCCCAGAGCCTGGGAGGACCCTGCCCGCCCGGGTGCTGCTTCTCCTCTGAACTTAACTCCTCAACCCCAAATCGCTCAACCCTTCCTGTCCAAAGCACAAGGAGAGTCTATTTCTTTTTGCTTCTTTATTTGGTATCTTCTAGGAGATGGGAAATTCACAGCTAAATGTCCCTCTGCCAGATCTGGCACATGGATTGGAATTTAAGTCTCACATGTCTCAGGGTCCTGTCCAGTAGGTATTTTGGGTGCCATAGGCCCTTTCAGTGACACTAGAGAAAACTAGCTGCATTAGACATTTTTCTCTTCTAGTTCACTGACATTCAGGCCTGGAAACATCAGACTCTGCCAAGCGCCTGTGTCCTTGTGCAGGTCTAGATCCTTGGCCTTAAGGTGCTGCGGGGAGCTTGGCAGGCTTGGACACAGCAGCCCCTTCCTTCAAAGGCACCAAACTCCACTTGAACTCAGCGGCCAGGAATGAACCGCAGGCAGCCCAGGACAGCCAGGCATCCGGGCACCTCAACCTCTGCTGGCTCCATTTAAAATGGGAACCAGCGGAGAAATAGATTGGTGTCTGATCTTAGTTAGAAAAACCCTCCACACTTAAGTGATGCAGTAGCTAAGTGATTTTTGTAAATCTCTGGAATTAATAACTACAGCTATTTGAGAAGAGAAACAGTATCATTCATACTGAAAAATATTCTCTTCCCTCCCACAGGGAAAGCCTGTGTAGGTGTGGAGCTGTAGTCTGGGAAATTAAAAAATGCAAATTAAAAAATGCAAATGTAAAAGAGAGGCATTGCGCGCTGCAGTGCTCTAAGGGTTTTCTTGAATAGCAGCAAATTAGAGAAATGCTATGTAATCAAAGTTTATATCAAGCCTATGAAAGAAAAGCACCATTATCTCTAAATATAGTGATAGTACTCTCTGCTCCTGATATTTTACATTGTGTACATATTGCCAGTAAATTACAAAGATCCTGTATTGTATTTTCAACAAATCCTTGAAAATACACATTACCTTTATATATCCCTCTTTATTCTGCTATACTAAAGCATTATGATTAGGAAGGAAAGGGCAGTCGGCTACTCTGTTGTTACTGTTGTTCTCTCCTTAACCCAGTTCATCCAGTTTCTTCATCCCACTTCCCATTGCTGCTCGTTCCCGGTTGCAGCCGTTCGCTGGCACTAACACAGTCCCCTCACGTGGACCGCGCTGACTCTGTGAGTTTGGGTTCTTGCCATGTCCTGTCTTTCATATCCCCTCTCAGTTTATTCCTATGTAATCTTAGGTGTCTACTTACCTCTGCTTCATTTATGGTCTATTTGCAACATTTCCCGCAACAGGCGAACATCTAGGGAAGATAAAGCACATATACATATAATTTGTTCAGAGTTTCAAGAAGACCGCAGTGCATTATGAGCAGAAGGCGTCGTAGGGAGATGGTATGGTGCTAGGCTGTCCGTGCCCATAGTAAGTGAAACTAGACCAGAATACTATATTAAAAATCTCTTCCAAGCTCCATATTGATATTTAGAGACAGAGATAGGGCTCCATTACTGGCTTTGTCTCACTGCTGCTTTCCAGGTGTCTTCTTAAGGATTTACTGGGATAAGAACATCCTGGGCAATGTCAAAATGGTCATGAAATGAGCAGTGTGGCTGGGAAAAAGGAGAGGGAATCAGGGAAGTGATGCAGCCTAGCAACATCCAGGGAACCTGTTGGTCTCCACAGCAATATGTAACTGGTTTAGAGAGCGATGAGATTGTTGCCAACTAAAATGGAAAATAAGCTATGATGGAAAGTGATATTTATTTGATTGGTAATTACAAGAAGCCTCACTTCCTCCAGCAGAATCCAGGATGTGTTGGGCACAGCTAAGAACTGGGCACAGTCATAACCACATAGCTGGGAATTGCTTCAAAGGTAAGTTAATGCTGTTCGAGCCTTGATACCCCTGTTTGGAAGAACTTGTACTGCTGTGTGCTACGGTGATTTCCCAAATTCCACTCATTTTTTTGTGATTCTCAGTCACTCAGCTTTGACAGAAAACTCTCCAGGTCCAGAGATCCATACATGTCTCTAGGGTCCTGCAGAGGCTGAGTGGAAAATAAAATAGAAACCGAAGTTTTATGGAGCCTTGTTTCCTCAAGTGTTTCAGTGGTAGCTGCAACCACAGGGAGCTATAGAGCCAGGTGGAAAGTAGAGCAGTGGAAAGAAGAGATCTGTGTAAAAGCAGTAGAGGCTTCACACAAACACTTGCGATGTTGGGCTTGGGTTTCTTCTGGCAGAGGTACAAATGCAGCTTGCGTGGTGCAACAAGTGCTGGCCTGTGGGTTGGACACTTTGCTCCTCTGGTGGCATTGTGCAAGTGACGATTTCAGCTGAACCTTTAGGTTCCTGCAGAAACTAGGCCAAGCAGGCCCAGATAGAGAGCTGCTGAATAAAATGTTTTATAGTCCTTGATTTTAATTAAAATAAAGGATAACTACCCATTTGTGACACCACTATAGTTTACAGTTCTTTCTTCATTTATTTAATCAGACAAAACAGATAAATCAACAGATAATGTTTTTAAAGTCTCCCAGATTAAAAAATAAAACTCATACAACCTTAACCAAATATATGGTCAATAAAAACTGAAGTAATAAAATTCCCCTAATACCTCTATGTGTGAAAAATATTAAGAGGCTTTGAAAATAGGTCTTAACAATAGATGCAAATAGTATATATATTTAACTTAATAGTGTGTGTGTGTGTATATATATATTTAACTTAATAAATAGCATATGTATTTAACTTAATACTGTAAAACAGAATATGCAATTTACCATTCTTATTCATTAGATAATGGGCATTTGAGTAAAATTCTGGCCTCAATTGAGATATCTCAAGTGGCCAAAGATGGTGTTTTGAGTGGCTGCAGCACTGCGATGTGGTGAGGTGAGCAAAGATTCCTCCAGGGCATCTTCTTGAGCTACCTCTTGCATTTCAATGACTCTCTGTAGCTTAGCACATTTTTGTAACTAGGGTAGCTCTGCTTCCAGAGTGGCGGGATTTTATAAAAGAAGTCGGGAAGTTCTTCTCTGATCTCTGTTGCAGATACTTCATGTTGTCACATGTAAAATGCAGGTCTAACTCTCCTTTGACATTTTAATACTAAATTGAGGTGGCCACTCAAATTTTACAATAGGCAATGTCACTCTGGTGAACCCTTAGCAGCCCTGAAACTCTTCCAAATTGTCCAGCTTTAGCTGCTTGGAAGACTCCATTACTCTTCAATTCAAATACCAATATAAAAGCTGCCGTAACACCAGAGATCCTCAAAAAGTCTTTGTCCAGTTCACCTAACATTAGCAAAGTGCTTGTAACTGGACTTTTATGTTATATTCCTAACTTTAGTCCATTTTGTTATGACTGGCATTAGAAAAAAAAAAGATTGTGAATTTCTCAAGTTCTGAAAAATGCAACATACCTTTCCTATATTGGATCTACTGTTCTTCTAGCATAGTCTCTTGCTCGTGACAGCCAGATTCAAGTTCTGCTAGCAGAAGACCCAGCTTTTATGAGTTTATATTACTGCACCCTTTAAAAATGCAAAAGAAGTTACTGAAGTTGCTGCTGTCTCTGTGGGGCAATCTAGGCAAGCCAAGCCAAGGTTTCAGGCTGATCTTTTTCAGACCAGCTACATCAGACCTTCGTGCCCTGACATCTTTGCAATTACCAGTGTGTTTCCTGTGTTTTAATGCCTTGCTGATTTGAGGAGTATCTAGCTCAAGTTTCTTAAGAAAAGTGATGCGTTAAAGCACATCAGCAAGCACTGAAGTGAGCTTGTAGCACCTGTTTGGTGAAAGGATTGAAGGATTTTTGTCTCTAAAGCTATTAATCATGGAACTTTCAAGCACAGAAATCAATAACATTTTGAAAAGTGAAATTGTTCATAAAGAAACTGTGGGTGGTGTCAATGCAGAGAAAAGCATTTAGTGGAGAACACAGAAGAATGTATGTATGTGTTTGATGTAGGGGTAGGATTGTATCAGAAAGGCAACAAACATCTCTAGCAAGAAACAAACACGGAAATTTTTGTAGAAGAGTGTTTAGCCAAAAAATGGGGAAAAATGTATCTGAAAAGAGAAGAAGCAGGGCTGTAAGAAACTATAAAATAATAAAATGCAAATAGTAGTTAAAACTGGACCACAGTGTGTAACCTTTTCCTTCAAATGTGGATTGAAATCTTTCCAAATATCAATTAATCCCTAATCTACCATGCATTTCTTTGCTGCTTCCTGTGCATTATTAATGGACTGGTCACCCTGAGATGAAGGTAGGAAGTAAAAGCAATTAAATTCCTCTCCCACCCCTGCAGATACAATTGACCTAGAGGATTCAGCTACAAGTAAAAATGAAAAAAGCTTCAGAAAAGACTAAGCATGCCCTTCTTGCTTGAGCTCGGCTATGTGGTTTTCAAAGGAGCTTGCAATAGCAGTGTCGAGCTCCCTGTATGTCAAACGTAAGTGGTAAGAGACAGGATTAGTCAAGGAGGAGAGTAGGTGCCCACCCTGTGCCGGTCTCTGCCAGGGTTGTTCTGAGTGACTACGGAGAGACAGAACTCTAGACACCGGCTCCTTGGTCAACGTAGAAAAAGAAAACCCATCTGTCTCCAGTGAGTTATTGATCCCCTTGGAAACTGAAGAAACAATTTTAACTTCGTGTTTGTGCGCAGGGTGATGGCCAGGGCATTCAGGAAGGCTCTGATTGTATAACACAGGTAGTTCCCCTGGCCTGGGTGGGATGCAGTCGTCCAGGCTGCAGGTACCATCCTGCTCCGTCGGTGAGGGCGTCAGGGAGAGCTCCGGGGGTGTCCTGCACGCTCGGGCGTGCTTCGGGTTTGCTTCACCGTGTTGTGATGCCGAGGTGAGACTCGGTTCTTTTTGCCCTGCTTAGAAATGGAAAATAAGGTTTTAAGATAAAATAGGCTTCTTTCCATGTCACCCCTGATTATTCTTCTGTTTAGGAAAAGTGTCCTCGCTTAACAGAACTGTATTACTAAACTCAGCATGGATGGAGATCTAACTGGTTAGGGAGGAAGAAAGGGAATGTAAACGGAGCACGGGTAGCACAGGGAAGGGAGGCCAAGGAATGCAACGTGCTCTTACTAGCAAGGCGTTCTGTTCTGACCGTCTGTGAACAAGGCCCTGGGTCATACCCCCCTATGTGACTGAAAGGGGTTTCAGGTCTTCTCCCCCTATTCTTTTCTTGGTCTTTTAAGATCATACAGTCTTGAGGAGGATCCTAGCTCAGCTGGGTAGCAGGGAGAAGAGAGGAGAGACAGAAGAAACGGTTTGGCATGATACTGTGCTAGAGCTAGAAGTCTCTTAGGCTTGAGATCTGCTTGTTTGGGCCTACGATAATGTGTATCCACAAACTCAACCTTCAGAAAGATGGAAATTCTAACAGAATCAGTTAAAAACAACCAGTGGCACTGAGGAGGTCATAGTTGTCCTTGGACTGTTGTTTTCCTGGTGATGGTAAAGGTTTTAACAACATCCGTCGAGAGTTCCCTGCAGCTGTGCTGGGCCCAGGTGAGTCTGTCACGCGTGGTGCCAGCTCTCCTCAGTGATTCTTGAGCTTAGCTTGGAAACGAGCTCCAGCATTTCCACGAGGAGCACCGGCCCTGCAGGGAAGGGACCGACTCGGTACGATCACGGTGACGTGTCAGAGGAGCAAATTGAGGCCCTTCGGGGTGAGGGAAAGGGAGGTTGCGGGGTGCGCGTGGGACTGACACGGAAAGTGCAACAGGAGAGAGGAGGTGGCTGAAGTCCACAGCAAAACCACAGGGGAGGAAGGCTGAGGAGGGGTAAGGTGAAGGAATATAACTACTGGAACACAGCCATCCCAGGGCGTTTTGTTGCACTGTTGGCCTTCTGTGTTGGTATATTTATTTATTACAGTTCATACCTAGAAAAACATTTTGGGTGACCAACTTTTGCATATCTTTTCCATTTTCTGATTTTACTTGTATGTATTTTTTTCAGAATGCTTTAATTTATGATATAAAGGGCAAGTTTTTAGGAACAAATTAGTTTCTGTGTAAGGACAGCAATTACTTGGCCTCATTTCGTGGGAATTCATTAGGATATTTAGAAAGCTCCTTTGGGATATCAGTAGATTTTGCAATTAAGATATACAGCTCGTGAACCAAATGTGGTGGTTCTTCATGTGAAATCCTGAAGAAGTCAGGAGAGCTGCATGAGCAGGACCTAGAGCTTGTGCTGAAGCTGTGAGCTGGGCTCGCCGTGGACTACGGTTTAGTGTGACTGGAATGGGAAACATGAGATGTTCGTTTTGCGTTGTAATTAAGGATGGCACTGGAAGTGAGCAATGCAGAAAGCTGAGCTAACCAAGACTGAAGTGACCATAAAACCGCGGGCAGGATGCAAATTGTTACTGTCATAAAATACAAAAAGATAGCAAATATTAGAAACTATGCTTATGTGGCAGCGAGACTAAAGGGAGAACTGAGAAAAGCCACAGAATGTGAGCCTTGGTTGATTCTGTGCATTTTAATGAGACTATTGTGCCTTTTCTTGAAAACAACATAAATTAAGGAGAAACTGTCAACTTTAAATTTGAATTTCCTTATGTTTGTCAGACTGAGCTTCCAAAGTGATTTTTTTTTGCCTACTTCTTTTAAAAGGACAAAAAGGATCAAGATCATATTATGCTCTAATCACTTGCCAAATTTCATTTTTTAAATCAAAGCTCTTTAAAGTTGAAGAATCCTTTTTATGCATGTAAAGTACTGTGTTTACTCTTCTATGATTTAAAACTGATTTTATTAATATTAGCAAAAATGTGCTCACAGACTGAACTCTTATGCTGTAACTCAAATCCCAGCTAATTATGGCCCAGTTGTAAAGTTACAAACCCTTGAAAAACAAGGTTTATAAGAGAAGTATTGACACAGTCTTAACTATAGCTGTGTGAATGGAGCCACTGTAATATTGTTTGGAAATACTGTTCTAAAAGGGAATCTTTTATGAAAAGAGATGCCAGCTGTTCACTTTGGAAACATTTATTTCATTGGCTCGTGATAAAATTGGCTGTGGAAGATATTCTGAAACACAGCAACTTTTTAATTCCATTACAACCTGAAATCTGGGAAAAACATGACTCCCAGGGGCTGTGAAAATAAAAAGATTTTGATTGTATCTATTGCTTATATTGCCTTTGAAGAAATACACAAATTTTCTTAGCATAATTCAGATTGGACAGGTCCTCACAAGATCATCTAGTCCAACCCCCTGCTCAAACAAGGAGAAAAGACATTCCAGGTTTTGTACAAAGGGTTCCTTTTTGTAAAAACAATAACAGACTTTTAAAAGCTTGCTTTTTAAATATATTTTTTGCCTTTGGCAGTAGTTTGCCCTATGAAAGCCACTAGCTTTTTTAGTTTGAGGAGACAGAACTACAAGCTTGGTTAGTACCACCGACGAACCCAAGCATGCTCCACAGTCCAAGATCACGCATCAGTAGCTGGTTTTAACCATAAGAAGCCAAATCTTAATAGAAAAGTGAGACGAACTGAGAGAAACAGAGCAGAGTCTATCGCACTGACTGGCACATGGAGAGTCTGCCATGTGGAGTCTCACTTCCGAGTCAAAAATGTTGAGGGGGCTTGGAATGAGATCCAGAATTTGCGAGTGCTGGCAGGAGAGATACCGCAGCCGAAAGCAGTGCCCCAGTGATATTCTTCCATAGGTAACCTAATTAGAAATACCCTAATCTACTCCTGATCTGGCCTGAGTCTCTTGTAAATTGTGTGGAGCCCATTCATCCCCAAGTACTCCCTTTGCCGTAACATTAAGGAAGAGGTGTGCAGTGGTACAACTTTGTACATGCTCAGTTAGAGTCCATGTGCATCTGGGTACGAAGGCCTGAAATAACAGATGTTGTTATCCTATTAGATCATATTTTAGTGGTGTCTTATCCTTGGATGTTCAAGGGAGGAACTTCTCCTTACCTGAGTTATTTTACTTTAAATTACAGTGCAGCAGTAAGACCCAGACCAGTGTGTGTTCATTCCTTATTGCTACATCTTCTTGTCCTTGAATAGTGCTGGATCAACTTCTTGTACTGGCCAGTCTCTGCTGCTATTATTGACTACAGTCTCTATCCTTCACCATGTCACTGAACTTCCATCACCGTAGGCTTCATTAGCAATTATTGTTTTGGTGAAAAAAAAATCCTACACCACGTATTATAGGATGACCCGAGGCCATTATGGAACTGAGCGTTCCCAAAAGGATAATCTAGGCACAATATATCAAAGTGCTGAGAAAATATCCTTTGTCTCAGGTCATGTAACCAACGTGGCTGTTTAATGTTTTAAAAGCAGTTATATAACTGGTATTTAAAATGTTTTATTGAAAACCCTTAATGCTACCGTAACTAAAATGACCTTTACCAGAGTAAAACACATCCCACCTTCAAATGGGATTTGATTAAAAATATCAAATGTTATAATGTGCTCGTGGCTGTACGTACTGTCTTACCAACCACAGAAGCAGTTGTGCTAGCTTTGGCTTTTGAATGTTATATTCACCTTAAGCCTATAAAGTAGTTACTTTACAAGAACTGATTGTTATGAACTTTTAAACACTCCGTTCGATATTTGACATACACAGTTTATTGTTGGTATTTTTTTATTAACAGGTGGTATCTTTTAAGGTAGATGCTCCCAGGTGGAGAATATCTGATGTAGGGGATATTGGCTGATCAGATGATTGTCACCAGTGTCTCTCCCCACCCTATGATGTGATTTTTTTTTTTTTCTTTCTGAGAGGGGGAAAGGGAAAAAAAAAAAAAAAAAAAAAAAAAAAAAAATCCCTGAACAATAACTGAAACGAGAGATACTTTAGCCAAAAAACGGAGAATTGCTGTCTCTGACAGTCTGGCCTTCTGGCAGAGCATGATCTTACTCTCACTTTCAAGTTCTCTTATGAAGGGAAGGTGAGAGAAAAATCCCTACTCAGACCCATCACAGCAAAAGACCTCTTCATCTTTCTACTTACCTATCTATAGCTCTTTCTCCTGCCAGCCCCGTGAGTATGCACATTAATCATTCCAAATGGATAATTACTCTTCTCCTTATTTTACTGTCAGGAAGTTGAATCATACAGGAATAAAGCAAGGTGTCCGGGATGGCGGAGAAAGCCTGCGATGGAGCCAGGAGCTGAGCGGAGTCCTAGGCACATGACAATCTCCACTCCCAGCGCCTGTGCAGGTCTCTCAACCATGCTGAACTGATATGAGTAGGGCAAGATTTCTGGAGCAGGATTCAGGATCCCAGAGGATTAATTTGTTACTAAATAGGACAAAAATTTGCTGATAGAGTAGGAAAAATCGACAACTTTACCACTTCTGTTCATACTTTCAGAAATGCTTGCTGTATTCACCGCTGCCTCATAAGCTCACAAGGTCAGGCCACAAGCTTTTAAACTGACTCAACCAACTACCCTAGTGTAATTCTACTAACTGAATATTCAGAGGATTACTTTAGCAGCAGCTGGGGCAAATATGGAGCAGGGGAGGGTCCTCCAGGGAGGCAAAGCTCTGGGGCCCACTGGGTGCTGCTATTTGGGAATAGGCTGCGGAGGAACAATCTTGAGAGAAAGGTTGATTAAGTGAGAGAGCTTGGGGCTGGAAGTGGTCCAGAGCCCTGGAGAAGCCTGAAACAGCGAAGAGGAAAAATGAAGAGCATGGGGTAAGTGAGGAACCTTTGTGTAACAAATACAGCACTGAAAAATACTGTTTGAGATGGGGAAAGATGTTCCAGGTGTAAGAATGTCTCTCTATGGGCTGGAATTTGACTGTGACTGCTGTGGAACTTGGCAGGGTAAGGCAGGTTTGGTGTCCTTATTACTAAATAGCTGGCATACCTAGAAAGTGTTTAACTTCTGGAATCACTGGGGCATCTTTGGAAAATGTTTCCAGGTAGCAGGAAGCTAAATGTCGTATTAAATGTGTTTAAACAAAAAAACTCAGTGCTCCTGAGACAAGGGAAGGCTCTAGTGCAGGGTTACAATCACACCAAGCGTTCTTGAAGTCATAACCCAGTACTAGAGAGAGGGAAGTGCTTGGGAGGCTGAAAGTGAATGTGATGATTGCGAATGGGAGGCTCCTACTGAACAGTCAGGACTGTGCAGCATTTGTGCTCAGAGCAGGACTTCTGAGCCAGAGAGTTCAAATTACTTGGCAAAGCGAGGGCAATGGAATCGCGTATGCGAAGAATGATTGCGTAGGTGGGAATGTTGCAAAATCCTAACCAGAAGAAGGGAGATGTGGGAAGAATGGACTGTAACGATGTTTAAAATTCATATATGTGAGTAAGAAGAAATAGGAAGAACTGGGGAAATGGAACAAGCACGAGCAATAACAGCCCTGAAGCAAGAGCTGTGAAGTCTCTGGATAAAATAGTGGGCATAGTGATGGTGGTTTCTGTGCGCAGCTGAGCAGCTGGGATGGGTGATGGTAGCCAGTGAGCTTATAGTGTGTTAGCCTTTTCAGTGCCCTTGTGATTGTAACTGAGTAGTAACAACAGAACAAGAACAAAATAGGGCTAAGAAATGTCACTGGAGCTGGGGAACCACTAAGTTTCCGGTGGAACTTATTCTAAAAGGAAAACATGAAATAACCTAGAGAACAGTAAATCCTGGTAAATGTTTATATGCGAAGTTTTGCTCTCTGATGTGCAGTTCAATCCCCCTCCACTACAGGGCCCCAGGGTGGAGCTGGCAATTAATCTGCAATTGCTTGGGAGGGAGCAGTTCACAGCTGAAGGGGCTCTGTGGATTATAAATTTAGCAAGCAAAATGGGAAGTCAGAGCACTAGTAATAAAGGAAGTGCCAATAGTTAAAGCTATAATCATCATGACTCTGGGGCAGATAATCAACACCTCTATGGCAATTTTCAATTCAATAAATAAAGCTTACCAAGTTGCCTAACAACGCCATTGAGCTGTGATTACAACTGGCAGCATTATGTAACTGTGACAACCAGGCAAAGAGCGGGGAGAGAGCAATGTATATATATTTCCAGTCTTAGTTACTGAAGGCGCCTGGGGGACGGAGACCCATCTTTACAATTTTCGGAGAGAGAGCATACCACAATCCATTTCAGAGATTCCTCAGCAAGACCCCAGGGATCTGTATGCAAGAAAAAAAAAAAAAAGTGAGAATTGGGCTAAAGCGCGCTCCCCTCCCTGCCCTGTGAAAGTGGCAAGAAAACCAGATTCTTGCCGCACTCAGTCGCACAGCTCGAGTGTGTGGAGGACCTGGAGGCACGGCCAGCCTCGAGCCTAGCCACCACTGTGGAGTTCTGCACCGCTACATTCGTGTGCTCGCATTTGCCATAGCAACCTTCACATCACATTTAATACACAGAGACATCCCTCCTCTTGCCTGTTTAAAGAGCCCTTGTTAAGTGGTTTTGCTGTATTTTAGATGCCAAGATGTCGGTAAGATTGATGGAAGGCTGCACAGTCAAACTCACATGGAGTGCCTAGCATCTAGCTCATTATGTAAGAGAATTAGCAAGGCATTTCTTTTGACATGACAGTCCATTATGGCAGCTGTCAATCATACCTTAGCATATGGTTTTTTTGTCCTCTTCAGTGATGATTTTTTTTAAGAGGTTGCTCCATTGCCGTTCACCAGTACGGCAGAGCTTTGTGTTCGCAGACAGTGGCTGTTACCGACCGAGATGGGCAGCCCCTTCTCCGAAGTAATCGCTGTGTGAACATATTATGCATGCACATGTCATCCTTACTGGTGGGCTCTTTGTTCTGGTTGCGTGTCTACAGAGCCTTGAAACCACTGTTGTTTCTCATCCATCTAACGGCTTTGGTCCTTTCATGTGAGGTGGTGCTGCTTAGACATTTCAGTGCAGGGGTTTGGTCCCCAGAGGCTAAAAAATGCATCTGGGGGACAGTTATATTTATTTATGGTTTTTTTCAGGAGAGAAAAGAAAAGCTTGCATGAGGAGAGTTCTCCTAAGATGACAGTGATACCAAGAATAACATTCATGCCTCTAGCACCTTTCACAAAAATACTTCCACATACCTAACAGAGCTTAATGAACTAAGCCTAGAAGGTGTTTTAGCGTTGTGTTACCATGGTGCAAATGGGGAAATGGAGGCACAGGGAAGTAAAATAATAGACTCTCAAGTTACTGACTCCAGTTCAATATCTTTCCACAGCTGAGCCCTCTCCTACCAATTAGTCAGGAAGGAACTGAGATGGAAAGGAAAGGAAATGACTTTTGGGGAAGGCTCTTCTTTCATCTCTAAAAGAACATCTAAGAACTGGGCAAAACAGCTCAGGAGGACAGACTGCCTCTGAAAAATAAAGGAGCTCATCTGCAAAGCCGTGTCTTGACTGGTGTGCCCGTTTGAGAATGATGATAGCTGGCAGCAGTGCATACCAGCGAGCCTAGGAAGTGAAAGCAGATAAAACAATAGTGTAGTGGCAAACAAAGAATATGTTTCAAGGTAGAATTGAGCATCTTTTCATGTTATTTTTTTAAGCAAAAAATACCCCCAAAAACTGTATGATATAGGGCAAGGTTTATAAGTTGTAAATGTATCTATATTTAATACATGTGACTATTAAACAGTATAGTTGAGAATAGATATATACTTTTAAAATTACACATAAAATAACCCAAAACACAGATAAATTGAAAAAGAAGCTTCACTGTTGCCTGTGTATTTTTCTGCTTCATTTTCTTTCTTGGTATCTCTTCTTTCTCCCCGGAATCTTATGGGGTAACATGAAAAACACCTACTTGTGTACTGCTGTGCCACCAGGAAAGAGGTAGCGTAGATGTTCCAAAAAAGATGTAAGAAAGGGGGCTGCTTCACTGGGAAAAATAGGTTTCAACATGGTAAACTGTTTAATCTTGGTTATCACCTTAGTTAGTGTGAATTGGAAGTGGCATGACACTTCACCAGTACAGGTTTCATTAAGAGATTATTTTTTCCTAATGTACACATTTACTGAGAAAAGTCTTTTAAAATGTTCTCCAGTTTCTCTCCTCTAAATGTGTCTGGAGAAGAGTATAATGTATGATTATTTAAATCTATTCATTAGCCTTGAGATAATGAACATGTTGCTTGATTTTTATGCTGTTACTGGTAGTCACAGGTAGGTTTGGAGACTGCTGATATGTGCACTGCATAAATATAGATAAAAGATGTCCTCTGCCTCAAGGATCATACAGACTAAGGCTTCTGTCCTGAAAATTGCTAAGGTGAATATTTTTGCCTATGCATTTCTGCAGTGATTTCAAGGAGGGGCTCCAGAGCTGCTAAGTTTCAAGCGACATCCCTGGAGAGCAGGTCTTGGGCAGCAAGCATTGTAACTACTGTCCATAGTGCTTTGTACACCTACATGCCTGGATGGAGCACTGCTGACTTGCCTGGCACTGTTCCTGTGCACAAATATTTGTGTCTAGCTCTTTCTAATGCAATTCTTTTCCATGTAAAAACAAATAAATGATGCCCAGAAATATGACATGAGTCTATTCACGCTATCCTAGCTGGTTACAGGTTACTTTTTGCACTCCACACTATCATCTGATAGTTCCTTGAATAAATACTTTTTCTTAACTGTTCTTTCTGAAGAAAGAAAGTCTGTAACTTGTTAAACAACTTGTAGGACATGTCTTTCTGCTGTTTCATCCTGGACCAGCCACGTGGTGATTCTTGTCCTGATCCAGTCTTCAATAAAATCAATGGGAAGCATTCTATTACATTCAGTGGGCTTCAGATCAGATGGTGCCACTAAAAGCTGTAATATAAGCAGTCTAGTCTTTGTAATATCTGCTATAATGGCACAGCATGGTCCCAATCCTGCAATCTGAGTCTGGGAAAATCCCCATTGATTTCAGTGAGACTTCTCCTTAACTAAAGATTTCGCAATCAGGTAATGAGAAGCAATGAACATACGCTGCCCTCTCTATTAGATCCTGGAGTCTGACTACTTCTGATGGGTTTTTGCAAAGTGCTTGTTCTGTGGCGATCTGTGCTTGCAGCAGCACCTGCTCTGTTAGTCTCAATTCTTCACTTAACAAAACAGCTTGACACTGCAGGTGAAAGATTCTGAGATGTTTTAATTAACTAGCTTGAGCACCGTCTGATTTTTATCTCCCTGGATGTTTCAGAAATTCTGCAGAGCTTGTTTCCTTGGCTGCCATCAAATAAAAATCTGATGTATGAAAGAGACTTCTACAGGTGGAAAAGATACAGAATATACATTGTAAAGTTTGTATGGCGCACCTATCAACAGTGGGTTCGGGCAGCTCTTTGATTGGAAGACTTGACTGGTGAGATTCCTCAGGCTGCAAGAGTAGTTATAGAAATTATGGGCCAAATCTTACAGCTCTGATTTAGTGAAAACTCCCATTGATCTCAGAACTTTTAGTTTGGGGGCTTATCTTGAAGTTTGAGAGAATGGAATAAAAGATCAAGGGGAAGAGCAAAAACCCACCTGGCAGAGTTTAAACTATTCATTTTTCAGGATGTACAAGAACATGCGTTGCAAGGGCTGGCGCTGTGCAGCGCTCAGAGCTCTAGGTTGCCAAAGGATCTCTCAGACACACAAAGAAATAATTCTAGCGGGGCTGTTAGTTTGGGGAGGACTGATTGTTTGCAGGTATCCGCTTCCCTGGCCTGCAGGATTTGGTAGGAGGCTTCTGCCAGCAATGAAGAAAGTGCTGGATAAATAAATATTACGTATGCTGGAAGGGGAGGAGGAGAAATAGGGGGTGCGATGGGAGCGAGCCGTCCGGAGGGAGTCGCGGGCCAGTGGCACGTTTGATGTTGGCGTTAAGTAAGGCCCTTAAAGTGGTGACCGTGTGACTGGGTTTGGCCGACAAGGGCACGGGGCACCGGCCTAGAAGCCTGCATTTTGTTTTTGTTTTGCTTTATTTTTATTTTATTTTTTAACACTCTGGGAATTATTTAAAAAAAAAATCTGGATTGCAATTTGATTTTTTTTTAATAGTAATTTTTCATAATAGTATTTGTTGTCATCCGCTGGGTTATGTTTTTGTTTCTTAGGCTTTGGTGCCTCTCAGTGATATTGTTGTGGGTGTTTCGGTGTTTTAGGTCCAAACAATAATGCTAAAGGCACAGCTCTAGTAAAAGTATGAAAGGTAAAGTTCTGCCTCCGCAATCAGAAGCTTTGTAAAAATTATCCGGTATCGCGCCTCTTACAAAAGGACAAAAGCACCGGTTTTATCGGTGCTTTGGCTAAGCTGCAGGGTGTGTTTGTGGGATCCAGGATCCGAGCGCAACCCGGTTTGCACGGAATGTGTGTGAAATGCTCTGTGCCCAGCAGGAATCGGGGGAGCACCGGCCATCAGCAAATCCCTAAAGATTGGCAGAGCGCTGCTGGGACAAACTGCTGGGATTCTGGGGGGCTTCCCGGTTTGTTTAACCAGGTGTCCCTGCCGAGTTGTGTGGCGCAGGGCTGCGGTTTGCGGCGCCTGCGCTGAGCTGTGGCAGCCCTGAGCTGTTGTCCCCGGGGCTTTCTCAGTGCCTCGTCCTCCCTTCTACCTCGGGCAGTTTCATTCACGCCGCCTTTCCTTGAGCGGCCGCGGTTTGCCGGGTGCAGGCGGGTGCGTGGCCAGGCAGAGCCCGGCTACGCGCTGCGCCGGCCTTGGCGTGGCTGCGGCTGCCCGGGGCCGCCTCACGGCCGCGGCGCGGGCAGGAGCGGCCTTCGCTTTCGTTTCTCTCTCGAGCCGAGCACGCCGTTTCTCCTCATCGTGTTTTCAGTTTCACGTGCGTTTGAAGTACAGCGGTTATATAAGACACTGGTTTGAACTGTGAACTGTCATAGAAAACTCTCACTGTTTTTTTTTCTTCCTTTCTTCCTTCCTTTCTCTCTTTCTCTCTTTGGTTTTCGCCAGGCCTGGAAGTAGTTACAAGTGTGAGCTCTTTCACTTGATTTCTGGTTTTGTGGGTTTGTTGGAATACAAACCAGAATATTGACTCAATCGGGAACAGACGAGGCAATTCAAAATTAGACACTTTTTGAGTGAAATGATGAAATCCAGATTTTATCAAGCAGGGAATCAGGTCCTGAATCCAGGCCCTGGTTGTGAATCCCTTCATTTTCGAGTGTGCACCTTTTCTGCCACAGAGCTTTCTTCCACTGCGGTCGCAGGTCAGATTGTGTCGATGTCCTTTCCTCTAAACATCTTTACTAATACCGTGGAATCGTAAACTCCTCTCGGGTCGCTCGGCACGTGGCTGACGAGCAGGCCGGCGCGGTGTCCCCGCCAGGTGCCCTTTCGCAGGCCTTTGCTGCTGGGCTTGGCCGGTGGCCCTGAGGACCCCGTGGGCTTAGGCCCGTGGGCGCTCGGAGGCAGCCCCGGCCCGTCGGCCGGAACCGTCTGCCCCGCGAGTGCCCCACGCTGCGGCTGCGAAGCCGGCGCACGACTGCAGCCCCCCTCCTGCACGTTTGCTGCTCTGGCCCCGCCGTTCAGCTCTCAGAGGATGGAAATCATTTAAATGAACATCCCTGTGACTGATGGCTTTCTTTGCGTGTACTTCTCTTGGAGGCTTTGGTACGGGGGGACGTGCAGAGTCTCCCTCAGTTCTGAGGCTCATTTCTCCCGACTTTGAGATTTCTATGTGAATTTATCTGGCTGCGCTTTCTAATCACTCTAAGGCTTTTATTTAGCACCTCTCCCAATGCCAAGTCGTTTTTATCTTCTCCCTTCCAAATACGCCAGGTAGGCGCGCGGCTGCCGAGCCCCCGGGCATCGTCCACCTGCCCTTCGGGTGGCTTCTGCACAGCCCCCATGGCAGCATAACTCAAAATGTTGCTAAAACTGACATCGTTTTTCTGCAGGGCTCCCTCATAAATCCAGCAGTCTTAGAGGAAGTAATTGCTCCATCTTTGGCTCCAGATAACTTCTGACACCATGTAATGTTTTATAAACACTCAAGAGGCAGGTTTTTCAGGAGAGAAGACACCCGCTGACTATTATTAAGTGCGGGAGGAGTCAGCTCTGCCTGAATTTACTCAGGCAGTAGGAAGCTGCTAAAGCTTCACCTCAGTAGAACAGAGGATTTTGCTTTTTGATAGTCACAGGACGCTCTCGGCGGCTTAATGTTGTCAGTCGCATCCATACCAGAATTCGGGTTTCTCTTCTTGGCGATGTTTGTGCCTGCAACACGATGCCTCGTCCTCCCTGTCCTCAGCAGCTCCGTGTCCCTGCATGCCCGGCCCCGCTTCCTCTTTGGACACGGCTCTGCAATACAACGAGGTGAGGAGCCACAGTGCCAAAGTATAAACCCTACGTGGAGGACAAGTTAGCTCCCGGGCACCGCAGCTCGTGCTGTAGCCAAGAGCTTTCGTGCAGAATATGCTTTTGTGTGGACTGAACTGCATAAAAAAACACGCTAGAGAAAAATCCTAAGCAAGTGAGAATGCAGTTACCGAAATTATATTTATTTTGTTGGCTCAGCAAAATGTTGCCACAAAAATACTGAGGGAGATCAAAGAAGCAACAAAACTAAATAAAACTGTAGTAACTGGTGAGTCCGGCTTCCCTCTTACAAACTAGTCAGGTGGGACAGAAACGAGTTCTCAAGCTCTTCAGTAATCACGGGTAAAATAACTGGCTCCAGAGCGCGCACGAGGAGAGGCTATTTTTGGCTGTGTCCTAACTAACATGGACAAGTTGGCTGAAAGTGTAACTATAGCTGAACTATTGAGCAACAGGGACTACGGCGAGCAGCGCTGCACATTGCTTCAAAGCGGAGCTTCCTCTTTCTTTAAGAACACATAGAAGTGTCGGAGGAGAAACTGATGATTTTCAACTGCTTTTAGGAAATGGACAAATTAGATCTGACAGAATAGAGATATCAAAAATAACGAATGTAAGACAAAAGGTGCATCAGGGAATTCTCAGACACCCTTCTTCATCATAACACAACCAAAAGCCATGCAAGATGTGGAAAAACAGAGCTGTAGATTGATCAAAGGAATTTTTCTGGCAAGTCGTTTGCAGTCAGAGGAGTAGGAGCCTCTGCTCCATCCGACTGCAGTGCCACATCTCGCTTGCACAATATCTCAGCAGTGAGGGAAGCTGCTCAGGCTTTATACCTAAAAGCATGTTTTTTCTTTTTTTCCAACCCATGTGTAAAGAGTGGAGCCAAATATTACTGACACCTTAGTATTATTGAAGACGGGACAATTAAATGCTCAGAAACAGGTCATGAGCTTATCTACACTGATATTAGCTAGGATAAAAATCTTAAGAGATTTAAATACTTATGATTCACAGCGTATGTAAGTACCGACTGACGAGACTTAAGGAAACGCTTCGCTTCAGGGAAGACTTTTCCATAATCAACCACTCTGGATCCTTCCCTCTGCCCCAGGGCAGCGGGCGCAGGGAGCCCTGGAGTCTCCCTGGTCCCACCGTGCGCGGAGGTGACGCTGGCGCCTGGCACCTTCTTCTCAGCTGCCGAGTGCCAGTGTAGAGCTGCTTTTTGCTTTTAACCTTGGAGCAGCATTTTTTGTTCATTTGTTTTTCAGTCTATTTCCTTTTCACCCTCTTAAGCTCCTGCCCTAGCATCCTGGTTGAAAGTTCTGCAGAGTTACTGTGCGGATCAAGTTGGCCCAATGATGCTACTATTCAGTCAGTAACCGGTGTGAGCAGGAGTGTTTGGGCACGTGGGGCTGTGAGCGGAGGCCGGGGACTGCGCAGAATGGGATTTTGGGAGGCATTCCCCAGCTTGTTTCTGTGCGTTAGGAAATTACTTAGCACGATCTACGGCTGACCCTGGGCAGGGTCTTGCCTCGGTGGGAATCTCCTGCTTGTAGACCAGCAGGGCTGCAGGTGGGATGGCAGGGAAGCAGGTGCAATTCCAGACAGGACAGCAGTGAAATCTGTCATCTCCAGCCTACGTGCCACAAGAGAGAGCAAACAAGTGCCTGTCAGGCTGCTGCTTCTGTGCTGCAGGACTGATGTTTGGGTAGGAAACACGGGGGGGAAATGCAGGAGTGCATGGAAGGAGCAAGAGTGGGGCAGCTGGCGTGGGTGCCGTGTCCTGGGCATCCACGGAGAGCAGCTCAGTATGCTCTCCCCGGACCAGATCAGCATCCACAGCAGTAACACGATCTATAACAAGTCTCCTCAATCACATTAAAACTTAAAATCAACTTTCTTCTGTTGACAGATCTTCCTGAGCCTCCCACTGGAAATACTGAAGTCTGCAGTTAAAATGGAAATATGTTTAAGAAAAATCCTTTTGTCTGTATTTTCCTTGGCTAGAGGCTAAAGTGTGTTCAATATGTAACTGTGGTGCAATAGGGAGGATTCAAGGAAGAAAAGTACAAGCGATGTGTGTGTGTGTGTGTGTGTGTGTGTAGATGGAAATATCACTAGCAGAGCTGCGCTGCAGAATAAATTGAAAGGTTTATAATGGGTTTCTGTCAAGAGGTTACATAATGGTTAGAAAGGAGATGCACGGTTCAAATTCATGGTTCGAGTCTAGAAATGGCAGCAGATGGAAAACTATTGATTTGTATTAGTGACATTAGAAAAATAAAGGAAATAATTGAGCTGCTTCAGCTAGTTTCATGCTAAAAGAAGTGTTCATATTATTATAATTGCCTGAGTTTCAGGGTGACTGCAGTAGAAAGCCATATTTCAACCAGTGATCTGCATCTTTGAGTAAGGCATGCCAAATCATTTACTTTTAATAGCCAGTGACACTGAATTCAGTAACATTACTCTGTATTCAGACGGTGTAACTGACAGCAGAATTTCACCTTAAATGAGAAATAAAACGAACAAAAAAAAAATCTATATTCTTACCAGATTCTCCCCAGCAGCACGATTTTGCTCAGTACTGGACAATGGAAAAGATATCAAAGATGCAATTATATCCTCCTATATGTTGATCACTATATACCAGCTGTGCCTCCAGATGACTTAAAAATCATTGTGAGATCTCTCCAGTTTACACTACTGGAATAATGGTGCTTTTATGAAATGGGGAATTATTGGAGCAGAGCATCCCAAATGCACCTTTATTCCCAGTTAACATCTTTAATGGGCTTGAAAAGGCACAAAAATCACTTCCATGGGGATTTATCCTCTTGCTCAGGGAGTTTGTTTCTGGTCACTAAGAGTGAAGTATCTGTCCCCTTGCGCTGCTCGTGCAGAACGAGGCCTGATGCGGGGCTTGTAAGGGGCCTGCGTGGGGCTGCGTCTCGGCTGAGTGGTTTACTAGTGCTCCTGACAGGCCCTGGTCTCCCCATCATGTAAACGGGGGTCTTGAATGCTGCTGTACCCTGCTGCCCAGGCAGCCGGGTCTCTGCACGGAGAAGGGAGAGCAGCCGTGGCTTGTTCGGTATGCGCTGGGAACTCAGCTAAGGCAGGAATCTGAAATGGGAATTTTCTTCTGTACCGGCCAGCTGTGGTGTGGCCTGTGAAGGTCAAGCACCAGGTATCACTGTAGTGCCAAACTACACATTTTCATCATCCTCCACTGCTCCCTTGTCAGTGAAACGTTCCCATCTCTAGCTGAGTTTACACCAGGCCAAGGTGCGCCGCTTTCCAGCAGAAGCAGCCACGCGTCTGTGCGTGCACTCGGAGCCAGGGCTGGAGGACCTGGCTCACATTTGCTTGGAGAATCAGGCTTGCCTGGTGCACGGTACACGGTGCCGATGGGCGCAGACCTGACGCGATCCGCGGTGCCCTGCTCTTCCCTCTGCCCTTGCGAGTGACAGTGCGAAGCAGAAAGATGACTGGGATTTCTGGGGGGACCTAGGCTCCTTCCTGAAGGAGAGCTAATGCTGGCTGCTGTGGGAGCAGATGGGATTTGTAGGAACCTTGAGCTCCATCTGTTCACAATAGCTGAGCCCCAGATCCAGGGCGCAGCTGAAGTCAGTGGCGAGCCCAGTGCTGTCAGCTGGAGGTGAGGAGCAAGTGGGTCAGAGCAGCGGGATTAGAAAGCAGAAGAGGGGAACTTCTAGAAAATGACAGAAAACAGTTTTCACCACTGAGATATACACGTAGGAGAAGCGAAATGGCTGGCAAGGACTTCTCTCAATGCGACCGGTTACCCTCTCAACAGCATTATTTTACCTTTAAGTTGCCTGCAGTTGCGGCGAGGCTGTGCAAATCAGCCAGCCGGCTGCCGCATACAACCTTTTACTTAGTGGGTGGAGCTGGCAGAGCCGCGTTCGTAACCTCAGAAGCCTGAATAACCCAGATTCGAAAACCATCACGCTTGCCAGCCCATGCAAGGAACGTGTAATTAGAGCAGCTCTGACTACTCCTATTGAAGCAGCTCTTGCAGCTTCTTGTTCGTTCTGATAACAGCAACGTTGCTGCTTCTGCGCTAATTGCCCTAACAACCTTCGGAGGGCTCAGTCCTGCAGTTGCTCGGTACGCACAGTTCCTGCTGAGCGTGCAGCCTGGAAAACCAGAGCGCTGCCGGCACCAGCAAGAGCAGGGAGCGGTGGTAGCCGGTGTTCGGCAGGTTTTGTTCCCAGGAGCTGGAGGGGATGTTATCACATGTGATAGATACGTTTCTTCACTCTCATCTCCGGAGGTAAACATGTGTTTGCATCCATGAGGATCTTACGCTTATTAACGCTCATGAGCTCAGCTGTGACTTTCAGGAGCAGTTTCTCATATTGCTGCTGAAGAGAGAACGATGAGTGTATCCGATATCGTATCCCTCTGCTGATTAACTCGCTAGTTCATGTAGGGGGAGCAGAAGCCAAGATTTCCTTTTTCCTCTAGTACCTTTGACGTGTTTCGTGTTCTTCAGCGTGGGAACCCCATTTGGCCGTGGTGCTCAATTGCCATTTGACTGCCCGCTTTTGGAGCAACCCTCTGCCTCTCCATGGCTCCAAACTGCTGAGCCTCAGGCGAGGCCATGCTTGTGCCAGTCAACTTGTTTTCTCAGCCCTGTGATCTTCTCACAGCAATCTTGGACTATAACTGTGCACACACAAATGATGAAGTGAGCTACGCACCCCTAAACACTCGAGAACATCAGCAGAACTAAAGAAATCAGAGCTTTTACGTAAGGCAAAGCCTCCGGTTTGAAGCCTCAGCTGATGTCGGGGGGTGAGGCTGAGTTAGTGTTGGTAAGCCAGGATCTGGCCAATTTAACACAGTTTACAAAGTGGTGCAGCTGAAATACTTTAACACAAATTTATCAGTCGCTTCCTCAGGGGAATTTCTCTGATATGTTGCAATCATCTGGATATTTTAACAGAGTTTCAATAGACTTGCATCAAAATCATTTTGCCATCATCTTGACATAGTAATGTAGTCTCCAGTGACTGCAGTGACATTATTTTGCCATCATCTTGATATCATCTATTACAGCATTGTGGTCCCCATGCTCTGGCATTGCTGAGTGCTTTGCCTCATTATATTATTTTCATAAGCTTGCACTGAAATTAGTGTGGAAGAGCTGTGGTTTTCTTAGCCAGTTACATGCATAGGGGGAGTTTCCTGAAATCAGAAAAGATATTTCAAGTATACTGATCAGCTATTTGAAGAACACTCCAGATTTCTTACATTTTTCCTTTAAATGACCAAAATGTTTAATTCATACAAAACTGCCAGAAAAATGTTCACTTAGGAGGTAAATGATGTTTTATTCAGCGTTTGGCAGGAGTTCTCAAAACTGTTTCCAAATTGTGCTTTGTTCAATTCTCTATCATTAAAAGCAACATAAACTTAAAGTCATTTTGGGGTGTGCACTGGAAGCAACATTGCTCAGTGCAGCCAGAAATAGCTGCAGTATTCTTATGTTTGTGATTCCATGATTCTTATGCTTATGATCTAGTTTATTCTGAATAAACCCACTTCTGGACCATACTATTTTAAGTCTTGATCACAAATATGGTTACAAATATCATGAGAAGCATTCATGGGCACAGAAAACTTCAAAGAGAAGGATGGTCCTACTGAGTTGTCCTGGGTAGGAAGAGGCTTAAGCTTGGGCTTAGCCTGGCCAGGCTCAGATAAACTAGTATTAAACTCAGCCATTTTTTCATGGTCCAGGTGAACTCTGCTTTGTCAATGGGATTACTCATTTAAGTATGAGGTATGCACAAAAGTAACTTGGAGGATCCAAGAGTGCCACAGCTAGATGTAAAGATCTCCACTGACTTTAATGGCTTTTAAATGGCTTCAATAGATTTAGATTAGGCCCTTTGAGAGGTTCTCATTGTTAATACTTGTAGAAACAGGACAAAGTTTTAAATTTGGCACATCTGTCACTGCACCATAGTAAACCTCTTGCAATCCTGTAAGCACCGAGCTTGTAACTTAAGCACGGAAAGTGCTGTTTGCTGTTCTGCAGCTCTCTGAAAACATGCGGAGCGAGGAGAGCCAGCTGATGTGCATCGGATGCCGAGTCCTGGTTCACTTCCTAGCAGCCTCTCTGGAAAGTGCTGTAAGTCTCTGCTTCTCAAAATCATGGTGTTCTCGTGTCTCTATTTTACTGGTCTCTCTTTCACCTCTTAAAATTAGGCCTTCATAGAAGACTATCAGATTATAAACATGAAGTTAGAAAAAGTGAGTTTATTTCTTGATCGGGCAAAAAAATTGTTTTGGTTTTGTTTTTTTTTTTTGCTCTTGATGTTATGCTTTTCAGAAGTACAAAGCAGGAGTTTCAGAGTTCCAACATATGAAGTATGTCACCTCACGTTTCAGGGCTGGTCCTTGCAGTATTGTGTCTCTTGTTCGGCTTCCCTGTTGCTTCTTTTCAACTACAGCTCCCTCAAAAGCTCTACAGAAAAAAAGATGCAAAAGAATAACACAGGCCTTTATGCTAGACTTTCAGCAGTGATAGGCTTCGCTATAGCAGACATGCAAATACTGACTGTCATGTAGAAGCTGTTTTAACAAAACACTACCAACAAAATTCATAGAGTTATTAATGTTTGATAGTGACAGGAGATAGGATGATATGGAATCACTTTTTGTTCAAAATTGGAATTATCTCTTGGTGTTGCTATCTGCATTAAGTCTTCATTAGCCTCAGAATGAGTCTGAAGTCAGACCATTCATCCGTTGACATCTGCTGAGCTTGCAGATGAATAAAACTTTGTGCTTCTCCTCTACATTCATTGCATTGGCAAACAAATAATTATTTTCTGTTCCTATTTTGTTCATACAAAGCTACACTGGACCAAATCTTGGTGCAAATACACGCAGTAGTAAATCTGCCATTGTTTGTAGCCAGGCTCATGGTCGGGTCCATCTATATTCAAGTTGTTAAGTCTGCCTTGACAAAAGCTGCCCAGTAACCCTGTTAGGATGCCAGCAACCGTAAATGTGCTCTGTTTTATGGTGCATGCTGGAGAACAACTTGTGCTAGGAGAAGAGTTACTGACAGAAGCAGCCGCTGTCCCCAGGATGGGAAACCAGGCACGTCCTTTGTCAGTCCAGGGAGTCGCCTATCTTGGTAATGCAGCCAACAAGGGAAGCCCGGGTTACCACTGGGAAAACAGGCAAGTAGCCGCTGCTGGCAGCTGAGCGGGAGAAGAGGCCAGGGAACAGGTTCCCGGGGCTGCCGTCTTCCTCAGGGAGCGAGGGGAGGCAGATGGATGAAACGAGGCCTGTGTCCACACGAGACTGTTCAACAAAGAGGCTGCAGGAGGGAGAGCAGGATGGGGAGAAGGGGGCAGAAGGTGACAGAGGAGAGAAAGGGAGGGAGACAGTGACAAAGTTGAAAATCTCCAAGGGTCTCCGGTCGCTGTGTTCTTTTGACAATGTGAAGCCTTTAGGTGGCTCTGGGCAGCAGACAGGCCTGCTGGGAGGAACGTGGCAGCACCTTGCTGCAGCCTCGTGCCCAGACCTGGGAGCTGGGAGAGGGGCGTCCTCAAAGGGGCTTCTCCTCGGGGCAGGGCCCTCCTGAGAGAGGAGGGGACCCGCCGAAGGAGCCGCTGCTCGCGCAAGGGCTGCGTGAGGAGCCCTTGTGCTTGTGGGTGAATGACAGTCCGTGGCCACAGCGGGGGGCAGGCGGAGAGCCCCTTTTCCCCAGAGGCAGGGGAGCGCTTCGTGAGCCCTTCCGCTGGAGCTGGGGAGGTAGGTGTGCACGGAGCAGCTCGGCGTTACGGAGACGGGTTTTGTTCTCCGGCCTCAGGGCTTAAGCACCAAACGCTGAAAATGCTTCTGCCAGACTCCGCTCGCATCTTTCACTGGGAAACAATGAGGGCAGTTATTCTTAATTTATTGTAGGATCCTCAGAGATGGCAGATCACCAGCGTTGTTCCTTCTCTCCTTGGATTAACCCAGCCAACTCTCTCCGTATTTCCCCGAGCTGCTTCTGCCAGTGCTGTTGTTTTGAGTCCTGCAGCACCAGCTAAGTCTATCAATCACCACAATCGCTGCTGGCACCGAAATGCAAAATAACATGGAAAAACCCCACTGTAGCACAGCAAGGGCTGGGTGGCACTGCGAAATCAAGAGCAGACGCGTCCTGCCAGCGGCTCCAGCGCTCATTGTTCGTGTGCTGTGTGACTGTGTGTGTGCACATGTGTTGTGGTTTTTCTTTACTGCTACAAGTTTGGGCAATTTGGCCAGATATACTAGGAAAATAATTGACTGAAACAACAAATATTTAATACATCCTCCTTACAGCTTAAATCCAGGCCAGGTTAAAATAGAACGGAGCGAGGATTTGTAGTTAAATAGGTTAACATGACACATTCTTAATGCAATGTTTTATTAACATGTAACTAAATGTTGTTGTTTGAATATAATGCATTGCATAACAAAATGCATCTCCTTCGAGACTGCCATCCTGAGAAGTATGTAGGCACTTGTATAGGAGGGAAACATCAGAATTCCTGCACAGTTTCTTTTCTTCATTTGCTAGCAGACAAGCCTTGCTTGTGATCTCCTCAAATGTGATTATTTACAGTTGAACTCAATGATCTTGAAGGTCTTTTCCAACCACTATGATTCTATGATTATGATAGTAATGTCAACTTACTTGGTATAAATTCAGATATGTTAACTTTCTTGCTTTATTGGCAGCTATGATGGAGTAAGCCTAGTCTGTGGCTTCAGTGGGTGGTAGGAATATAAATATCTTTGGGAGTGTGAACTTAAATTGGTCAAGATTCTAGAGACATTTCTTTTTTTCTCCATTAAAAATACATCTTTCAATGCATGCTAAAAATGACTAGATCTAGGTTTAGATGGATCTGTGACAAGGATAAATTCTTGGCTAGTGGCCAATAATGCAATGTCTGCACATTGTGTGTGCGTTACCTATAGGCCATGTAGCCAGGGCAGGTGACATAGCAGGCAGAACATGATCAGTGAGACTGTGGGGTAACTTGGAGTTTAGAATTTCTGGGGTTTAGTGATGGAAGGTACCGTGCACCTTCCATTGCCCTCTTAAATTACTTCTCAGGCAGTGCATGGGGTATGCTGCTGTCAATTAAATGTCCTCTGGGAAGGCACAGCAGGACTGTGCATTGAAGAAGGCACTTAATGACCTTCCAAAGCTACCCCAGGCCTAAACTAGGAAATGGGAAAAGTGTGGGCAGTTGTGCTGCAACCAGCAGTAGGAAAGGCTGCCAGTTTAGTCCCCAGCTCAAGCATCTAAGCATATGTTCAAGTACCTAAGTGCAGTGCATGAGGGATTGCCTTTGGGCTTGAGCTAAAGCACCTGCTTAAACACGGTGTTTTAACTGGCACTGTGGGGAGGCTGGGATGAGGATTGCTCGACTTGGGAAGCACTGTATGAATACACAGGCAAAGCTTCCATTTCACTGTGCTGAATTTTCTCTCTACTCTGTTTGAAAAGAAGTTCTAGATAAGTGAAATGGCTTTTGAGAGGTCATCCAAGTCCCTCCCCCTACCTCCATGGAGGATCAACTTTACATGCATAATTTCTGATAAGTGTATGTCGTACACACTCTTGAAAACCCCCAAGGAGAAAGGCTCTCTACAACCTCCTCGGGCAGTCTATTCCAATGCTTAACTAGCTGTATTATTACCAAGTGTTTTCTAATGTTTAACCTAAATTTCCTGTGCTGCTGTTTAGCGCAATAATTTTCCATAGTGAATAGGAGAACTGTTCCTTCTTTTCCTCTTTGTATCCAACTTCTATATGTGTATGTACATATATTATATATGTAGTCTTTCTTTTCTTCCACAGGCTGTGTGAGAACCTTCTTTCTTCTTGAAGTTTCTGCTTCCTAGAGCTCTGATGATGCCCACAGCCCTCACTAGATCTTTTTTGGTTGGTCCATATCTTTTCTAAAAGCTGAAAATAGCTGCCTCAAATGATACACAGCTCCAGCTGTCAAAATTGCCCTGTATTCTAAACAAATCCTTGGAATAGTCTCTTGTCTTCTATGCAGCCCTTCTCGGCTTTACTGAGTGTAGGCAAAAAATCCCTTTGTTCCATTAAGAAAAAGATTGTAATAGAAATATTTCATAGAAGCAAATCCAGGGCAGATGCCTGCAGAAGTGCACTCAACAACATCCTTCCAGTTTGACAGAGAATTTTGCAGGTTCAGATAGACCATATTTTTCTAGTTTGCTTATGATAATGTTCATGAGGAGGACAATACTGGAAAGCTTTAATAAAATCAAGATTTACCTACTGTTTCTCCTCTGTTCCCTCTGAAAGAAATGAAACTGATTTAGCAAATCTGTGTTTTTGACAAATCTAGGCTAGCTGTTACTCATCTCCTTGTTATTTCCTGAGTGGTTACAAATAATTTGATTGTTTCAGTATTTTTCCAAAAATTGACCTTCATTCACTGCTCCTTAATTTTATGCTCATTTAATTCCCCCTTTCTATTTTTCCCTCCCTTAAAGGATAGGCACTGTCTGTCACTCTTCTGTCTTCAGGTTATTCACCTGTCCTCCATGAGCTCTCAACGATAACAACTCTCTGAGCTCTGAGACTGTTTCAAACAGTCTGGTAGATTCCTTAGGATGAATTGTATCTGACGCAGCCAATTTGAAAGATCTAATTTATCTAAGTAGCATTTAATCTGTTCTTCCCCTGTTTTCACTTGCATTTCTACCCCTTTGTCATTGGTGCTGTTTCCTGCCTGATCTCAGTTGACCTTTTTAGTAAAGATTGCAGCAAAAAAAGCTTTAAGCACTCCACCTCTTCAGCATCCCCTGTCAATAACTTTCTCTCTGTTCAATAGCAGACCAACACTTTTTCCCCGTCTTTCTCTTATTCTGTAAATATGCTTCATAGTATTTTCTTGTTATCCATTGTGCTATCCGTATTTCTAGATATGGTCTATGTTCTCACTTAACCTGGTTTGGGTCCTAAATACACTCCGAATACTTTTATTGTCATCTTCGATAATGTGACCCAGGTTCAGTTTTCTACTCACTACTGGTGTTTGAGGTCAGTGATAAGTTCATGATTTAGCCAAGGTGGTTTCTTACAGCACTTCTAATGATTCTGCTGCTTCGGGGTAATTCGCACATGTGCCCTTAATAGAACTATTTTAAGGAACTGTCAACTACTCTGAGCGTGTTGCCCATGAGATATTACTTAACAATGCTCTGAGTTTATTTAAGCAGCCTTTCTTCAAGTGTACTGTTTGTATTTTGTTGTTGCTTTTCCCTTCTGGGAGTTCTGAATCTCATCCCATGATTAACTACCGCTGAAATTGCCTTCTATTTTCATACTTTTAAACCTGTTTCTCCCTGACTCTTAAAGCCAAATCCAAGGAACCTTCCCTCCAATTGCTTCTCTAGACTGGATGCAAAGAAATGTCAGCATGGAGCTTTTGTCTTGCAATACCCTTTCCCAGTGGGTATCTCCATTACCCTCCCTGCCATATCCCTCCATGATCTTCAAGCCCAGCGTAGCATACGATTCATCTTATTGCCCTCCAAAAGAAGTAGCTCCGTCCATCTGTTCTCTGTGGTTGTAGACCCACCCCCCATCGTGACAGTGCCTGTGTTCATTCCCCCTTTTTTTATTATCTGGCAATTTTCAACTGATCCTTCTCTTCTACACAGTACAGCAAACATATCTACAGACAATTTTATCCCTTTTCTCCCTGACCAAACTATGTCATCTGTATTAATATTCTAGTCATGTGAATTAGCCCGAGTCTCTCATGCTAATTAATTCATAATTTTGATCACGTATTAAAACTTCCAACTTCTCCTGTTTATTCCCTGTATTTCTTGCATAGGTTCTTGCAGTTACTGCTTGCAGTTACAATCAGCGTGTAGCAGGAGCAGCTCCAGTGAAGTCAGTGGGTCATGTTTTGCTGCCGCTTACTAAAAATGTCAGTCCAAAATGATTCCGATTGGCACGAGGTTATCCCAGATTTGCCTTCATGAGGGTAAAAGAAGAATTTGGCCCATTGAAATGAATTTTGGTCTAGGTCTAGGAATTAAGGTCTAGGCCAGAGGAATTAAGCTTGTTCTTCTAATTGCTATGTATGTAATATATTGTATATAATCAGTATTATGGCAATAAAATATGATCACCACACCTAGAATATTTCATCACAGAGCTTTTTGGATCCTGTAATGGTCCTGTTCTTGTGCTCACAGTAATAAAGTGCAGGGTTTTGCATAATTTTCTGGGAAAAAAAAAACTGAGAGAGAAGTCTAACCCTAGCTGAGGTATGCATATAAGCAGAATATGCCATGTGGCTTGTGCTATGGCAAAGCAGTAGAATATGGGGTAGAAAAAGTCAGCTTTTGAGGTTTTATTACTTTTTGCTTTGTGATGACTGGCTTCAAGCCCACACATTTCTTGAATACACAATAGGGAGTTGGGCAAGACTGCAGAAATAAATTTTATTAACACACAATCACTGCTGCACCAGACAGAATAATCTCCTTTAGTCTCCTCTAGCTGGCAGAGTCCTCTTTGTACCAGGTCAAGTCAATTAGCAGTATAATGTACGACAGGTTTTATTTAAAAAGGGTTTAATTAAAATTTTGTTACAAAGCTCGTACAAACTAACAATCTGTCTTTTAGGGATATGTATTATCTAGAAATTGATTTTAACTTAAACACTAATTTATAGACTGTCCCCTTTAATAAGTATAATTCCTTGGAAGATATTAAAGTCCTCCTGCCCCAAATAAATTCAGGTCCTGATTCAGCAAAATACCTAATTGCTAAGGACTTCAAGGAGGACTCCACTCATACACTAGAAGTTGAAGGTGTGCTCGAGCACTCTGCTGAACTGGGGCCTTACTATATAACTACTGCCCTGGTTGCACACATTGTTCAATTCATCATGTCTTTACTGAGAAATATATTTAAAAAGTGACTAATTCTGTAAACATTTCTACACGCCACTAAAAACATACTTCTCTAATAGAAGCAGATAATTTTTTTCATCAGTCCTGGCATCTTCTCAGTTCTCACATCAAAGTATGTGTATTTAGATTGTTACCTGTATATATCTCCCCTTGCCAAAAGACTGATACCACTAATCCTGCTTCTGACTGCAGCTCCTCAACAACTGTAACTAAGCACAGCTGCGTTAGTTTAAATGAAGCTAAGCCAATTTATGCCAACTGACAATTACACCCTAGAAATTTAAGTAGACTTTTTTTGTGTGAAAACTAGCTATGTTGTTCTATCAACTGCTAGCCATAAACTTTCACCTTATTCTAGCCCTTGTAAAATAATACCCCCAAAAGTCCAAGATACCAATGTATACTGAAAATGGAGAAGCATTTGAAGGGGAAGCAAGTGGATATGGAAAGTCTAAAGATAGGAATAGAAAAATAAATTCTGTGGGACGAGTCCTGTGCTGATGGCTGCTGTCACAGCTCCTCTGATTTCCGTGGGCCTGCGACACTTGAGGCTGCTCGGGCGGTTTAGTCTCGACAGCCTTACGGGCTCGGCAGAGCTGCTGGGTGGGGATGGCTGTCCCTGACGTTCATCAGAGGCTGCCTCGTAGCTAGAAGAACAGGCTTGCTCATTTGAAATCGAATCAGGCTCCAAGCTTCTGTTTGCAACAAAAAAAAAGTGTAAGAAATAGACTACTTTTGCAAAAATCCTCAATAATCTGTTAGCTTCACATAAGAGCTCTGAGATTTGTCCAGGATTAGTGCTCCGTCGTCTTGCAAACTAAACCTGTGCTGGCCCTAACGTATTTTATGGCCAATGGGTGCTGCAGGACGTAGCGCGTGGCACGGGAGCGCCTGGCACAGCCTGCGCTGGCCGGGGCGGCAGGGCCAGCGGCCTCCGAGCCGGGACACGTATTGCGTGGCCGGGGGAAGGCACAGGGGGTTCACTTGCTGTTTTACAAGGGTGTCTGTGTGCGGCCATGGTGTTCATGGCACGTGGGATTAAGGGAGAGACCAAATTCAAACAGGTGCTTAGGGATTTGGGTGCTCTTGCCCTGGCTCCCTGTCCATACGCAGGTGTGCTAGATGTGCTGGAATGGCTGTGTTTGAATGCGTGGAAGAAAACGTCGTGAGAGCGGCCAGGGAAGCCAAGTCGAGGCTGGTGGCGTGGGCTGCGACAGACACGCTGTGCCCGGGCCGGCTGCTGCATCGGCCACTGTGATCTCGCAAGATCCTTAACCTGCTGGTGCTGCTGACCAAGCTTTGGGGTGTGCGGTCGACTTTAAGGTCCTGTGGTCTTCACGGAGATACTCGCAGCTTTAGAGCTGAGTTTGTTTCTAAAAGTGCATTTGGGAAGGGGCAGGTTAATCAATGTTTTGAGAGCCCAAGCCCGGCGTTGCAAGGCAGAAGTGCAGGAGCCTAATGCGCCAGCTCACTCTTTCATCCACCCTTTCCTTCCCTCCTGTCCATAAAGTCTCACCCAGTTTTATAGTACTGCCATGGAAAATAGGCACCCGGGCGTGCTTGGGCCGTCCCTAACAACCCATGTAATGTCCAGATGGGTCCCACAGAGCTGCTCACCGAGTCATTTTGCCTCTCTCGGGCAAACTAGCCATGCAGGATGAAATACAAACAGCGTTAGTGCTGAAAGGAAAAGCCCAGAGGAAGAAATTGTTGCAACAAGAATTAAAATATCTGCAAATGAGTTTAGCTAGCATCTACCATCCTCTTAATGTTTGGAGCGATCTTCCTCTGGAAAAAAAAATAAATTAAGGTCAGCACACAAACTTCCTCTGCTTCCTGGAATTCTTACATATTTTCACTATGATAACATGATTTGTGTGTGTGTAAATGCAGCGGGAGAGGCGGCCGAAGGCTGGCGGCGAGCCCCCTCCCCCCGGCCGGAGGATGCCTGCAGCATGAGCTCAGCCCGGCTCCCTGCGCCCCGTCAGCCACTTCCCCCAGCAAATTCGCCCTGACACCAAGAAAAGGCGCTCGGGGGCCCTGGTCTCTACAGCGCTCGCCGCGTCCGCGCCCAAAGAAAGGGCTGTTTATTCGTGGAGGGATGGGGTTGCTGCTGTGGAGGGCGCTGGACGGAGCCGAGCGTTCCGGGGGTTTTCTTCGGTACAGTCACAAAACTGTGTTTTCCTATATGTGCGCTTTGTCTGACTGGAATCCTGGTCTCCAAACTGCGGCTTCTCCCCCTGCCTATCCCCTGCACAAACACTCCTGGTGAAAAAAGGTAGCCGACAATTAGCCATTAATTAAATCCTTTGCAGGTTTGAGATAAATAGCTGATGGGAGCCTAGGAAGGGGCTGGCGGCGCAGAGTGGCTGCGTGTCCGGGTGCTGCTGGGAAACTGCGTTCAAGTGATTTGCATATGGTCACCTAAATATTTAATGCTTGCGCAGTTTAGGAAGGCAGGTTGAAAGCAGGCAGCCTGCGATCTCACCTGGCCCCGCCGTGCCCACGAGCAGCTGCTTTTGGGGGCAGATACGGGAGTTTGGGGAGCTCAGCACCCTCCTGAACTAAGACTCTGAGGCAGCTTCTTGGGAAGAGCCAGGGCAAGTTCCCGCTCAGGTTTCCAGCGCCGCGTGGGTGCCAGAGCCTCGCAGCAAGGCCAGTCCCCTCTCAGCAGCACGGCGTCCCGCCATCACGGCCGCTCGCGGGCCGCCCTTCGGTCCCTTTCCCTCCCTCTTTTGGGCCCTGTGCCTGCTGGGCGGGTGGCTGTGCCGATGCTCCCAAGCCCGTCTGAGCTTTGCCGGGGTGCGGGGCTGAACGCGCGCCCACGTTAAAGCAGCTGTGATGCGCCCGAAGGCCCGCGCGGCTGCCGCAGGCAGGCGCAAGGCTCGCGCCTCAGCCGGGCGTCCCTCTCAAACACGAGCAGGCCACGGTCAAACGTGATCCGAACCACAGAGCGAAACGGGCAGCAGCGAACGTAGCACTGCCCTCTCTGTGCCCAGGCGTCCTCGCTGCGTGCTCGGCCCCGTGGTGTAATGTCGGGCGTCGCGCTGCAAACACCCGTCCGGACACCCAGCCTCAAGGGGCTGCTGGCCCTGCCAGCCCTTAAGTCAGGCTCTACCGGGGCAATCCTAGAAACCCCAAATTCCTGTTGACACCAACAGGAGCTGCAGGGGCTTGAAAAACTCCCAGATACATGGATCGCCTCATTCATCATCCAGCTGCAGCCCTGTCTGGACGGGAAGACAGTAACCTTTAAAGAGCAACACTTCGCAACCATTAAGCAACTAATATTTTATGCATTTGTATCACAGTTGGCTCCAAAGCCAACCTTGGCAAGCGTCTGGGGATTTCTCTAGAGAGTCGTTTTGTCTGTTTATACTGCTGTTCTCTTTAAGGTGTTTAAGGGTTGTTTCCCAGTTCCTTCTTCATTAGAGGTAATTGAATAGCCGGATCATCGTTTGCCCGCGTCTCCCCATCAGCAGAACGCAGTAACTGTGCCTCGGCGCCCACCAGAAATGGTGGCGCAGAGAAGTAAGTTCAGTACAGTTTTCTAGCACCCAAAATGCCTTCCGGCTGTTTTTCAGGCTACCAGTTAGCTTTCTGTAAAGAGCTGCAGACCCAGATCTCGCCAAAAAGCTTCCTGTAGCCCCTCGTGTCCTCCTTCAGCACAGCCCCGTTGGGCAGCACCACCCTTTGCTCCGGCGCTTGCTTGAGGAAGGAGTTCGCTCTGGTCGCTTCGCGAGGCGGCTCTGTGGCAGCTCGGCTGACGCGGCCCCTTCCTGGAGGCTTCCCCGGCGCTCCGTGTTCCTCTGTGCCGAGGAGCTCGCTTCACCACCCCCAGCGCGGCGGGGCTTACCCTGTGCCCGCGGCAGGTCTGCAGCCAAGCCCTGCCAATTATAAAAAATGCCTCCCAAACGTGTATTCCTGGTTCCCGGAGTCGCTCTGGGATGCTACCACACCTATCTTCAGAGTGGCTAAAAGTTACCGAGAGGCAACGTGGTCACGGGGAGTCGCATACCATGGTGATGAGCATAGCACAAATTGCTAACCAGACAGCCAGGGACACCTGATTTCTGAGCCCTGGATCCCTGACCAACAAAGGCAAATCTCATCTTTTCCCTGCACGGAAAACAGGCAGGTAAATTCCTGCTTGGCTCTCTTGGCACTCATGGGACATACCAGGCCTCGCTTCCCCTCACTTCACGCCATGTGGGCTTCAGGTGGAAGAGCTAGAGGATCCCTCGGCCAGGTTGGATGGAGCGACTCAGAATCGCTGTCAAACAGGGACTAATTATTTTAGCACTAAAAAGGCAAACGATGGTATTTAAAGACAGAGCTTTACAGAAAGAAAGGCGATAGCTAGAACTTGTACCCACAGTGTTTGTATCACAGCATAGCTGGCATCGTCTCTGTATCACAGATGAGCCCCAACTGCGAAAACGGCTTTCGTCTCCATGCCATGAGATTTCATTGCCGTTGACTTCAATTCAGCTGTCTTGAAAATACTTTTCCATAACCCGTACAGGAACCTTGATAAACGTTCATAGTGCCATCCTAGAAAAGGCCTTTTCGACAGTGCAGGTTGATATTGAATTTTGAACGTATGATTGCCTTCGTCCTGCGACTGCTGTCTCCCCAAAGGCTTCAGGATCACGGCACCAGAAGCATGTTAGGATCTGCAGTGGGTGTACAGAGGGCAGTGCAGCAGTAAGAGAGGCACAACTGCGGTGTACAGGAAAGAGAATACAAGAAGTTGGCTAGTGGCTTAGGGTTAGGGTCACCTGTGCTATAGATATTTCAAATTCATCCAATTGCACAACCTTAATTAGTGGTAATTTTTTTCCTCTGTCTAAAATAGTTGTAGCAACTGTTCCCCAAGCAATAAGGGAACAATACTACCATCTTGAAAAGTGATTACTAAGGGCTGATTAAGGAATATTTGTTTAACTTGGAGAAGAATGAGGTCCTACATATATGTTAATACACCACTGCTAACAGAGAATGGCTTTTTGTTGTTCCCCTCTGGAACGTGAGCAATTTATAGTCTGCTGCTGCATCTAATTAGTGGTTCTGATCCCTAAATCGAAGCGGTAGAGACTTGTGATTTTAAGCACAAAATTTCCAAGCTTTGAAAAAGGCTTGACTAAAGACTCAAGACATGAAGTGTTACGATATTTAAATGCTAGAGTTGGATACAGATGGAAAATAAAAGGAGTGATCTGAAGCAGTTGCAGGGCTGTCTATTAGATCAGCTTCACAACACAGAGGGAAGGTAGATGGCATTCAGCATAGATATGTGGGAAGAACTTGGCCTCAAAGAGCTCCCTCTTTGGTACTAGCCAAGATAAAAATACGTCAGGATTACCGGCATCTAGGAAACTAGCATATGGTGCTGCCACAGAATGTAATACTAATACATTTTAGAAAACCACTATTTTTCTCTTTCTGTGCATATTTTTCTCTTTTCCTCACTAATCTAGATGCCATTCATTCTCCGCCTGGATTTCTCCCGCTTTTTTTCCCATGAAAAGAGAGGATATGCTTGAATTAATTTAATTGCTAAATGTTTTGTTCAAATAGCTGTGGCAGAAATAACTTTTAGTGGCCAGGTTAAATAGCCCCTTCACTGCAGCAGTTAACACTTATTGTTGCTGGCAGCCCCTCTGCATTGATTCAGGAGGGCACCGCTATTAACGCTGAAGTGGCTTGGGAAGTTGCAGTGCTTCCTTTTCTCTCGCATGCTCTCTTTATTTTTCCTGCAAGAGTTCATTGTAATCTGGGAATAAAATGTTTCCAGATATGTTAGGAAGGGCCGGAGTGCTCTGAAGGAATCTGCAGGTTCATTTCCAAGCTAGCCAAAAGCCGTCTTTGAGCAGGCAGGTCTGATCCCCGCCGGTGTAAACCAGGCTGCTGCAGCCAGGCAGCCTGCACTCCGGTTAGCAACTACCCATTTTATCCGTCCCTTCCATGGAAAAAGTCAGCTTTCCTCAATTTAATATGCAAGCTCAGCTGGTGCTGCTGCAGAGGCAGCAAGTGCCTGTGAGAAGCCAGGAGCAGTAATGCCCTCTCCAACACCGGAGATGCCTCCTCTCCAGCTCCGCTCATACTAGTGGAAGCGGAGTTCTCGCCCCACTCCGCAGGGCAGCCCCGAGGCTGGTCCCTCCTTCCCGACCCAAGTGATACTCTGGCTGGTCCGTGAAGCCATGGGCAGGAGAGAGGAGAGGGTCTCTGCGTCCCCCCCCCCCGAGCTGGGTCCTTCTGGACTGCTCCCCAAGTTGATTTCTTCTGCACTGAAGAGACACGTGAGAGCAAAGTGACGAGACCCAAAAGAAAACACAAAGCCTGTTAATTCAGTTGCTTTTGCCACTACTGTCAGCCCTGAAGGTTTTATATTGTAGTAAACAGAACTCATCTTGACATGCAAGTTACTTGAGAAAGTGATGGTAAAACAGAGATTTCCTTTTTGGAGGAAAGGAACAAAAGCGAAAAGATGCTCTGAGCACTGAGCCTAGGATGTGCCGAGGAGAGCACGCAGCAGGATCACCCGTACCTTCCCTTCCGCACGTCCCACCGCTGCGCCGGGCTCCCCACAGGCCACCAAGGACTGGCCCGTAATGGCCCAAAGCAGGGATGCTCGTGCTGCCTGCCATGTGCCGCAAGGCTGGGGGGGGGACACCGTGCAGCAAACAAGCAAAGGGAAATGCTGCTCAGGAGCTGGGAAGGGCCAGGAGCAGGAGACTGGCCAGGCAGCAGCGGTGACCCGGGGGGCAGAGGCCGGGAGGACAAACTCCTGGCCCAAACTCCCAGCAGCTCCGAGTGCACAGAAAGGAGAACACAAATCCATAAAATTACACTCAAGCGCTAGCAATTCAAACAATCTCCTGGCCCTGATGAACAGCAAGTTACTATCCCTGCTATCCTTTTGCACTTGCACGTTGCATAACTTGCTCGTGACAGATCTGTACCTAAAAGTAGTTAAATTCCAAGCTGTTCCTTGGGCTACAGGAGAAGTCCCAGAAGTCTGAGGCTGTAACTGTCACACAGTTTGAAGATGCTCTGTGAAATCTTCTGAGTTTTTTCCTCTGCGGAGGGAATGCAGTTTCTCAGGGCCATGGTTTCTTATTAATTGCAACACCAAAGTGTAAGACTTCTGGAAGGAGGCCATCGTTGCGCAAGTTGTGCTGATGCTGTACTGGGCAGGCAAATGTAACTTGGAGGCTGGGATACATCCCTGCACTGAAGGGATGCAGAGCTTTGTTTTTTGGCTCAAGAAATCTGACACTAGTAGAGATGACACACATTTGTATATGAGGCTGCAGCCTCTAGCAAATGGATGCATATTTATTTGACAGGATATGTGCAGTAGCCCTGGGAAACCAAGATTTGAAATCAATAATTTCTAGTAAATCACAAACTGACATTGGCAAGATCTTAGCCTGGCTGACTATCTGTGTCACTACAGATACTGTCCTTTAATAAACAGAACATACGATGTTTCGTGCATTGCTTCTGCATTTTCTTGGCAACTGCATCATTTCCATGCTTAATCCAAGGGATCTCTGACAAAGGGAAATTGGTAACATTTGTTTCTGTGGGTTTTATAGTTTTAAATCTCAGGGCCAATTCTGCCATCAGGTAGTTTATGAATATTCATGTAAATTGTTTTGAGCTGAAGAATATGTAACTTTGCCATGAATCTGGCATGGAAAAGAATAGTTTGACATTCATGAAATAGAGAATGCTTTAAAAAGTAGTGTCAGCTCTAGTAAAAAGAAAACTGTGCTAGGATAGGAAAATAAGAAGAAAAAAAAGAACACTTTTCCTGAAGGAAGGAAAATGATATAATCCTGTCTTATAAAAACAATAGATGCAGAACAATTACTGCAGATTCTAGATGCTTTAAGCAAATTGGAAATCCCTTGTATCAGGTATAGGCCAAAATCTGTTGTGTTTCCTTTGCCTTCTATAGAAGTTGAATTAGACTCATAAGACCCTGGTCACTGCAAGACGTGTAGGATCTAGCAGTGAGAAAACGGGGGAGCTAGAATTATCCCTAAGTCTTTTCTACGTCATTACATTTGAGTGATGCCTTACTGGAGACCTGGTATGTGCAGGATCCATGGAGTATCCCGTTGCACGGGGCTGTTGCCAGTCGGAAACGTGGCAAATGGCAGCTGTTTGCTCCTGCTCTGAGACCCCTTCCACGGGCTGGAAGCTGCTCGGCTGCCCATTTGCTGGATGTAGCTCTGCAGCAACTGACCTGTGTGTGAATGTAATACCAGGAGGAAGAGCAGCTCTTGGGCAGAGGCAGGCATGCTAAGCACACGTGCATTTGCCTGTATATTTTCAGCTGGGCATGACTTTTATCATGACTTTTATCTTCCTTGGTGAAATACGGAGTGGTCTCAACGCTGCCATCCCGCTCCCCCAGCCTACGTAGGCCAGGCCGGCGGGCGAGCGCATGGGGCCCGCATGTCAGAAATCAGGAGGGAAGGCGTTCGGGGCACAAGCCAGACCTGGAAAAATACCATTAACTAGCAAGCATTTTCAGTGTTTTGTTGTTGCTAACAACATGGCTATTAAATGTGATGCTACCGCTCACTTGTATCCTCGTCTACAGTTTTAATGGAAAATCTTATTAGTGGCAAGATTAGAATTGAGATGGAAGAAAGTCCCCGACAAAGACAGGTAAATCCATTAATCATAATTCAGACTTTCTGTAGAATATTTTGGCTTTGAAGAAAATACATCAGGGATTTGATGTCCTTTCAGCACTGCTTCCTGAGCACAGCCCTGCTGGTGATCCGCACTCAGCGCTCCCTGTAACTCTGCATGGCCTGACAGCAAGCAGGGCTAAAGAGAGGTAAAATGTTGCTAAACCCTGCGGGTCAGATTTCACTCAAGTAAAACTGAAATGTCTCGATGAAGGAACAGAATTTGGTTTATCCCCAAAGATTTGGAGCTGCACTTTCGCGTTTGGGATCTCAGTGGAGCTGGGATTTCGCCTTGTAAAGCAAGCGAGACGTGATCCCAGCAGTGCTGATGCTGCAGATGTAGCTGTGTGCTTACCTAAGCACTCGAGTCCCTTCAGTTTCTGAGTGTCGTACCTGCTTTTAAGCATGGGCTTAAGTGTATTTCTGAGCTATGCAAATAATCAATTTTGGTATTTAAAATAAAAGTTCAAAGCAGATCCATTTGGAACAAGCATTTGTCAGCCAAGCAGTCATTAACAACTTCAACTTAACCTATACTTCAGAAGAAACAACTCGCTTTATGCTATGCACCTTTTTATGGAAATATGAAGAAATTACTAATAGTGTCATTATCTCTTTTAACTCCTAAGCGCAGAGATCCTGGTTAGATCTGTGACTGTTTTTTCTACACAGGAGACAAGATTGGCATTCACTTTGATTTATGTAATTCCTTAAATCAGTTCCTGCACCCACTGAAATGTTCGCACGTCAGTCCCTCTTCAATGATTTTACCTATGCCACTCTGCCGTGGACATTCCTGTAAATAATGACCTACTGAAGGAAGAGCAGACTTATCAACGGTCTTCTTATTTCATGTCCAAATCAATGAAGGCCATTCTGAAACCCTTAAACTGCACACAAATGAGAGCTTTTTCCTTGAAGCTTCCTATTTTTCTAAAAGTAATGTTTCTTTAAAAAATCAGAATCAATACATTAACAATTATATGCACTTTTTTACATGACTTATAAAATTACTTAATGCAGCAAGCATTACTGAGGAAATTAAAATTGTTTATTGATTCATCTATTTTTTCAGATATTTGCCATATACTGTTGTAGGGGGAAAAAAAGAACACCCAATTAAACACATTCAGAAATGACCTTAGGAGATGCTTTTTTTACTCAACAAAAATATGTTAGTGATGCTAATGGTATAATGGGTTTCAGAAATGGACTGAAAATTTATATGCATTAGAAATCTCATCACCAGTACATTAAAGTACCCTCTGAATGAAAGGCACAGGGTAGGAGTCCTCGAGGCTCTGAGCATCCGCCAAGTGCTAATTGTCCGCGCTTAGGAAGAAACTTCCGAACTCCAAACTTGGAGCGCTAAGTGAAATTTATCCTGCAGCTGTTCAGTAAAGGTTGCTGCTTATCTTCTGGAGCATCACCTGCTGCCTGTTATCAGAGACGAGATGCTATTGGATTAGGTGGGTCACTACTCTGATTTAGCAGAGGAAATGCAATCCTCAGTAGTCGCATCAAAGGTTCATCTAGCCCAATATCTGGGTCTGACTGGGGCCTCTACTAGACACCCTGGCCGTGCTTTGTACGCCTGCCAGCTCCGTGTTGGTTGCACCCAGGCTTTCATGTGGAAGAGCCACTGATGAATCTGCCCTCTGCAAGTGCTTTGAATCCCTTTAGAACCCATTCATTCTAAAATGACCATCCATGGTAATGATCTCTCCATGTGGTGTACTTCTGTGAAAAGCATGGAAGTACCAAGCATCATGTGCTTTCCACCCATCTGGTCACTGAGATATTTGTGAGCCCTTCGGTGAATCCGTGCCTAGCTGAGTGGCATGGTTTCTCAGTTGCCTGCTAGGACTTTCTCTGTCACTGCCTTCAGGGCCAGCCAGAGGGGAGCCGGGGCCCGGGGTGGCTCTCCTGGAGCACGCAGCCCTAGCATTACGGGCGCTCGCCTCGCAGTGCCTTGCGTGCTTAGTTCATGCCAACCTCAAGGATGCGAGTCTTTTCTCTAGCCCTTGGCCACCCCGCAGTGACAAACCTCTTGCTCACAGAGCTCTTCAGGACAGTCCGTAGGTGTGTGACCCATTCACTTGGTCAGCATAACGGTGGCACTTGGCATCATATTGCTGTTTTACAGTTCAGCACTAGCTATAAGGATGCCACTTAAACTGTGGAGTACAGGCCAAGGATTCTGTGTGGTTATTTCGAAAAGGATACAGTTCAGTGCACCGCTTTATTTATTTATTTTATATAGCTATATTTCCACTCAGACTCCAGCTTTGAGCCAGATAACTCAGGCGGGAGGTGGCAGCCCCATCACTGCAGACGCTGCCTGCAGGGTTAACTCCTGATCCACAGACACACGTCCCCACGGAGCCTGCTCAGCACAGGGGCTATTTCAGACCCCGTGCTGATTCCCAGGGCTCTTTTTGAGCCTTGGGACCTTGGGCAGGGCTCTCGATCTCACCTGGGCAGCCTGGCAAGCTGAGACACCAGACGTTGAGACCCTGGAAGCACCTCCATCCTTCAGGAGGCCTGTCCCCGGAGCCTGCCAGATCCAGGGCGTGCACATCTACATGGTTTATTCTTAACACTAGAACTGCTCAGCAAAGTCAGGTGTAAAACTGGAAGTTTAAGCAAAGGTGAAAAAGGACTTCCTTTATGCACGGATATTCCTGATATTTATGAACATTGGGCTGTTACGAAATGCATAAGGCTGGTCTTGGTCTCCAAGTTTCAAAGTACAAATGTGCTAAAGGGAAAAGCTTTCCTGAGGGAAACAAGGAAACCCCCAGGGAAACGCAGCAAGGTTACATGTGTTTAGATGCAAGCTGACGATGACTGCAGTGTGGTAAGCTCAGAGAAATTTGGCCAGATTCTTGCTCCCACTTGTATCTATTTAGCCACAGAAATCAGGTTTTATTCAAATACCTTTATTTTCTAGTCAATTTTATACAGCATTATTTACTAATATTACCATAGGATACTCTGTTTATAGTAGGAAAGATAACAACCTACACATTTTATTAGAATCAGTGCTATTTATTGCTATTTATTCCACGCTTCCATTAGGTTGGGAATTGGGACAGGGTCTCTAATGCCAAGATCTCAGCCCTTGAGTGACAATCATATTGATTTAGGGGGGTAATGAAATGAGATTATACCAACAGTTATTTGTGGACCCAGCATGCTGCCCTAACCGCCTGCAGCTGGCAGCTCCCAGCCCTTGTGGCAGCCCGGGAGCTCCAAACAGGACTCAGCTTTCCACTGATGGCCTGTCAGAATTAATAGTCAGAGACTGCCGCTTGGTACGGGCACATTTACAGCCCTCTAGAAGTGTGTGGCTTTATGGCAGCTCTGTTTGGGTTTGTATCTCGACTCATAAATACATGCCCACAGCACAAAGGGAGAAGAGGAACCAACTCTGCTGTTCCCTTCTCGCTCACCTGGGCTCACCTGTGCGAGGTGAGCTTAACCCCTTGGGGAGCGCAAGCAGCGTCCGGCAGCCCATCGCAACAGCAGAAGGACGCGGGGAACTGCACTGCCCGGGATCAACCCAGGCCTTTGCACTTCATGCCTTGGGCTGTCTTTTCAGTCATTTGTACATTTGGATTTGGAAAAAAAAAAAAAAAAAAAAATCCATTAATTGCCGGCATTTTTGTGAGCCACACTACTTCTGCACTGAACTAAAGCAACACAAAGGCGGCTCTGTGCATGCCAGGCTCTTTGCATGCAGGTACTGCCTGCAGACTGCATGATCCTCACCTTCCTGCACAGAGGGAAAAAACAAATCCTTGGATCTGTGAGGTTTCCAGTTTCCGAAGAGCAGAAGAAAGTGCTGCTGCTTCCCCTTTAAGCCCGGAGCAGTTGGTGCTGTGTGCGGGTGTGTGTGTGTGTGCGGGTGTCTCCTCCTCTTTGAGTGACACAGCACTTAGATATGCCTATCAGTAACTTAAACCCCACAAACTCCACCTTCTAAGTGAGGAAGCTGTGGGTTGATGGAAATGTAGTGAGCAGATTGAGACAGACAGTGAATCATTAGCAAACTGCAACGCCAGGATGAACTTGTCTGGAACCTAAAAGGAGCAAACCCTCTCGGAGGCTTCTGCTCGCCCAGAACAGCCAAAGTGGATCTAAAAGCCGCTTGATCCCCAGTCCAAGATGCTGCTGGTTTCCCAGCGGGTAGAAGCACCACGCATGGAGCCGCATATTCCAGTAAGTAGCATTTGAAATCGATACGCACCGGAAAAGTAGGAGTTGTTTGAAAGGAGCCGAAGAGGCGGCGGGGCCGGAGCCCGGCGGCCGCTCCGAGCCGGCGCCGCGAAGTTTGCGGAGCCCTTCGGAAAGTGCCCCCCGCGGGCGGCTCCGTCCTGCAGGGGGGAAAAGGAGCCCCAAAACTTGGGGTGACGGTTTGACCCGCCTTGGTAGCCACAGCTGGTGGCAGTGCGGGCAGAGAAGTGGGGGGGATCGGTGGGCTTTAAAATGGTGCCGAGCAAGGTGCTCCGCGGAGCGTCCCGAGGCGGCGGTGAGGGGCGTTCCGGGCGGTGTTGGACACACTCATTGCCCCGCTGCTGGTCGCCGCGAGCCCGCTCCGGAGCCGGTCCGCGGAGGAGGAGCCGGTGCCAGGGGCGCCTCCGTGGGGCGCACGCGTGGGCACGGGGCTGGGCTGCCCCCCCCCC